>OY740781.1:8978288-9053546 GCA_963514005.1 Raja brachyura
TACCGAGTGAGATATATGTTTCGCAGCAAATTCATTCAATTATACACGCTTTCCCATTCATAAATCTTGAGTTTAAATTTAGTTTATTGTCACGTGTACCGAGGTACAGTGAAAAGCGTTTGTTGCGTGCTAACCAGCCAGCGGAAAGACAACACATGATTACAATCGAGCCGTCCACAGTGTCACGATAAAGGGAATAACGTTTAGTGCAGGATAAAGTCCGATTAAAGATAGTCCGAGGGTCTCCAATGAGGGAGATGGGAGGTCAGGACTGCTCTCGGGTTGTGGTAATGGACAATAGGTGCAGGAGGAGGCCATTCGGCCCTTTGAGCCAGCACCGCCATTCAATGTGATCATGGCTGATCATCCCCAATCAATACCCCGTTCTTGCCTTCTCCCCATATCCCCTGATTGCTATTTTTAAGAGCCCTATCTAGCTCTCTCTTGAAAGCATCCAGAGAACCGGCCTCCTCTGAGGCAGACAAGTGGGATGGTTCAGTTTCCCAATAAAACTGTGAAGAGAGTGTCCCTGAATCTGGATGTGTTCATTTTCACACTTCTATACATCTTGCCTGAGGGGAGTGGCCGGGGTGCGACTGGTCCTTGTTGATGCTGCTGGCCTTGCCGAGGCAGCGTGAGGTGTAGATGGAGTTAATATTAGGGAGGTTGGTTTGTGCGATGGTCCACAATTCGCTGCAATTTCTTGTGGTCTTGGATGGAGCTCTTCCCAAGCCGTGCTGTGATGCATCCTGATAAAATGCTTCCTGCGGCGCATCTGTAGACGTCGGTGAGAGTTGTCGGGGACGTGCCGAACTCCCTAAGCCTTCCAAGGAAGTAGAGGCGTTGGTGTGCTTTCGTTGCTTCAATACGGGTGGTCCAGGAGAAGTTGTTGGTGATGTTGACTTGTACAATTTGAACCTTGTTGATTCTGCTCAGTCACTTCGATATCTTCTAAGTATCTTGATGTTATATTCTTTTTTATGGATCCCTGTGTTATCTCGTGACCTCAGGCTAAAGGTTGGTAGTTCCCGCGAGGTAGGTAGTGGTTTAGTTTGGAGATATAGTGCGGTAACAGGCCCTTCGGCCCATTGGGTCCGCGCCGACCAGCGATCCCCGCACATTAACACGATCCTATACCCACTAGGGACAGGTTTTACATTCACCAAGCCAATTAACCTACAAACCTGTACGTCTTTGGAGTGTGGGAGGAAAGCGAAGATCTCGGAGAAAACCCACGCAGGTCACGGGGTGAATGTACTAACCCCGTACAGACAGCACCCGTAGTCGGGATGGAACCCGGGTCTCCGTCGCTGCATTCGCTGTAAGGCAGCAACTCTACCGCTGCGCCACCGTGAAATGGCCTGCTCCAATCCGCCGGAAACATTTCACAATCGGATAGACATGTGGACAGGAAGGGTTTCGAGGAGGATGAACAAAATGGAGGCAAATGGGGCTAGCCCGGTATGCCAGCTTGGTTGGCATGGACAAGGTGGGCTGAAGGGCCTGTTCCTGAGCTGAGCAGCCCAATGAGCATTTGCTATCGCAACTAGGTCATGTTGCAGTTGTATAAGACGTTGTTGGTGAGGCCACATTTAAAGTATTGTGTTCCGTTTTGGGGCACCATGTTATAGGAAAGATGTTGGCAAGCTGGAAAGGGTGCAGAGAAGATTTACGAGGATGTTGGCAGGACTCGAAGGTCTGAGCTATAGGGAGAGGTTGAGCAGGCTAGAACTCTATTCCTTGAAGCATAGGATGAGGGGTGATCTTATAGAGGTGTACAGATCATGAGATGAATAGATGGGGCGAATGGACAGAATCTTTTGCCTATAGTAGGAGAACTGAGAACCGAGCGTTTTATTGTCATGTGTCCCAGATAGGACAATGAAATTCTTGCTTGCTGAAGCACAGCAGAATGTCTAAACATAATACGGAACAGGAGATAAAAATTCAGTGTGTCTATATACCGTAGACCATATATATACACAATAAATAGACAGATAAAGTGCAATAGGCTGTTATTGTTCAGAGTTTGTTTGATGGCGAGTTTAATAGCCTGATGGCTGTGGGGAAGTAGCTATTCCTGAACCTGGATGTTCTAGATTTCAGGCTCCTGTACCTTCTTCCCGATAAACTATAGACAATAGACAATAGATGCAGGAGTAGGCCATTCAGCCCTTCGAGCCAGCAACGCCATTCAATGTGATCAAGGCTGATCATCCCCAATCAGTACCCCGTTCCTGCCTTCTCCCCATATGCCCTGACTCCGCTACCTTTAAGAGCCCTATCTAGCTCTCGCTTGAAAGTATCCAAAGAACCGATGGCAACGGAGAGATGAGTGTGAGGCCAGGATGGTGTGGGTCTTTGATGATGTTGGCAGGTTTACGGTGAGGGAGGAAAGATCTAATGGGTGCCTGGCATTTTTAGACAAAAGGCGGTGGGTATGTGGAACAAGCTGCCGACGGAGGAGGTAGTTAAGGCAGGCACTATCATAACATTTAAAGGAGCTTTGGACAAGTATATGGATAGGGCAGGTTTAGAGGGATATGGGCCAAGCGTGGGCAGGTAGGACTAGTGTAGATGGGGCATGTTGGGCTGTGTGAGAACGTTGGCCATGCTCTATGACTCTATGAAACCATGGACAGGTACACGGATAGTAAAGAGGGAAATGTAACGGATGATCGCAGATCCTCTTCTGGGATGGCACGCAAAGAGTCACCACACTCTGGTGCCATCCTGAATTAATTAATGCGGGCAGATGGGACGAGCGTAGATTGGCATTTTGTTCAGCACGGACAAATTGAGTAGGACAAACTGCAGATGCTGGTTTACACCAAAGATAGAAATGCTGGAGCAACTCTGCGGGTCAGGCAGCGTCTGTGGAGAAAAGGAATAGGTGACGTTTCGGGTCGAGGCCCTTCTTCGGACTGAGAGTCAGGGGAAGCGGAAACCAGGTGTGAAAAGGTACAAAGAACTAATGAATAAATGGTTTGAAAACAAATCAAAGGCGTGAGAGCAAATCAAAGCCAGAAACGATGATCGAGGATAGGTGGAGCCCACAATGGTCCATTGTTGGCTGTAGAAACGGTGATGACGAGTAGATACAAACAGTGAAACTAAGCAGGACGCCAGTGAAACCAGTAGGATGATAGGCCGGGGGAGGGATGGAGAGAGAGAGGGGATGCAAGGGCTACTTGAAGTTAGAGGAATCAAAATACATACTGCTGCCCTAGGGAAATACCTGGGGCTATTCCTCCAATTTGCGTTTGACCTGGCTGTGACAGTGGCGTGTTCGTGCAGTGTGACACGATGACCTTCTCTCTGCTCTGCCTCCAGCCCTCACCCTGTGAAGCCCATCACTGCCGCGGCCCTGGGTGTCACGGAGAAGAGGTCTGCCCGCTCACACCTCAGCAGCACGCTGACCAGTGGGCTTGAGAAGCTGAAGAGCGTCACGACCGGACACATCAGCCCAATGAGGTCGCCCGTGGCAGGACGCGAGGAGCTGGAAGCCGTGAAGGTAATACATGTGGGTCGACCATAACACCCGGTCAATCGCCCAGACTGTTTAGTAGAGCATAGAAGAGTGCAACACAGGAACCGGGCCTTCGGCCCTCCATATCAGTGGCCAACCTAAGGGCATTCACTGGAGTTTAGAAAGATGAGGGGGGAACTCTTATAGAAACATATATAAAATTATGTTTGTGTCCTCCTTAGGGAAGACAGATCCGAAGTACCTATTCAACTCTTCTGCCATTTCCTTGTTGCCCATAATAATTTCACCCATGTGAGCCTTCAAGGGACCCACATTTGACTTTGCTATTCTTTTTCCGTTAACATATCTAAAGAAACTTTTACTGTCCTTCGTTATATTCCTGGCCAGCTTCCCCTCATACTTTATCTTTTCAGCCCGCATTGCCTGTTTTTTTCCTTATGTTGTCCTATGAAAGTTTCCCAATCCTCTGGCTTCCGGCTACTCTTTGCTGTGTTATACATCTTTTCTTTTAGTTTTATTCTATCCCTAACTTCTCTTGTCAGCCACGGTTGCCTCCTACTCCCCTTAGAATCTTTCTTCCATTTTGGAATGAAATGATCCTGCGTCTTCCGGATTATGCCCAGAAAATTCCTGCCAATGGTGTTCCACTGTCATTCCTGCTAGGATCCCTTTCCAGTCTACTTTGGCCAGCTCCCCTCTCATGCCTTCATAGTCCCCTTTGTTCAACTGCATCACTGACACTTCCGATTCAACCTTCTCCTTCTCAAATTGCAGATTAAAACTAATCATATTCTAGAAACATAGAAGCATAGAAATTAGGTGCAGGAGTAGCCCATTCGGCCCTTCGAGCCTGCACCGCCATTCAATATGATCATGGTTGATCATCCAACTCAGTATCCCGTACCTGCCTTCTCTCCATACCCTCTGATCCCCTTAGCCACAAGGGCCACATCTAACTCCCTCTTAAATATAGCCAATGAACTGGCCTCAACTACCCTCTGTGGCAGAGAGTTCCGGAGACCCACCACTCTGTGTGTGAAAAAAGTCCTTCTCATCTCGGTCCTAAAGGATTTCCCCCTTATCCTTAAGCTGTGACCCCTTGTCCTGGACCTCCCCAACATCGGGAACAATCTTCCTGCATCTAGCCTGTCTAACCCCTTAAGAATGTTGTAAGTTTCTATAAGATCCCCTCTCAATCTCCTAAATTCTAGAGAGTATAAACCGAGTCTATGCAGTCTTTGTTCATAAGACAGTCCTGACATCCCAGGAATCAGTCTGGTGAACCTTCTCTGCACTCCCTTTATGGCAATAATGTCCTTCCTCAGATTTGGAGACCAGAACTGTACGCAATGCTCCAGGTATGGTCTCACCAAGACCCTATACAACTGAAGTAGAACCTCCCTGCTCCTATACTCAAATGCTTTTGCTATGAAAACTAACATACCATTCGCTTTCTTCACTGCCTGCTGCACCTGCATGCCTACTTACAATGACTGGTGTACCGTGACACCCAGGTCGCGCTGCATCTCCCCTTTTCCTAATCTGCCACCATTTAGATAATAGTCTGCTTTCCTATTTTTGCCACCAAAGTGGATAACCTCACATTTATCCACATTATACTGCATCTGCCAAACATTTGCCCACTCACGCAGCCTATCCAAGTCACCTTGCAGTCTCCTAGCATCCTCCTCACAGCTAACACTGCCCCCCAGCCTAGTGTCATCCGCAAACTTGGAGATATTGCCTTCAATTCCCTCATCCAGATCATTAAAGTATATTGTAAATATCTGGGGTCCCAGCACTGAGCCTTGCGGTACCCCACTAGTCACTGCCTGCCATTGTGAAAAGGACCCGTTTACTCCTACTCTTTGCTTCCTGTTTGCCAGCCAGTTCTCTATCCACATCAATACTGAACCCCCAATACCGTATGCTTTAAGTTTATGTACTAATCTCTTGTGTGGGACCTTGTCGAAAGCCTTCTAGAAGTCCAGATACACCACATCCACTGGTTCTCCCCTATCCACGCTACTAGTTACATCCTCGAAAACTTCCACATGATTCGTCAGACATGATTTACCTTTCGTAAATCCATGCTGATTTTGTCCAATGATTTCACCACTTTCCAAATGTGCTGCTATCCCATCTTTAATAACTGACTCTAGCAGTTTCCCCACTACCGATGTTAGACTAACTGGTCTGAAATCCCCGTTTTCTCTCTCCCTCCCTTCTTAAAAAGAGGAGTTACGTTTGCTACCCACGAATCCTCAGGAACTACTCCAGAATCTAAAGAGTTTTGAAAGATTATCACTAATGCATCCACTATTTCCGGAGCTACTTCCTTAAGTACTCTGGGATGCAGCCTATCTGGCCCTGGGGATTTATCGGCCTTTAATCCATTCAATTTACCCAACATCACTTCCTGACTAACCTGGATTTCACTCAGTTCCTCCTTTGACCCGCGGTCCCCTGCTCTTTCCGGCAGATTATTTATGTCTTCCGTAGTGAAGAAGGAACCAAAGTATTTATTCAATTGGTCCGCCATATCCTTGTTCCCCATGATCAACTCACCTGTTTCTGACTGCAAGGGGCCTACATTTGTTTTAACTAATCTTAAAACAATCTTATAGAAACATATATAAAATTATAAAAGGACTGGACAAGCTAGATGCAGGAAAAATGTTCCCAATGTTGGGCGAGTCCAGAACCAAGGGCCACAGTCTTAGAATAAAGGGGAGGTCATTTAAGACTGAGGTGAGAAAAAACTTTTTCACCCAGAGAGTTGTGAATTTGTGGAATTCCCTGCCACAGAGGGCAGTGGATGCCAAATCACTGGATGGATTTAAGAGAGAGTTAGATAGAGCTCTAGGGGCTAGTGGAGTCAAGGGATATGGGGAGAAGGCAGGCACGGGTTATTGATAGGGGACGATCAGCCATGATCACAATGAATGGCGGTGCTACATCCACTTGCACCCCGTCATCCATTTTACTTCCAGAAGATTAGTCAAGGATGATTTCCCTTTCATAAATCCATGTTGACTTGGACTAATCATTTTACTGCTATCCAAATGCCCCATTAGTACCTTTTTAATAATTGACTCCAGCATCTTTCCCACCACAGAAGTCAGGCTAACTGATCTGTAATTCCCCGTTTGCTCTCTCGCTCCTTTCTTGAAAAGTGGGATAACATTAGCTATCCCCCAATCCACAGGAACTGATCATGAATCTATTGAACATTGGAAAATGATCACCAATGCATCCACTATTTCTAGAGCCACCTCCCTGAGGACCCTGGGATGCAGACCATCAGGCCCAGGGGATTTATCATCCTTCAGTCCCATTAGCCTACCCAATACTATTTCTCGCCTAATGAAAATTTCTTTCAGTTCCTCTACCCCCTTAGATCCTCTGTCCTCCAGTACATCTGGGAGATTGTTTGTGTCTTCCATAGTGAAGACAGATCCAAAGTACCTATTCAACTCTTCTGCCATTTCCTTATTGCCCATAATAATTTCACCCGTGTCTGCCTTCAAGGGACCCACATTTGACTTTGCTACTCTTTTTCCCTTAACATATCAAAAGAAGCTTTTACTGTCCTTCTTTATATTCCTGGCCAGCTTCCCTTCGTACTTCATCTTTTCAGCCCGTATTATTTCCTTCTGTTGTCCTATGAAAGTTTCACAATCCTCTGGCTTCCGGCTACTCTTTGCTGTGTTATACATCTTTTCTTTTAGTTTTATTCTATCCCTAACTGCTCTTGGCAGCCACGGTTGCCTCCTACTCCCCTTAGAATCTTTCTTCCTTTTTGGAATGAAATGATCCTGCGTCTTCCGGATTATGCCCAGAAATTCCTGCCATTGCTGTTCCACCGTCATTCCTGCTAGGATCCCTTTCCAGTCTACTTTGGCCAGCTCCCCTCTCATGCCTTCATAGTCCCCTTTGTTCAACTGCATCACTGACACTTCTGATTTAACCTTCTCCTTCTCAAATTGCAGATTAAAACTAATCATATTATGATCACTACCTCCAAGCGGTTCCTTTACCTCGAGTTCTCTTATCATATCTGATTCATTATCTTATCATATCTGGTTTGGACAACACTAAATCCAGAATTGCCTTTTCTCTGGTCGGCTCCATTGCAATCTGCTCTAAGAATCCATCTCGGAGGCATTCTACAAACTCTCTTTCTTGGGGTCCTGAACCAACCTGATTTTCCCAGTCTACCTGCATATTGAAATCCCCCATCACCACAGTGGCATTACCTTTGTACATCCTAGATAAGGACCTACCTCGACTAAACCTACGAGTAAAAAAATATAGATTTTTTTCCATGGCGACCTTTTTTTACTCGCGGGCATTTTTCAGCATGTTGAAAACAACGCCACGACCTAGCTGAGGCCTCGAGTACGCTGGGACTAATCCCGAGCATGAAGGAGAGTTACAAAGACCTCCTAGGACCTCGTGTCGACCATGCTGCGAGTATGAGTCGAGGGCAAACTCTTCTGAAGTCGAGAATTAGCTCCCCGCTGTGGGACAGGCCCTTTAGACAAACTCTTATCTGTGTGGGAAGGAACAGCAGGTGCTGGTTTAAATCGAAGGTAGACACAGAATGCTGGAGTCACTCAGCGGGACAGGCAGCATCTCTGGAGAGAAAGAATGGGTGACGTTTCGGGTCAAGACCCTTCTTCAGACTGATTCAAACTCTTATCTGCCTGTACATAACCCGTATCCCTCCAACTCCCTCTGTGGAAGAAATTAATTTGGAGGGACATGGAACGGAAAAGGAAAAGTTACATACTCTGCAGGTTTGCTTCCACAGACTTTGTTGCATGGTATCATGGAGAGATGGCGCCAGGAAACTGCTCACCAGTTCTCCCCATGATGTCATCCCATTAAGTCTCTTGTAGAAAACCTGCAGCAGTCTGTAACTTTTCCTTTTATTTCCCTCTAAATTTATTTCTTCCACGCCCTGTATATCCTCTCAAATAACAATGATCATATCTTCCTCCACCACAGGCAGTGCGTTCCAGGCACCCACCACCCTCTGTGTAAAACACAAACTGGCCCTGCATATCTCCTTTAAACACTGCCTCTCTTTTCTTCAAGCTATTTTCTCTCACATCTGATATTTCGATTCCTGAGGGGAAAAAAATTGCCTGTCTACCCTATGCCTCTCATAGTTTTATATACTTCCCACAACCAAGTTGTGAAAACAATACACAATAGGTGCAGGAGTAGGCCATTCGGCCCTTCGAGCCAGCACCGCCATTCAATGTGATCATGGCTGATCATCCACAATCAGTACCCCGTTCCTGCCTTCTGCCCATATCCCCTGATTCCGCTATCTTCAAGAGCCCTATCTAGCTCTCTCTTGAAAGTATCCAGTGAACCGGCCTCAAGGTTAATTCCCGGGGTGGCGGGACGGTCATATGCTGAAAGAATGGAGCGGCTGGGCTTGTACGCTCTGGAGTTTAGAAGGATGAGATTATATTGAAACATATAAGATTATCAAGTGTTTGGACACGCTAGAGGCAGGAAACATGTTCCCAATGTTGGGGAAGACCAGAACCAGGGGTCGCAGGTTTAAGAATAAGGGGTAAGCCATTTAGAACGGAGACGAGGAAACACTTTTTCTCACAGAGAGTTGTGAGTCTGTGGAATCCTCCGCCCCAGAGGGCGGTGGAGGCCGGTTCTCTGGATACTTTCAAGAGAGATCTAGATAGGGCTCTTAAAGATAGCGGAGTCGGGGGATACGGGGAGAAGGCGGGAACGGGGTACTGATTGTGGACGATCAGCCATGATCACATTGAATGGCGGTGCTGGCGCGAAGGGCCGAATGGCCTACTCCTGCACCTATTGCCTATTGTCTATTGAAACGTCGCCTATTCCTTTTGTCCAGAGCCTGACCCTGACCCGCCGAGTTCCTCCAGCTTTTCGCGTCTATCTTCGGTTGAAAGTGGCGTCTGGAGTTCCTCCCCTACGCCCGTTGTGCTCTTGCGTTGGGTAACGGCTTCTTCTGATTGCAGGAGTCCAAGCCACTGCTGCACTACTACCACCTGACCCACGATGAACTCATCAAGAAGATCCTGCAGCAGGAGTCGCAGATACAGAAGACGGAGGAGCACGTGCGCGACCTGGAAGAGTACATTGACCTCTTGCTGGTGCACATCATGGAGCAGAACCCAAGCATTCTCCAGACTGTGAGCGAGAAGATGAAGGCCAAGACAGCTACCAAATGACCCCCCCCCCTCAAAATGTGCCTCACCCTTTCGTACCCTGGAATGTTGGAATTACATGCAAATCGTGCAGCGGGTATAAAAGGATCACAGCATTTGCTGGAAACTGACCAGGTCGTTTGATGGTCATTTGACATCAAGAGGTGGGAGAGGGGAACCAGACTCGGGAGTGTTCATAAGTCCAGCTCATAGGTTATGGGAGCGGAATTAGGCCATTCGGCCCATTCAGTCATGGCTGATCTCTCTCTCTCCCTCTCAACCCCATTCTCCTGCCTTCTCCCCGTAACCCCTGGCAACAAAGAACGCCTTTGTTTGGGACAAACCGTAAGTGTACACAAACAGTCTGATGTTGGGCGACTGTTCCTCAGCTGGCCTGGACGCACAGAATTCACGAGTAGCAGTTCTTTTTTGACATGGCCACAATGAGACTGCTGTGGGAAATGAAAAGAATAACTATTCCAACGAGCTAGTGCAGTAAGAAATCTGCCCTCGATTTGAGGGGGAAAGTTGCGTGATATATTGCATCGAACCTGCGCTACGCCAGACTCCCGTTTAAGATAGTAGAAAGCACTGAAATTGAAACACAGTTTTTTTTTTGTGCATTCACGTGTATCTTCCAGCCAACTTTAACACTTTGGGAGATACGTATCTCTTATCATTCCAGTGTCCCAATCAAAGGCAATCTGATGTTTGTCTTTTCCCCCGTCTGTTTTGGCTGCATAGCCTTTGTAAATAGCTAAGTATGAGAATTATCTTCTATGCAATTCAAAGTATTATCAATGCCATACTACTGTGCTGTACAAACGGCGGTAAGGGTGCTACCAATAATACATTCTGAAGCCGAAGCTTTGCCAAACTTGCCATGCACTGCTTGGGGCAACTGCATCTGGGTGATCTGGTGCAGTTCCCTGTTGGATGCATGAGACTTTGGGTAGGTATCGTAATCTGATCGCAGCATGGGATAGACATCGAGAGGATGAATGTGCCAGAGCCCAGAGATGCCACACGAGAGCACTTTCCAGCAAAGGTTTAAGCTAGCAAAGGGGAGGTCGGAGTGTTCACCTCAATAGGTGGTGAGCTTGGCGATGATCCACTAGCACACGGCTTCAAGTAGCACTTTCGACAGTGAAGGAGGGGGGAGCAATGCTGGAAGGACACGAACACGCTTCCCAGTTTAAGCCCTTTTTCATGAACTGATGGCATTAGCCGAGTAACTTGAGAACAATCCTTTGCTCTGAGGTAGATCCGCCACGCTTGCATTCAAATCACCAATGATCGTAAAAGAACCTCAAATGAAAAATGCGCAGGACAGCTTTTTAGTTTCTTAAGCCAAATCGCACACGTTTTAGCAGGAGCCACGTTCGTGAGTTGAAGATATTGCTGAGTCTCTCAGGAAATCACTTAAGTATTACAGCTGCAGTTATTTTTTTAAGGGGAGAGGTGGGTGGGGTGGGGAGTCCCTCAACTGGATGCCATTTCTAAAGATGACTTAGAACACAACATACAGGAGATTTTGTCGTCTTATTTTATATAATGCTACCTTGACTTTCAAGTATTTGAAAACTGACTGTTCTCAAGGCAAATCCGCTGTGGGTGGGTGGGGGGGGGGGGGGGAGGAAAATTTAAACCTGAGCAAATTAAAATGTAAACAAAAGATTAAACAATCAGTGTGTAAGAAGGAACTGCTGATGCTGTATAAAGACTGAAGATAGACACAAAATGATGGAGTAACTCAGCGGGCCAGGGAGCATCTCTGGAGAAAAGTTATAGGTGACGTTTCTGGTCGAGACCCTCGATCAGACTGAGAGTCGGGGAGGGGAAGAACTAGGGGTATGGGAAGATGCAGAACAAAGCAGCATCCGTGACTCGGGAAGGGTGGAGCCCACAATGATCCATTGTTGGCTGGAGACAAGATGATAATGAAGTCACGCAAACGGTAAAAATGAGGAAGAGGACTAGGGTGGGGGGAGGGGGCGGTGAGAGGGAAAGCAAGAGTTACACTTGACTTGCGTTACGACCCGAAATGCCACCCAATCCTTTATTCCACAGACGCTGCCGAACCCGCTGCGTTACTCCAGCATGTTGTACCTGTCAAACGTTCTGTACTCTGCTGCACAGTTGGACCTGGTTTTAAAGTGTGGAAATATTGCAGGAATTAAGTTGTCATCCTCGGTGAGGTTTCACCGGCCACGTCGGGCTGGAGGAACATCAAGTCAACACTTGTTTTGATGGATTTTAAATTATCGGTGAGGAAGTAAACCTGTAATGATCGCGTGGGCTTGCTTTGAAGAGGGAGATGTATTGATTTCCCCCACTGCGTTGGTTCCTGCCTTACAACCATTGTGTAGACTCCTGCTACACTTTGCAGAACTCCCAGCTCACATTGTGCGGTGGGATTGCAACATGCCTTGCGGTATTATTAGCCGGAGAATCCCGTCCAAGTGATTTCTCCAATTGCCTTTGCCATTGTAACTGGTGTGTACATATACATAATGAAAATACATGGTGTGAAGATGGAGCATTCACAAATTGCTACCTGTTAATAAAATTATATCATGAATAATAAAACGAGCTTTTTTCTTTCAAGATGCATGTGTGGGTGTTGCAATTATTCAAGCTGTGATACGTTTAGTTTGGTGATGCAGCCCAACCAATCACCCATTCACACCGTGTACATCAGCGAGACCAAGCACAGGCTCTGAACACCTCCGCTCAGTGATCACATTGAATGCCGGTGCTGGCTCGAAGGGCCAAATGGCCTACTACTGCACCTATTGTCTATTGTCTATTAACCTACCTGATCTCCCGGTTGCTCAGCACTTCAACTCCCCCTCCCGTTCCCAATCTGACCTTTCTGTCCTGGGCCTCCTCCACTGTCAGAGTGAGGCCCAGCGCAAATTGGAGGATCCGCACCTCATATTGCGCTTGGGCAGTTTACACCCCAGTGGTGTGAACATTGACTTCTCTAACTTCAAGTAACCCTTGCTTTTCCTCCCTCTCTCTCCATCCCCTCCCCCTTCCCAGTACTCCCACTATTCTTACAGTCAACGACTACATTCCATCTCTGTCCCACCCACTCCCCTGACTTCAGTCTGAAGTAGGGTCTCGACCCGAAACGTCGCCCATTCCTTCTCTCCAGAGATGCCGCCTGTCCCGCTGAGTTAGGCCAGCAATGCATGTTCACACTAACTCTACCTCATTCCACTTTCACATCCACTCCGTCTACACAAGGGGACAGCTTACATCGGCCAGTTCAAGCTACAAACCTGCACATCCCAGGGATGTGGAAGAAAACCAGCAGCTAGAGGGAAACCCCTGGGGTCACGGGGTGAACGTTCAAACTCCACACAGACAGCACCTGAGGTCAGGATTGAACCCAAGTCTCTGCCGCCGTGAGGCAGCAGCCCTACCAGCTGCAACACTGTCGAAACAACAGATGGCGAAAGAACACTTCAAGGCGATAAAGAAACGAAGGTTATTAAACTACATTCAAATACAATAAAAGGGCTGGTAAAGGATTAAATAAGTCGCAACTCTTCTGCTCATTGTGTCTCTTCACTACTATAAGCGGCGGCTAGTAAGAACTAGTCTCCTGCCTTCATACTGCACACTGGGGTCCTGACACCGTTTCACATCCCCCGTCTGAGCTGATGTCCAGCAAGCTTGTCGCATGCACTTGTGTACTGAATAAGCCCGTGCCTCTTCTACAAAGCTAGCTTTCATCAGTCTGAATCTGACCTGAAACATCACCTACCTATGTCCTCCAGGGATGCTGCCTGACCTGCTGAGTTACTCCAGGACTTTGTGCTTTTTGTTTTTTGCAGTTCCTTGTGCATCCTCCTTAGTGAATGGGAACATGGACCAGAGGACAGTGCAGCACAGGAACAGGTCCTTTAGCCACAGGTCCTTTATATCTGTGACAAACATACACTAATACACCTCAGCCAGCCGTGATTCCATGGAGTTATTCCCTTGTCATGTATCCGTACCCTGTAAATGGCTGAGTTATAATCATGGATTATCTTTCCGCTGACCGGATGGCATGCAACTTTTCACTGTACGGGTGACAATAAATTAAACTGAAACTGCATATCCGTGTATGCCTAAAAGCCCCCCAAACGCCACTATCATATCTGCCTCCACCACCGCCCCTGGCAGTGCGCTCCAGATCCCCCACCACTGTCTGTGCAAAATAGAAACTACCTCCACATGCCTCCTTTAAACCTTTCCCCTCTCACCTTAAAGCTGTGGTCTTTTCTTACATCGGCAGTCGAGCTAACCGCGGTTGTCTCTGGGAACAAACGTTTGTCTTGTCTGACTGCTCTGTGTCCTGGAGGCGGTATGACCTGAAGCTTTGTGATCTACTAGTGCTTCCAAGTGAGCACAATCATTTCCATAAGCACCTAATTGTTTTTTTAAGCCTCCCATAGCAGACAACTCC
The DNA here is from genome assembly GCA_963514005.1 of Raja brachyura. The sequence continues at coordinate 8,992,453 of OY740781.1, forward strand.
ATTTTAGCTGAAAAGCCAGATTTAACACTTACATTACTGTTTAGAAACATAGAAACATAGAAAATTGGTGCAGGAGGAGGCCATTCGGCCCTTTTGAGTCAGCACCGCCATTCATTGGGATCATGGCTGATCGTCACCATCAATAACCCGTGCCTGCCTTCTCCCCATATCAATAGACAATAGGCAATAGGTGTAGGAGTAGGCCATTCGGCCCTTTGAGCCAGCACCACCATTTAATGTGATCATGGCTGATCGTCCCCAATCAGTACCCCGTTCCTACCTTCTCCCCATATCCCCTGCCTCTAGCGTGTCCAACGCCCTAACAATCTTATATGGTTCAATGAGATCCCCTCTCACCCTTCCAAACTCCAGAGTGTACAAGCCCAGCCGCTCCATTCTCTCAGCATTTGACAGTCCCGCCATCCCGGGAATTAACCTTGTAAACCTACACTGCACTCCCTCAATAGAATGTCCTTCCTCAAATTAGGGGACCAAAACCGCACAAAGTACTGCAGGTGTGGTCTCACTAGGGCTCTGTACGACTGTAGAAGGACCTCTTTGCTCCTATATTTGACTCCTCTTGTTATAAAGGCCAACATGCCATTCGCTTTCTTCACTGCCTGCTGTACCTGCATGGTTACTTTCGTAGACTGATGAACAAGGATCCCCAGATCCCGTTGTACTTCCCCTTTTCCCAACTTGACGCCATTTAGCTAGTAATCTGCCTTCTTGTTTTTGCTGCCAAAGTGGATAACCTGACATTTATCCACATTAAACTTCATCTGCCATGCATCTGCCCACTCCCCCAACCTGTCCAAGTCACCCTGCATTCTCATAGCATCCTCCTCACAGTTCACACTGCCACCCAGCTTTGTGTCATCTGCAAATTTGCTAATGTTACGTTGTAACCCTTCATCCAAATCATCGAGCCTTGCGGTACCCCACTAGTCACTGCCTGCCATTCTGAAAGGGACCCTTTAATCCCTACTCTTTGTTTCGTCTGCCAACCACTTCTCTATCCATGTCAGCACTCTACCCCCAATACCATGTGCCCTAATTTTGCCCACTAATCTCCTATGTGGGACCTTATCAAATGCTTACTGAAAGTCCAGGTACACTACATCTACTGGCTCTCCCTTGTCCAGTTTCCTAGTTACATCTTCAAAAAATTCCAGAAGATTAGTCAAGCATGATTTCCCCTTCATAAATCCATGCTGACTCGGACAGATCCTGTTATTGCTATCCAAATGTGCGGCTATTTCATCTTTTATGATTAACTCCAGCATCTTCCCCACCACTGATGTCAGGCTAACTGGTTTATAATTCCCCGTTTTCTCTCACCCGCCTTTCTTAAAAAGTGGGATAACATTAGCTACCCTCCAATCCACAGGAACTGATCCTAGAAACATAGACAATAGGTGCAGGAGTAGGCCATTCGGCCTGCACCATCATTCAATATGATCACGGCTGATCATCCAACTCAGTATCCCATACCTGCCTTCCCTCCATTCCCCCTGATCCCTTTAGCCACAAGGGCCACATCTAACTCCCTCTTAAATATAGCCAATGAACTGGCCTTAACTACCTTCTGTGGCGCATAATTCCAGAGATTCACCACTCTCTGTGTGAAAAATGTTTTTCTCATCACGGTCCTAAAATATTTCCTCCTTATCCTTAAACTGTGATCCCTTGTTCTGGACTTCCCCAACATCGGGAACAATCTTCCTGCATCTAGCCTGTAAAACCCCTTAATAATTTTGTACGTTTCTATAAAATCCCCCCCTCAATCTTCTGAATTCTAGCGAGTACAAGCCGAGTCTATCCAGTCTTTCTTCATATGAAAGTCCTGACATCCCAGGAATAAGTCTGGTGAACCTTCTCTGTGCCTTCTCCATGGCAAGAATGTCTTCCCTTGATTCCATTAGCCCCTAGAGCTCTATCTAACGCTCTCTGAAATCCATCCAGTGATTTGGCCTCCACTGCCCTCTGTGGCAGGGAATTCCACAAATTCACAACTCTCTGGGTGAAAAAGTTTTTTCTCTCCTCAGTCTTAAATGGCCTCCCCTTTATTCTAAGACAAGACTATTGTCATGTGTACCCAGATGCAGTGGAACACTTTTGTTTGCATGCTATCCAGTGACATCATACAATGCATGCTAGATTTAGGTTTAGGTTTATTATTGTCATGTGTACAGAGGTACAGTGAAAAGTTATCTGGACAGAGCAGGTAATACTTTGCATAAATACAAGCAAGGCAATAGATAGAGCAATGTAACATAATTTTACTCACCTCCATAAGATCTTCGCTATTTCATAGCGAAAGGATTTGAGTATAGGAGCATTCATAGCAAAAGGATTTGAGTATAGGAGCAGGGAGGTTCTACTTCAGTTGTATAGGGTCTTGGTGAGACCACACCTGGAGTATTGCGTACAGTTCTGGTCTCCAAATCTGAGGAAGGACATTATTGCCATAGAGGGAGTGCAGCGAAGGTTCACCAGACTGATTCCTGGGATGTCAGGACTTGTCTTATGAACAAAGACTGCATAGACTCGGTTTATACTCTCTAGAATTTAGGAGATTGAGAGGCGATCTTATAGAAACTTACAAAATTCTTAAGGGGTTGGACAGGCTAGATGCAGGAAGATTGTTCCCGATGTTGGGGAGGTCCAGGACAAGGGGTCACAGCTTAAGGATAAGGGGAAAATCCTTTAGGACCGAGATGAGAAGGACTTTTTTCACACAGAGAGTGGTGGGTCTTTGGAACTCTCTGCCACAGAGGGTAGTTGAGGCCAGTTCATTGGCTATATTTAAGAGAGAGTTAGATGTGGCCCTTGTGGCTAAGGGGATCAGAGGGTATGGAGAGAAGGCAGGTACGGGATACTGAGTTGGGTGATCAGCCATGATCATATTGAATGGCGGTGCAGGCTCGAAGGGCCGAATGGCCTACTCCTGCACCTAATTTCTATGTTTCTATGTTTCGTCTAGAGATCATCTTCTAGCTTCTGAACTATAGGGAGTGGTTTGAGCAGGCTAGGATTCTATTCCTTGGAGCACAGGGGTGATCTTACAGAAGTGCACAAAATTGTGCGAGGAACGCATTGGGTAAACTCACCGAGTCTCTTGCCCAGAGTAGGGGAATCGAGAATCATGATGGCGGTCGTATGAATTCAGGACTGGCTCACTGAGAGAAAAGGGGCAAAGGCTTGTGGTGGGAGGTCAGGCTGGAGGTCTGTGACCAGTGAGGTTCTGCAGGTATCTGTGGTGGGACATTTTTTTCAAATGACAAGTGTATCAAATTATGAGAGGAATAGATGGTGGAGGCAGACACAATAGTGGCATTTAAGGGGCGTTTTCAAATAGGCAGCGAATAGACAGATATGGATTACGTGCAGTCAGAGGAGATTAGGTTAATTTGGCATCATGTTCAGCTCAGACTGTGTGGGCTGAAGGGTGTATTCCTGTGTGGAAATGTGTTCACATTTAACAATTGTCTTTCTATAGAGCTTTTACTTTAAAAAGCACTCGATATATCCCAACTTGTGACTATTACTGAAATATGTGAAACTGATTGTTAAAATGATAAATAAAAAAAGGGAACAATCTAATTTCTTAAATGAATGTGTGAAAAATTCTAATAAGATTTCTAAGTGCTGTTACCTCCAACGATTTTGCAATGACAGAGAGAGAATGAGAAAGGAGTGTTACTAATGTAATAAAAACAGTGCTGCAAATATGCAGTAGGTTAGGCTGCAATAATAAAAGAGTAACAAGCCCTGTCCCACGGTCCCAGTTCATTCCAAGAGCTCTCCAGAGTTTAAAAAAAAAAAAAAACTCGTGGTAAGCGCGGAGAATGAACGTAGCGGGTACGTCGGAGCTCGGGGACGTCTCTTAGCGGCTCGTAACGCTAACCGCAGGTACTCGGGAAGACTCGCTAACGGGCAGGTAAGCTCGGGAGGACTCGTGAACATTTTTCAACATGTTGAAAAATGTCCACGAGGGCCCCGAGTACCTGCGAGCAGCCATTGCCGTAAATCTCGTAATTACCGTAAATCTCCGAGTTCGAAACAGGGCAAACTCGGGAGAGCTCTTGGAATGAACTTGTACCGTGGGACAGGGCCATAAGAGTCATATGCAGAAGGGTCTTGACCTGAAACGTCACCTATTCCTTTACCATACCATCACGGTATGGTATGGCAACTGCTCTGTCGCTGACCGGAAGGCTCTGCAGAGGGTGGTGAGGATCGCCCAACGCATCACAGTTGCGTCACTCCCCTCCATTGAGTCCGTCCATAGTAAACGATGCCTGGGCATGGCGCACAGCATCGCCAGGGACAGCTCACACCCCAACCATAGACTGTTTACCCTCCTCCCATCCGGGAGACGCGACAGGTCCCTCCGCTGCCGGACCAGCAGGCTCAAGAACAGCTTCTTCCCTGCGGCTGTCACACTTCTCAACGCTGCACCTCAATGACTGCCTGTCTCCACCCCCATCTCCACCCCCACCCCGTCACTCCCCCCCCTCCGCCCCCGGACTATCCAATCACCAGCAAATTGCACGGATACCACTGTATATGTATATGCATTACTTGTTCATTCGTAAGTTCGCCCTTCGGAGATACCAACTGCATTTTGTTGTCTCTGTATTGTACACTGCACAATGACAATTAAAGATTGAATTGAATTGAATTGAATTCTCCAGAGATGCTCCACTGAGTTATTCTCTGCTGAGTTACTCCAGCTTTGTACTTCCTGCGGCAGCTGAGGAAGCACAATCTGCCACAGGCAATGATGGTCCAATTCTACACGGCCATCGTAGAGTCTGTCTTCACCTTCTCCATCGTGGTCTGGTTTGGCTCAGCCACCAAGCACGACACCCGGACGCTGCAGCGAATCGTCCGATCAGCTGAGAAGGTTATTGGCTGCAACCTTCCTTCCATTGATGAACTGTACACTGCAAGGGCCAGGAGGCGAGCAGGCAAGATCATCTCTGACCCCCTCTCACCCTGGCCACAAACACTTTGAATCACTTCCCTCTGGAAGGCGACTCCGGACTGTCAAAGCTGCCGTAACTACAATAACTACTCAACAACCAAAAATCTGCAACCTCCTTTTGCTCTGGCATTTTATTTAAATCACATGCTTAATTGAAAAAGTTCTATTATTAGTGTTTAATGTTTTATGTGTCATTCCTAACTGTCACTGTATGTCATGTTGTCACTTGCGGGCGGAGCACTAAGGCAAATTCCTTGTATGTGAATACTTATTCATTCATTCATTCATTCATTCATGTGTCTGTCTTCGGTTTAAACCAGCATCTGCAGTTCCTTCCTATTCATAGCAATAGGGCCTTTGACCCAACTCATCTACGTCGACAAAGATGCCCCATCTAAGTTAGTCCCATTTGCCCATGTTTGGACCTTCTCCCTCTAAACCTGTTCTAGCTACATGTCCATCCAAATGTATTTTAAGTGCTGCTATAGCACTTGCCTCAACTACTTCCTTTGCCATCTCGTTCCATATACCCGCTGCCTCTGAGTGAAAAAGCTGCCCCTCAATCCAGGTAAATCTTTCCTGTCTTACCTTAAAGCTATACCCTCGAGTTCTTGATTCCCCTACCCTGGGACAAAGACTCTGCATTCTTCTTATGTATGGCCCTTCTGATTTTACATTAGCTCACAGACATAGACCAGTACAATACAGGAATAGGCCCTTCCATCCACAACGTCTGTGTCAAACAATGCATAGTTAAACTGACCCCCCCTCTGCCTGCACGTGATCCATGTGTCTTTCTAAAAGTCTCTTAAACACCACTATCGTATCTGCCCCTACCCCACCACCACCCCTATAACCACATAACAATTACAGAACGGAAGCAGGCCATCCTGGCCCTTCTAGTCTGTGCCGAACACTGACTCTCACCTAGTCCCATCTGTTAGGCGTCCCCCCTGGTGAACGCTATGTACTTACCTTTTCTGTTTTTCTCCTGAGTGCAGACCCCGTGGCTGGGAGTCATGAATCAAGGGGTTAAGAGCTCCTGTACCCGATTGGCCAAGCTGCGTCAGGTGACCGGTGACTCATCGGGAGATTAAATATCAGGAGTTCCCAGAATTTTCTCTCTTTTTCGTCGACCCTGACTATTTAACAGGCTGCCGGTCTGAGCTGCAGGAGGCCTGGCCGCATGGCAGAGAACTTTGTGTATTGTTACCTATATTTGTCATTTAATGTTGTATTGGGACGAATAAGGGATGACCTAAGGGTTTTCGTGTATTTTGTTTCAGGGTTATCTCTATTTAGGCAGATTAGACACTCCGGTTCAACGGTCCATTGCGAGGCTGGCTGGAGCACTGTTATATTTGGTTTGTTAGTCGATTCTTGTCCCTGACTGTTGTTTGACTCGGGTTCAGGGTTTTGTCTTCTTTTAACTAAATTAAAGACTATTTTCTTAAACTTGAACCTGGTTCTTGATTATGTTACGCGGCTCTTAGGTGCCTGCCTTCGGGAGTCGTAACATCATCTACCTCCACTCAGACCATAACCCTCCATTCCTTTCCCATCCATATACCTACCCAATTTATTTTTAAATGATAAAATCAAACCTGCCTCCACCACTTCCACTGGAAGCTCATTCCACACAGCTACCACTCTCTGAGTAAAGAAGTTACTCCCCGAGTAAAGAAGTTACTCCCTGACACCCCTGACAGCGCGTCCCTGGCACTCACCACCCTCTGTGTAAAAAACTTGCCCCGCACACCTCCTTCCAACTTTGCCCTTCTCGCCTTCAAGCTGCGCCCTCTAGTATTTGACATTTCCATCCTGGCAAAAAGGTTCTTTTGACATTAATAAACAATTAAACATTAATAAACCAATACCTATACCATCAAGAAGCTGAAGCATCCACATCAACTGTCCATATTCACAGTTACTTTCTCACAGACACTATTCAAACATAATTATCGGCTCTATGTTAGGACTTGACACATTATGTCCTTTGATCTTTAGAAGCAAGAAACTGCAGAAGTTGATTTATAAGGAAAGACACAAAATGCTGGAGTAACTCAGCGCGTCATGGATTTAAGAGAGAGTTAGATAGATCTCCAGGGGTTAGTGGAGTCAATGGATATGGGCAGAAGGCAAGTACGGGTTATTGATAGGGGAGGATCAGCCAAGATCACAATTAATGGTGGTGAAGGGCCGAATGGCCTCTTCCTGCACCTATTTTCTATGTTTCTATGCATCTTCATCCTGCCTACAGGCAGCAATTGAAGAGCGCACCCCCTGAGGTGAGGACTGTTCAGAACTGGTCGGGGGGGGGGGGGGGGGGGCGGTGGGGGGGACCGAGGAACAACTCCATGACTGTTTGGAGTCTGTAGACTGGGCAATGTTCCTGCACCTATTTTCTATCTTTCTATGTTTCTATGTCAGGCTGTATGCCTGGAGAACATGGATAGGTGCCGTTTCGGGTCGGGACCCTTCTTCAAACTGATCCTCTAATCGTTGCTGTTTCCACCCTGTCTTTACACACATGCTGTCCACTTTCTGGATATTTACAGCTTTTTCTGCCTATGTTTCGGATTTTCAACATCTGCAGTGTTTTGCTTTAGAGTTGACGATGTGCACACCTCCCTCATGATAGTTGCATGGATGTGATTATGATTCCCAATGTCAGTGTGAATCTGTACAGTCTGCACTAGGTGGCAGCCACTGCATTGCCTCTGAGCAGTGGTACCCATCATTCACTGTGCAAGGTCCTTCCCAACCTCACCGAAAACTAGTGATGAGCAGATTAATGAGGATGTTGCCAGGGCTCGAGGATCCGAGCTACAGGGAGAGGTTGTGCAGGCTGGGGCTCTATTCCTTGGAGCGCAGGAAGATGAGGGGTAATTTTATAGAGGTGTACAAAATCATGAGAGGAATAGATCAGATTGACGCAGAGATTTCAGGAGAAAACGAGAACCAAAGAACCAAATTTAAGGTGAGGGGGGGAAAGATTTCATAGGAACCTGAGGGGTAACTTTTTCACACAAAGAGTGGTGGGCGTATGGACCCTTTATCCTGTATCTGCACACTGCGGGTGGCTCAATTGTAATCATGTATTGTCTTTCTGCTGAATGGATAGCACACAACAAAAGCTTTTCACTGTAGCTTGGTACACGTGACAATAAACTAAACTCATAAATCTATGGAGCGAAGGAATAGGTGCCTCTGCCTCAGAGGAAACACTCTGCCTCTGGAATTCTCTGCCTCAGAGGGCGGTGGAGGCCGGTTCTCTGGATGCTTTCAAGAGAGAGCTAGATAGAGCTCTTAAAGATAGCGGAGTCAGGGGATATGGGGAGAAGGCAGGAACGGGGTACTGATTGGGGATGATCAGCCAAGATCACATTGAATGATGCGGTGCTGGCTTGAAGGGCCAAATGGCCTACTCCTGCAACTATTGTCTATTGTCTACTGTCTATCCGACCGCATGCAGAAAGTTTTTCACTGTACCTCAGTACACGTTACAACAATAAACCAAAATCTGAACGCATTTATAATTAAAGTAAGAATCTTATTCCTTATGTTTAAGAAGTAACTGCAGATGCTAGAAAATCGAAGGTAGACAAAAATGCTGGAGAAACTCAGCGGGTGAGGCAGCATCCGTACTGCAATTGTTATATCTATGGAGCGAAGGAAAAAGTTGCCTATTTCCTTCGCTCCATAGATGCTGCCCCACCCGCTGAGTTTCTCCAGCAATTTTGTCCACCTTCGATTTTTCCAGCATCTGCAGTTCTTTCTTAACCGAAACTCAAACTCAATGTAACCAATACCATTATTCACAGGTCTTTGTGATGGGAGTAAATAGTGAAGGCAAAGAGCACTGCATCCAAAACACCCCATCTGTCTCCACCTGTAGCAGAGTCTGCCAATCCCTCGTAGAAACATAGAAAATAAGTGCAGGAAGAGGCCATTCGGCACTTCGAGCCAGCACCGCCATTCATTGTGATCATGGCTGATCGCCCCCAATCAATAACCCGTGCCTGCCTTCTCCCCATATCATTTGATTCCACTAGCCCCTAGAGGTCTATCTAACTCTCTACCTAAGATAGGGTGAATGCACGGGATGTTTTACCCAGGGGGAGGGGTGAAGATGGGATCTGGTGGCTGGGTGGGAGTGAAGGCCACAGCACAGGGTGATTCTCAGGGTGCAGTTCCTGCTTTCTCACACACACGCACACACACACACATCACCCAGGCTGGCTTCATCAGTGATAGGAAGCCATTCGGCCCATCATTTCTACTCCGCCATTCACTCATGGCTGATCTATGTTTCCCTCTCAACCCCATTCTCCTGCCTTCTCCTCATAACCTCTGACACTCGTACTAATCAAGAATCTATCTATCTCTGCCTTGAATATATCCACTGAACTGGTGTTTAAGAAACAACTGCAGATACGTCACGCTCAAAGCCCTCAGCTTCAGAGTGGAGGCATGTCCTTCTCAGGACTGAAGAAATGCTAAAGTAGGAAATGGTTACCCTGTTGCAGTGACAAGTTTGCTTCTCCTATTTAAAATTCCAATTGTGTTCATAACAACAAATTGAACTTGAATGTCAATTTATTGAAGTTGGGTTTGCACTAACATTTAATACTCAGATGCCAACTGGAATTTAAACTGGCAAGCCTTTTCTAGGTGCTTATATGAACCTCCTAGTCTGAAGGTGCTGGAAGTTCTCAGACCACAGGGTGGCACAATGGTGCAGCCAGTAGCGTAACTGCCTCCATCGTAGGCAAACCTGGTTCAATCCTGACCCAGGGTGCTGTTGCAATTTGCACATTCGTGAGTGGTTCTGCTTGGGGTTTGGGTCCAGTGAGCAATTCCGGTCCAGCAAGACTGGTCGGAATCGCACCACACTCACTGAAGCATAGAAAATAGGTGCAGGAGTAGGCCAATCGGCCCTTCGAGCCAGCACTGCCATTCAATGTGATCATGGCTGATTATCCCCAATCAGTACCCCGTTCCTGCCTTCTCCCCATATCCCCTGACTCCGCTACCTTTAAGAGCCCTATCTAGCCCTCTCTTGAAAGTCTCCAGAGAGCCGGACTCCATACACTCACAACTCTCTGTGTGAAAACGTTTTTCCTCATCTCCGTTCTAAATGGCTTACCCCTTATTCTTAAACTATGGCCCCTGGTTCTGGACTCCCCCAACATCGGGAACATGTTTCCTGCCTCTAGCGTGTCCAAACCCTTCATAATTTTATATGTTCCAATAAGATCTCCTCTCATCCTTCTAAATTCCAGAGTATACAAGCCCCGGCCGCTCCAATCTATCAACATATGACAGTCCCGCCATCCCGGGAATTAATCTCGTGAACTAACGCTGCACTCTCTCATTAGCAAGCATGTCCTTCCTCACGTTTGGAGACCAAAACTGCACACAATACTCCAGGTATGGTCTCACTAAGGCCCTGTACAAGTGCACGAGGACCTCTTTGCTCCTATACTCAACTCCTCTTGTTATGAGGCCAACATGCCATTCGCTTTCTTCACTGCCTGCTGTACCTGCATGCTTGCGTTCAGTGACTGATGAACAAGGACCCCCAGATCCCATTGTACTTCCCCTTTTCCCAACTTGACACCATTTACATAATAATCTGCCTTCCTGTTTTTGCCACCAAAGTGGATAACCTCACATTTATCCGCATTAAACTGCATCTGCCATACATCTGCCCACTCATCCAACCTGTCCAAATCACCCTGCATCCACATAGCATCCTCCTCAACAGTTCACGCTGCCACCCAGCTTTGTGTCATCTCCAAATTAGCTGATGTTACTTTTAATCCCTTTCCAAAAGAGGAACAATTGGGGTCTAAATGAATACCTTGTAACTTTGTCGGCGCCTAATATGCGGCGACTCTTTGCATTCCTTGTGTATGCAAAATAAATAATCTCACTGTGACACCCCACCTGCAATAATAAAGTATCATTCATTCCTAATTTGACTGCATAACCTCCCCTTCAACCCAATCCCAGCCTGATTGGACCTGCTCACTCAGCACTGCACATGCGCTGGTTGACAGCGCAGGAAACGGTACAGAGAAGATTTGCAAGGATGTTGCCAGGACTAGAGGGTCTGAGCTCTAGGGAGAGGTTGAGCGGGCTGGGACTCTATTCCTTGGAGCGCAGGAGGATGAGGGTGATCTTATGGAGGTTCACAATTATAGGAACAGAATTGAACATTCAAGAGAGTTTATTGTCATGTGTCCCAGATAGGACAATGAAATTCTTGCTTTGCTTCAGCACAACAGAATATAGTAGGCATAAATAAACACAGAACTGATCAGTGTGTCCATATACAATTGAATATATATGTATATGTATATATGTATATGTATATGTATATATGGATATATGTATATATATATACACGTAAATAAGCATATAAAGTGCAATAGGCTGTTAAAGTTCAGGTTTTTGTTTGAGTTGAGTTTAATAGCCTGCTGGCTGGGGGGATGTAGCTGTTCCTGAACCTGGATGTGGCAGATTTCAGGCTCCTGCACCTTCTACTCGATGGCAGCGGAGAGATTAGTGTGTGGCCAGGATGGTGTGGGTCCTTGATGACGACCTTTTTTGAGGCAGCGACTGTGGTAGATCCTCTTGATGGGAGGGAGGTCAGAGCCGATGATGGACTGCGCAGTGTTTACTAATTTTTGTAGTCTTTTCCGCTCCTGGGCGCTCAAGTTGCCGAACCAAGCCACGATGCAACCGGTCAGCATGCTCTCTACTGTGCACCTGCAGAAGTAAGAGAGAGTCCTCCTCGACATACCGACTCTCCGTAATCTTCTCTGGAAGTAGAGGCGCTGATGTGCTTTCTTTATAATTGCATCAGTTTTTGGGACCAGGAGAGATCTTCGGAAATATGCACGCCCAGGTATTTGAAGCTCTTGTCCCTTTCCACCATCGACCAGTTGATATAAACGGGACTGTGGGTCCCTATTCTACCCCTTCCAAAGTCCACAATCAGTTCCTTGGTTTTGCTGGTGCTGAGGGCCAGGTTGTTGTGCTGGCACCATTTGGTCAATCGGTCGATCTCACTTCTATACTCTGACTCGTCTCCATCAATGATACGTTGCACAACAGTGGCGTCGGCGAACTAGATGATGGAGTTTGCACTATGACCGGCTACGCAGTCATGAGTATAGAGTGAGTACAGCAGGGGGTCTGTGAATGAGGAAGTCGAAGATTCAATTGCAGAGGGATGCGCAGAGACCCAGTTCTGAGAGCTTGGTAACCAGATTAGAGGGAATGATTGTATTAAATGCCGAGCTGTAACCAATGAATAACAGCCTGACATATGAGTTTTTGTTGTCCAAGTGGTCCAGAGTGCAATGGGGGGCCACGGAGATCACATCCAACGTTGATTTGTTGTGGAGGTAGGCGAACTGCAGTGGGTCGAGGATCTTGTTGAGGTAGGAGTTGATTTGCGCCATGATCAACCTCTCAAAGCACTTCATCACCACAGGCATTAGTGCCACTGGTCAATAGTCATTGAGGCACGTCTCCTTGCTCTTCTTGGGCACCGGTACTATTGACGCCCTTTTAAAGCAGGTGGGAACCTCAGACCTCAGAAGTGAGAGGTTGAAAATGTCCGTAAAAACTCCAGCCAGTTGGTCCGCACAGGTTTTCAGAACACAACCGGGTATACCATCAGGTCCAGGTGCTTTCCGAGGGTTCACCCCTCTGAAGGATCTTCTGACGTCGGCCTCTGTGACGGTGACCAAAATACCATCACAGCGAATGGGGGCTAAGGAAGGCACATCAGTGTTCTCTCTGTCAAAGCATGCGTAGAACGCATTGAACTCGTCAGGAAGTGATGCTTCGCTGACATTTGAGCTGCCTCCTGATTTCGCCTTGAAGGAGGTGATTGCATTCAGTCCCTGCCACAGTTGCCGAACATCCGTCTCATCCTCCAGCTTGGCCTTTTTGATGGCCTTACCCAGGTCGTATCTGGACTTCTTGTAGACGTCTGTACCTTCGGACATGAATGCCCCGGTGTCTGATCTTGAGAAGAGTGAGGATCTCATAGTTCATCCAAGGCTTCTGATTGGGAAACACTCGGAAGGTTTTTGTTAGGATGCAGACCTCCACACATTTCTTTATGAAGTCTGTAACGACTGTGGCGTATTCGTTCAAGTCCATTGCCGAGGCCCTGAACATTGCCCAGTCTACAGACTCCAAACAGTCCTGGAGTTGTTCTTGAGCCCCCCCCCCCCCGCCCCCCCCGCCCCCCCGCCGACCAGCTCTGAACAGTCCTCACCTCAGGGGGTGCACTCTTCAATTGCTGCCTGTAGGCAGGAAGATGCATAGAAACATAGAAAATAGGTGCAGGAGGAGGCCATTCGGCCCTTCGAGCCATTCATTGTGATTATGGCTGATCATCACCTATCAATAACCCGTGCCTGCCTTCTCCCCATATCCCTTGACTCCACTAGCCCCTAGAGCTCTATCCAACTCTCTTAAATCCATCCAGTGATTTGGCCTCCACTGCCCTCTGTGGCAGGGAATTCCACAAATTCACAACTCTCTGGGTGAAAAAGATTTTTCTCACCTCAGTCTGAAATGGCCTCCCCTTTATTCTAAGACTGTGGCCCCTGGTTCTGGACTCGCCCAATATTGGGAACATTTTTCCTGCATCTAGCTTGTCCAGTCCTTTTATAATTTTATGTTTCTATAAGATCCCTTCTCATCCAGTCCTTTTATAATTTTATATGTTTCTATAAGATCCCTTCTCATCCTTCTAAACTCCAGTGAATACAACGCAGTATGGTCGGATTTTCCAAAGTGAGGGTGAGGGATAGAACGATAGGCATCCTTAATGGTGGTGTAGCAATGGTTGAGGGTGTTTGGTCCTCTGGTGCTGCAGGAGACATGTTGGTGGATGTTAGGGAGCAATTTGTTAAGGTTGGCTTTGTTAAAATCCCCGGCTATGGTGGTAAATGCCTCGGAGTAAGCCATCTGGTGCTTATTGACCACGGCGTGAAGCTCCCCCAGTGCCAGATGGACATTAGCCTGGGGAGGGATGCAGACTGCGATCAGGATGATGGAGGTGAATTCCCTTGGTAGGTAGAAGGGACAGTACTTCACACCAAGGTGTTTCAGATGTGGAGAGCAGGAGTTGGACAGGACTGCCACGTCTGAGCACCACGCAGAGTTGACCATGAGGGAGACGCCCCCTCCTCTCCCTTTCCCAGATGCCAGTGTACAGTCCATGCGGTGGATGGAGAAACCATCAGACTGGACCGCTGAGTCTGGGGAGCTGGGGGTGAGCCATGTCTCTGTGAAACAGAACACAGAGTATTCCCTCAGCTCCCTTTGATAAAGCAGCCTGGCTCTTAAGTCCTCCACTTTGTTCTCTAGTGACTGTACATTGGCCAGAAAGATAGTAGGGAGAGAGGGTCAAAGTCCCCTGCGCTTCAGTCTGACCTGATGTCCTGCCCGTCGGCCATGTTTCGGGACACAATGGAGGCCTCCCCGTAGTTTGCAGGTACTGAGTTTACTGTACGTGCTGTTTCTGCGAACCTGCGCTGGAACGGGGATTCCCTTGCAGACGGCAGCTCAAGCTCAGTTACGAACGGGGGTTCTCTCGCAGACGTCAACTTCAGCTCCGTTCCTCCAGGGAGGTCCTGCTCGTCGGCTCCGGAGGTCTTCCCGGTGTTTCCAGGTACATTCCATTGTACGGTGTTTCCATTCGGTCCATCTAATTTACTCCGCCATTCAATCATGGCTGATCCTGCCTTCCCCCATAACCATTGACACCCATTGTACTAATCAAGAAGTTGTCTATCTAGAAATATAGAAATTAGGTGCAGGAGGAGGCTATTTGGCCGTTCGAGCCAGCACTGCCATTCATTGTGATCATGGCTGATCATCCACAATCAGTAATCCGTGCCTGCCTTCTCTTCATATCCCCTCTCTGCTTAAATATATCCACTGACTTGGCCTCCACAGCCCTCTGTGGAAATGAGTTCCACAGATGAACTCCCCTCTGACTAAATAAGTTCCTCCTCGCCTCCTTTCTAAAAGAGCACCCTTTAATTCTGAGGCTATGACCTTAAGTCCTAGACTCTCCCACCAGTGGAAACATCCTCTCCACATCCACTCTATCCAAGCCTTTCATTATTCAGTAAGTTTCAATGAGGTCCCCCTTCAACCTTCTAAATTCCAAGGATTACAGGCCCAGTGCCGTCAAATACTCATCATATGTTAAGCCACTCATTCCTGGGATCATTCTTGTAAACCTCCTCTGTACCCTCCCCAGAGCCAGCACATCCTTCCTCAGATATGGGGCCCAAATTGGCTCAGAGTACTCCAAATGTAGACAGAGGTGTATAAAATCAAGAGAGGAATAGATTGGGTAGATGCACAGAGTCCCTTGCCCATAGTAGGGAAATTGAAAACCAGAGGACATAGGTTCAAGATGAAGGGGAAAAGATTTAATAGGAATTTGAGCGGTAACTTTTCCACACAAAGAGTGGTGGGTGTATGGAACAAGCTTCCGGAGGAGGTAGTTGAGGCAGGGACGATTGCAATGTTTAAGAAACAATGGCTTGGTTGGATATGGGCCAAATGCAGGTAGGTGGGACTCGTGTAGATGGGGCATGGACACGTCGGACCGAAGGGCCTGTTTCCACGCTGTATGATTCGAGTAACGTCGATGGGTTGGATAGTAGGTTTGCAGATGACACCAAGACTGCTGGGATCACAGTCTGTGAGAAAGGTTATCTAGCGAGATATAGATCAGCTAGTGAAATGGATGGAGTTTGGATGAAATGGATGGAGTTTCTCCGGAATCTCGTTTCCTCCCACACTCCAAAAATGAGCAGGTTTGTAGGTTAATTGTCTTAGTATAAATGTAAATTATCCCAAGTATCTGTAGGACAGTGCTAGTGTGCGGGGATCGCTGGTCGGCATGGACCCGGTGGGCAGAAGGGCCTGTCCTTGCACTGTATCTCTAAACTAAATGTTGTGAGGCAAATGAAAAATTCTAATTTGCTTAAACTTTATTTAAGCTTTAAGCAACTCATTTCTGTAGTACGCATCTTCAAAGCGCCTGGAAATTGTCGCTGATTCCGCAGGCCTCGCACATGCGCACACTCTGGAAATTATCGCTGATTCCGCCGGCCTCGCTGGTCCAAGGCCCCGCACATGCGCACACTTCATTCTCCCCTCCTATTTATAAGTTGAGACAGTCAGGAGGTTTAGTACGTCTTGATGACCGTCGCAGCACTGGTGCATCAGGAGATAATGGCGTTTCGATAGCTGGTGGTACATATATTGCTTGGTCATCAACTTTCAATTTTAGACTTGCAGAACTTTTGATAGGGGATGATGGGAGTGTTGAAGGAAGTTCTCAAATAATAATTGAAAAGGAGAGGCAAAGCACAGGCAGACTTTACTCAGAGCTCCCGTGGATTTGGAAGCAACAGCAACAAAGAGAAGCAGGAGAAAACACTGATTGGCTCTAGCCCGAGTGGGAGGAGAGTTAGAAGTGTGTCAGAGGGGGAAAACCATTGAAAACTGAGGAATTTGGTTTGTAAATTAGGCAATTTAGGCAATTTATCAGTCAATATAAGCAAGATGTCTCTTAGGGAGCGGCCTTGTGAGGGAAGAGCCCTGTGAGAAAAGTGAGAGTCTTTGGCTCGAGAGTCTTAGGAGAGCAGGCTACGCAAAATGCTGGAGAGGGAGAGCCGTAAAAAGGAGATGTCAAGCAAGCTGATTCAGTGTGATGCTTGCAGTATGTGGGAGGTCAAGGACACTGCTGGTGCCTCTGGCTGCTACAAATATGAGAAGTGCATCCAGGTACAACTCCTGAAGGACCGTGTTGGGGAACTGGAGAAGCAAGTGGATGACCTCGGGTTCGTCCGTGAAACAGAGTCGTTCCTCGACAAGTCCTACAGTGAGATTGTTACACCTAAGGTACTGGAAGAGAGAAGGTGGGTGACGGTGAGAAAGGGTGGGAAACTTGGAATGCAAAGGTCCCCGGGTGTTGTACCTCTTGTGAACAGGTTCACCCACTTAGAAGCTGTCGGGACAGGGACGTTAAAACACTGAGTGACAGACTAGCTTGCGAAGCAAAAAGTGCTGTTGAGCCAAAACCAAAGAGGCCAACGTCAGGCAACGCCATTGTAGTTGGAGACTCCATTGTGAGAGGGACGGACAGGGGCTTCTGCAGCAACGTATGGTGTGCTGCCTTCCTGGTGCCAGGATCCAGGATGTCACGGACAGAGTGCAGAAAATCCTCAAGGGCGAAGGTGAACAGCCGGAAGTGATAGTGCATGTTGGCACAAACTATGTCGGAAAGAAGGGGATGAATATTCTGCAGTGACTTTAGAGAGCTCGGAAAAATGCTGAAAAGCAGGACCTCCAGGGTTGTTATCTCCGGTTTGCTTCGAGCTCCTCATGCTGGCGAGAGCAGGAAAGGGAGATACGGGACCTGAATGTGTGGCTGAGTAATTGGTGCAGGGGGCAGGGATTTAGATTCTTAGATCACTGAGATCTGTTTTGGAGTAAGGGGGAACTGTACAAAAGGGACGGATTGCATCTTAACAGGTGGGGGACCAGCATTCTGGCAGACGGGTTTGCCAATGCTATATGGGTGGTTTTAAACTGAATACGGGGGGGTGGGGTGCCAAATGGGATAGTCGAGGATGGAGGTAAAAGGAAAGAGAGTAAAGGGATGGTTAATGACCCCAGAATTAACAGGAAAGGAAGCTCATAAAGATACAGGAGAGTATGGCCAAGTGTAATAGGGATCGATGAGAAAGGTGAGATGCATAAGGAATTAAAAGTATTGTTTATGAATGTGCGAAGTATAAGAATTAAAGTAGATGAGATTGAGGCTCAGTTAGAGGTTGGTAGATATGACATTGTGGGGATTACTGAGACGTGGCTGCAGGAGGATTGGACCCAAGAAAGAGAGTTTGTAGAATGCCTCCGAGATGGATTCTTAGAGCTGCTTGTAATGGAGCCGACCAGAGAAAAGGCAATTCTGTATTTAGTGTTGTCCAATGAGCAGCCGGAAAGAGCAGCCGGAAGCCAGAGGATTGGGAAACTTTCATAGGACAACAGAAGGAAACAAAACGGGCAATATGGGCTGAAAAGATGAAGTACGTGGGGAAGCTGGCCAGGAATATAAAGAAGGACAGTAAAAGCTTCTTTAGATATGTTAAGGGAAAAAGAGTAGCAAAGTCAAATGTGGGTCCCTTGAAGGCTCTCATGGGTGAAATTATTATGGGCAACAAGGAAATGGCAGAAGAGTTGAATAGGTACTTTGGAACTGTCTTCACTAAGGAGGACACAAACAATCTCCCAGATGTACTGGAGGACAGAGGATCTAAGGGGGAACTGAAAGAAATTTTGATTAGGCGAGAAATAGTATTGGGTAGGCTAATGGGACTGAAGGGTGATAAATCCCCTGGGGCTGATGGTCTGCATCCCAGGGTCCTCGGGGAGGTGGCTCTAGAAATAGTGGACACATTGGTGATCATTTTCCAATGTTCAATTGATTCAGGATCAATTCCTGTGGATTGGAGGATAGCTAATGTTATCCCACTTTTCAAGAAAGGAGCGAGAGAGTAAACGGGAAATTACAGACCAGTTAGCCTGACTTCGGTGGTGGGAAAGATGCTGGAGTCAATTATTAAAGTCCAAGTCAGCATGGATTTATGAAAGGGAAATCATGCTTGACTAATCTTCTGGAATTTTTTGAGGATGTGACAAGTAAAATGGATGAAGGGGAGCCAGTGGATGTAGCGTATCTAGACTTTCAGAAAGCCTTTCATAAGGTTCCACATGGGAGATTGGTGACAAAAATGAGAGCACATGGTACTGGGGGTAGGGTGTTGACATGGATAGAAAATTGGTTGGGAGACCGGAAGCAAAGAGAAGAAATGAACGGGTTCTTTTCAGAATGGCACGCAAGGCTCGGTGTTGGGGCCGCAACTGTTTACCATATATATTAATTATTTGGAAGAGGGAATTAGGAGCAACACTAGTAAGTTTGCAGATGACATAAAGCTGGGTGGCAGTGTGAACGGTGAAGAGGATTATAGGAGGTTGCTGGGGGACCTGGACAGGTTGAGTGAGTGGGCAGATGCGTGGCAGATGCAGTATAATATAGATAAATATGAGGTTATCCACTTTGGCAGCGAAAACAAGGGAGCAGATGGGGTTAGGTTAGATATTATCTCAATGGGGTTAGGTTAGATAAGGGGGAGGTACAGCGAGACCTGGGTATCCTTGTACACTGGTCACTGAAAGATGGCGTGCAGGTACAGCAGGCAGTGAAAAAAGCTAATGGAATGTTGGCCTTCATAACAAGAGGATTTCAGTATAGGAGTAAAGAGGTTCTTCTGCAGTTGTATAGGGCTCTGGTGAGACCACATCAGGAGTATTCTGTACAGTTTTGGTCTCCTAATTTGAGGAAGGACATCCTTGTGATTGACAGCGTAGGTTCACGAGATTGATCCCTGGGATGGCGGGACTATCATATAAGGAAAGATTGAAAAGACTAGGCTTGTATTCACTGGAGTTTAGAAGGATGAGGGGGAATCTTATAAAAAGTTATAAAATTATAAAAGGACTGGACAAGCTAGATACTGGAAAAATGTTCCCAATGTTGGGTAAGTCCAGAACTAGGGGCCACAGTCTTAGAATAAAGGGGAGGTCATTTAAGACTGAGGTGAGAAAAAACTTTTTTTACCCAGAGAGTTGTGAATTTATGGAATTCCCTGCCACAGAGGGCAGTGGAGGCCAAATCACTGGATGGATTTAAGAGAGAGTTGGAGAGAGCTCTAGGGGCTAGTGGAGTCAAGGGATGTGGGGAAAAGGCAGGCACGGGTTATTGATAGCGGACGATTAGCCATGATCACAATAAATGGCGATGTTGGCTCGAAGAGCCGAATGGCTGCCTCCTGCACTTATTTTCTATGTTTCTATGTAATATTATCAAGGAGTGATGAAGCTGATGGAGAAGACGGACATGGTGCAAGGTCACAAAGTGAGACCGTTGACTGACGTCCATCCTGATACTTGATGGTTGCATAAGAAGGGTTGACATCAGTCAGTTCAACTTCATCAACAAAAGGCTCATTCTTATTTGATCGGACATAACGACGGAGCAACACAGGCCCAGGGCTAGTCAACCATGATGGCAGAGAAGTACCACTAGAAGAATGCCGTTTGAAGTTAAAGAACCCATGTGGAGTAGTATTGGTAGCAGTTGACAGTGGAGATCTGATGGAGTGTAATGCGTTTGGTAGAACACATTCCCACTGCTGATCTGGTATGTCATTTGACTTTAAAGCCAGTTTCACTGCTTTCCAAACGATTCCATTATACCTCTCAACCTGACCATTTCCAATAGGATGATATGGTGGTCTTTTACTTGTTGCAATTCCTCTCTTAGAAAGTTAGTCTTTAAAATCTTTTGACATGAATGAGGTGCTCCTATCAGAATGTATGTAACTTGGAAATCCACAGAATGAAAACAGTTGATCTAAACATTTGATAACCGCAGCTGCTGACATATTTGGACAAGGAAAGGCCAATGGAAACCTCTAATATTCATCAAAATGTAAGTATATAAACATTTTGAGAGGAGGATGGTAAAGGCCCTTTGAAGTCAATACTCAAACGTTCCATCGGTGAGTAGCTTTGATCAATTTTCCTTCTTCTGGATGGAATTGATTTTAATTCAGCACAGATTCTACATGAAGCACGTGTCATCTTCACATCTTCTGTAGAGAAAGGTAAGCTTTTGGAATGAACATAGTGTAACAAACGAGTGAGTCCAGGATGACACAACCCATTGTGAAGATCAGTGAGTGCAGAAGAATGAACAGAGGCCCAAAATGCTTGAGTTAAAGTATCCGGAGCAAGATTATCCTTACCATGGCGGTACTCAATTGAATAACTATATGCAGATAATTCAATCCTCCATTCAAGAATTGTATTGTTTTTAATCTTCGTTCGATTCCGATTATCCAGCATAAAAGCTACTGAACGCTGATCTGTTATCAAAGTGAAGTGCTGGCGAGCAAGGAAATGACTCAATTTTCTCACTGCTTCAACAATTGCTTTTTGATTCCTTTTCGATGGGTGGGTAGTGCAATTCACTACCTTGGAGAGTATGAGACATGAAAGCCGCTGGTCGCCCTCCTTGATTTAATGTTGCTGATACTGCTAAATCAGATGCATCACATTCAACAACAAAGGGGAGATCCTCACCAATGGCGTGTAATGATGCAGATTCAAATTGTTTCTTTAAAGAAGTAAAGGCACCAATTTCTGTAGAGTCAAGGGGGAAAGATTTTGCTCTAATCAAAGGTTGAATGTTTTCAGAAAAATTTGGTATCCATTTAGCAAAATATGCAAACATACCAAGAGCCCTTCGTAGAGAGTTTAATGTAGCTGGAACAGGTATTTCTCTTGGAGTGGGCGGAGTCTTTCTGGATCAGGCTTGATTATATCATTTCCAACCCAATAACCAAGAATATTAATTGATGACACTGATGTTATTGACTTAGCCTCATTTAATGTTAGGTTTTTAGAATGTACAACTTCTAAAAACCGTTGTACATTTTCATCGTGTTCAGCTTGGTCTTTTCCTGCAATAGTTATATTATAAAGATAAGGGAAAGTATCTTTAAGGTTTTCCGGTCCAACATGTTTGTCCATCTCTCTCTGAAAAACAGTCACACCATTAGTTACACCAAAAGGAACTCTGCAGTAATGGTATAATTTCCCATTTGCTTCAAACGCAATGAATTTCTTCTCTGATTATTTCAAAGGAATTTAGTAGTAAGCACTTTTTAGGTCAAAAGTAGAGAATATCTCATACTTAGCTAGTGTATTGATAATCTCCTCTGTTTGAGGTAGTGGCTATGCATCAAGGTCCGTGAACTGGTTTATAGTTTGAGAGTAATTAATGCAAAGTCTCTTTCTATGTCTCTCCAAGGGGTCCTTAACCACAACAACGTGCCCTCCAAGGGGAAGAGCTGGTTTCTATGATACCTTCTCATAAAAGATTAGTTACTTCTGTGTTGATAAAGTTTCTGTCATCTTTTCTAAAGTGTCTTGATTTTGTAGCAATTGGCTTGCACTTGGAGGATAAATTAGTGAATAATGAAGGACATTCAACAGATGCAGCAGTAAAAACACACAATACTGGTGGCTTTGACAATACAAGATCAGGCAGAGTTCCTTCATACATTATTTGAAGTGATCTGTGCTGTTTCTGAAAATCCTGACCTAGAATTATATCGCCACACAAATTTTTCAACATACAGATTTATAACTAGTTTTGTTCAGAATGAAGTCTACAATACAAGATCCAATAATTTGAATATTGAGAGTTGTCCGAGCCATTGAGATTTCTCTATTTGAAGGAATCATAGATAGATTTAGTCGAGACACAACTTGTTCACTTATAAAACTTTCTGAACTGCCAGAATTAAGTAGTACATTAAGTGTCTGGCCATTGTTGGATACCATTGTAGCTGCATGAGACAAGCTCTGAGGAAATGCAGCTGGAATTGCACATAAAGAAGGCAGCAGTCACACCTTTAGTGGTTGCTTTGGACTTGCACACTCTAGAATAATGTCCCTTCTTGCCACAACTGATACAAGTTGTCACTCGAGCAGGGCATATCTCTCTATTATGGATATTACCCCCACAAAAGTAACACTTCCACATGCTGCAGCAAGGGCACATTTATCAGTAGAAATTGTTTCAGTTTGCTCCATATTAGTACTTGAGTGAGATTCTTTTGTAGTAGTTGCAGCAGAATACACATTAGATGAGCCATAAGCATCTGAATTTTTCTGAGCCAAGTCTAATGAGCAAGCTTGATTGTAAGCTGACTGTAAATCCAAGGTTTTGTGTTCTAATTTGATTTGATTTTATTACTTGTCATTCGAACCTCAGAGAGGCTTGAACGAAACTCTGTTTCTACAAGTCATACAACAGAACAATTCATAAAAAACTACACAGACAATTCAATTCACACAAACATCCATCACAGTGAATCTCCTCCACACTGTGATGGAAGGCAAAGTCTTCTTTCTCCCCCGCACCATTTCTCTCCTGAGGTCGAAGCCCCAGGCGTGTTAAGTCCCACGGCCATTGAAGCCGCGCCGGGCGATGTACAGCCCCACTCTAGGCCCAAAGGTCACAGTTGGAGCCCCCGGCGGGCGCTGAAATGTCCCGCGGCCATTAAAGCCATGCCGGGCGAAGTATGGCCCCGCTCTGGGTCTCTCCAACCCTGCGACACGGGCTGGAGAAGCTGTGTTGTGGGAGCTCCGGAGAGCGGTCTCTCACCCGGACCCGCTCCCGATAGTCCACCGGTCTGCAACTGCAGCTGGAGCTGGAGCTCTGGAGTCGGGCCGCAGCAGCGAGCCACCACCGCTCCCCACGCTCCGAGGCCGTCCAGCCCCACGACGGCGAGTCCGCAGCTCCGCAGGCTCCATGACTGGAGCCTCCAGGTCGTCCCGGTCGGAGGCCGCTCCACGGTGCTAGGCCCCAACGACAACGGAGCCCCGACAAGGAAAAAATCGGGTCACCCGTGCAGGGAAGAGATTTAAAAGTTCCCCCCCCCCCACATATACACAGTTACAATCAATACAAAAAAAAACACGAACAACTACATTTAACTAGACAAAAAAAAAGACAGACAGGCCGTAGCGAGTCGCGCCCGCCCACTCTGTGGGCTCTATCGTATTAAAGGCGTATTTAATAGTCTCTGTCGTATTAAAGGCGATGCCAAACCATTGATAAAAGATTCTCGAATAAGTTCCTGTGGATATTGATCAGCTGCAACTGCTTTGAAGGCACAGTCTTTACTAAGTCTTTGAGGTTCTTGTAAAAATTCATCAAGTGACTCACCAGGTTTTTGTTTACGAGTAGCAAGGAGGTGTCGAGCAAATATTACATTGGGTGTCTTAACAAAGTCTGCTTAGTACATCAATAGTAGAATCATAAGTTGTACATTCCTCTATGTAATCATATACATCATAAGAGACAGAGCTTATTAATGTCCTGAATTTGTCTGGTGCATTGTCGCCACACTCATCAAATAAGTTATTTAGTGTACGAAGCCAGTGCTTCCATTCCTTTGCAGCAGTAGGTGAGTTGGGATCCAGATCCAAGCGTTGTGGTTTCAATAGTTTCTCCATCTCGATGTCACACTGCTTAACTTCTGAGATTGAGTTGCTTAAATTGTTGTGAGGCAAATGAAAAATTCGAAAAATCCACCGGCACGAGGCCCCACACATGCGCACACTTCACTAAACTAAAAAGCCAGGGACTATCCCTACATTTAAGAAGTAATTAGACAGATACAAGAATAGGACAGGTTTACAGGGATATGGGAAAAACGCAGGCAGGTGGGACGAGTGTAGATGGGACATGTTAGGCCGGTGTGGACATTGTTGGGCTGAAGGGTCTGTTTCCACACTCTATCTCTTTTATATCAACGGGTCGATGGTGGAAAGGGTCATCAGCTTCAAATTCCTGGGCGTGCACATCTCTAAAGATCTCTCCTGGTCCCAGAACACGGATGCAATTATAAAGAAAGCACATCAGCGCCTCTACTTCCTGAGAAGATTACAGAGAGTCGGTATGTCAAGGAGGACTCTCTCGAACTTCTACAGGTGCACAGTAGAGAGCATGCTGGTTGGTACCGGTTGGTTCGGCAACTTGAACGCCCTGGAGAGGAAAAGACTGCAAAAAGTTGTAAACACTGCCCAGTCCATCATCGACCTCCCTACCATCGAGGGGATCTACTGCAGTCGCTTCCATAAAAAGGCTGCCAGCATCATCAAGGATCCATACCATCCTGGCCACTCACTCATCCCCCCCGCTGCCTTCAGGTAGAAGGTACAGGAGCCTGAAATCTGTAACGTCCAGGTTCAGGAATAGCTCTTCCCCACAGCCATCAGGCTATTAAACTCAACTCAAACAAAACTCTGAACATTAATAGCCCATTGCACTTGATCTGCTTATTTATGTGTGTATATATATATATATATTCAATGGTATATTGTCACACTGATCAGTTCTGTATTTATTTATGCCTACAATATTCGGTTGTGCTGAAGCAAAGCAAGAATTTCATTGTCCTATCTGGGACACATGACAATAAACTCCCTTGAATCTTGAATCTATGACTAGTGTAGCTGGGACATTGTTGAGCTGGTGTGGGCACGTTGGGCCGAAGGGCCTGTGTCCACACTGTATCACTCTATGACTAGTGTAGCTGGGACACTGTTGGGCCAGTGTGGGCGAGTGGGGCCGAAGTGCCTGTTTCCACACTGTATCACGATGCGACTCCCATGAGCACCTGGCCTCTCTCCACTGGCTCCCTGTGCGGTTCCGAATAAATTTCAAGATCCTCCTTCATGTCTACAAAGCCTTTAACGGGCTTGCCCGCACCTACATCAAAAGTCTGCTTACCCACCACACCACCTACAGGTCCCTCAGATCAGCCGACTTGGGGTTACTGACCACCCCGCGGTGTAGGCATGGAACAGCATCCCTCTTCCCATCAGAACTGCCCCCACCATCGACTCCTTTTAGTCAAGACTAAAAACTCATCTCTACTCCCAAGCCTTTCTTGACGTCCTGTGAGCGAGGGCTATATGTATGTAGTGATGCTTGTATTTAATCTATGAACCACTGTTGTTTGTTATACTATTCCAAAGGTCCAAAGTTCAAAGGTTATTTTATTTGTCACATACACCAATTGGTGTAGTGAAATGCTTCTTGCCAATGTAGCACAGAAAAAAAGAATACAGACATAACAATGATAAAGAGATTTAAACATAAAAAGCATCCCCCTCCACAATGGTTCCCATTATGAGGGAAGGCACAATGTCCAGTCCCCATCCCCATGTCCACCCACAGTCAGGCCCATTGAGGCCCCCACAGTCGCCTTTACGGAGGCCCGGTGTTCCAGGCCGTTCTCGCCGGGTGATGGTGCTCCGGCGTCAGTAGAATCCTCTCAGCGGCTTGGGACACCTGGAACGGCCGCATCCTTACTGGAGTCGTCGGCTTGGGAAGCCGACAAGGCCGCGCCGGATGGAGCTCCACCACTAGCTCCTGATGTAAAGTTCAGTGCCGCCGCTCGCAGCTGGCCGCGCCACAGACCCGCGGCTGCGCGATGTTTTTTGTCGGCGGGCTTCAGCTCACCGGAGCTCCAGCACGGCGACCCAGGCAAGGCATCGCCCGCTCCGCTCCGCGATAGCGCTTCAGCGCTGTGCCGAGGCCAAGGTTCCGGCCGGTCCCATCAGGAAACGCAGCTCCAGACCCGCTGGTAGGCTGCAGGCTGGGCAGCCATACCAACTGGACGGCGCCCCCTATCTTCTTATACCAATGTAAAGCATTTTGGCCAACGAGAGTTGTTTTTTAAATGTGCTATATAAATAAAAATGACTTGACTTGACACCTGCGCATTGCTCAGCACCCGTAACAATCTGCCTACAATCTGCCTGCATCGTGGCTTGGTTCGGCAACTTGAGCGCCCTGGAGAGGAAAAGACTACAAAAAGTAAACACTGCCAAGTCCATCATCGGCTCTGACCTTCCTTCCATCTCGAGAGGATTTACTGCAGTCACTGCCTCAAAAATGCTGGCAGTATCATCAAAGACCCACAACATCCTGGCCACACACTCATCTCCCCGCTGAAGCAAAGCAAGGATTTCATTGTCCTATCTGGGACACATGACAATAAACTAACCTTGAATCTACGACTAGTGTAGAAAGGTGTGTAGAAAGACAAGTTAGGTCTTTATTCTTTGGAGCGCAGAAGGTTAAGGGGGGACTTGATAGAAGTCTTGAATATTATGAGAGGGATAGACAGTTAGAATCATAGAATCATAGAAAATAGGTGCAGGAGTAGGCCATTCGGCCCCTCGAGCCTGCACCTCCATTCAATATGATCATGGCTGATCATCCAATTCAGTATCCTGTACCTGCCTTCTCTCCATACCCCCTGATCCCTTTAGCCACAAGGGTCACATCTAACTCCCTCTTAAATATAGCCAATGAACTGGCCTTAATGACCTTCTGTGGCAGCGAATTCCACAGACTCATCACTTTCTGTGTGAAAAATTATCTTCTTATCTCGGTCCTAAAAAACTTCCCCCTTATCCTTAAACTGTGACCCCTTGTTCTGGACATCCCCAACATCGGGAACAATCTTCCTGCATCTAGCCTGTCGACCCCTTAAGAATTATGTAAGTCTCAATAAGATCCCCCCTCAATCACCTAAATTCCAGCGAGTACAAGCCGAGTCTAGCCAGTCTTTCTTCATATGGAAGTCCTGCCATCCCAGGAATCAGTCTGGTGAACCTTCTCTGTACTCCCTCTATGACAAGAATGTCTTTCCTCAGATTAGGAGACCAAAACTGTACGCAATACTCCAGGTGTTGCCTCACCAAGACCCTGTACAACTGCAGTAGAACCTCCCTGCTCTTGTACTCAAATCCTTTTGCTATGAATGCCAACATACCATTCGCTTTCTTCACAGCCTGCTGCACCTGCACTTTCAATGACTGGTGTACCATGACACCCAGGTCTCGTTGCATCTCCCCTTTTCCTAATTGGCCACCATTCAGATGATAGTCTACCCTCCTGTTTTGCCGCCAAAGTGGATAACCTCACATTTATCCACATTATACTACATCTGCCATGCATTTGCCCACTCACCCAACCTATCCAAGTCACCTTGCAGCCTCCTAGCATCCTCCTCGCAGCTAACACTGCCCCCCCCGCTTCGTGTCATCTGCAAACTTGGAGATGTTGCATTCAATTCCCTCAT
This sequence comes from Raja brachyura, assembly GCA_963514005.1. The sequence goes on from OY740781.1 coordinate 9,020,308, forward strand.
CCAGATAATTAATATATATGACATGGATAAGCTTTTTCCATTGAGAGTAGGGAAGATTCAAACCAGAGGACATAATTTGAGAATTAAGGGACAAAAGTTTAGGGGTAACATGAGGGGGACCTTCTTTACTCAGAGAGTGGTAGCCATGTTGAATGAGCTTCCAGTGGAAGTGGTGGAGGCAGGTTCGATTTTATCGTTTAAAAATGAATTGGATAGGTATATGGACGGGAAAGGAATGGAGGGTTATGGTCCGAGTGCAGGTAAATGGGACTTGGTAGTAAGTGTTCGGCACAGACTAGAAGGGCCGAGTTGGCCTATTTCCGTACTACAATTGTTTTATGGTTATATGGACATTGTCGGGCCAGTGTGGGCGAGTTGGCCTGTTTCCGTACTGCAATTGTTATATGGTTATATGGACATTGTTGGGCCAGTGTGGGCGAGTTGGGCCAAAGGGTCTGTTTCCGTGCTGCAATTGTTATTTGGTTATATGGACATTGTTGGGCTAGTGTGGGCGAGTTGGGCAGAAGGGCCTGTTTCCGTGCTGCAATTGTTATATGGTTATATGGACATTGTTGGGGCAGTGTGGGCGAGTTGGGCCGAAGGGCCTGTTTCAGTGCTGCAATTGTTATATGGTTATATGGACATTGTTGGGCGAGTTGGGCCGAAGGGCCTGTTTCCGTGCTGCAATTGTTATATGGTTGTATGGACATTGTTGGGCCAGTGTGGGCGAGTTGGGCAGAAGGGCCTGTTTCCGTGCTGCAATTGTTATATGGTTATATGGACACTGTTGGGCCAGTGTGGGCGAGTTGGGGCCGAAGGGCCTGTTTCCACACTGTATCACTCTATGACTAGTGTAGCTGGGACATTGTTGGGCCAGTATAGAAACATAGAAACATAGAAAATAGGTGCAGGAGTAGGCCATTCGGCCCTTCGAGCCTGCACCGCCATTCAATATGATCATGGCTGATCATCCAACTCAGTATCCCGTACCTGCCTTCTCTCCATACCCCCTGATCCCTTTAGCCACAAGTGCCACATCTAACGCCCTCTTAAATATAGCCAATGAACTGGCCTCAACTACCTTCTGTGGCAGAGAATTCCAGAGACTCACCACTCTCTGTGTAAAGAATGTTTTCCTCATTTCGGTCCTAAAGGAATTCCCCCTTATCCTTAGACTGTGACCCCTTGTTCTGGACTCCCCCAACATCGGGAACAATCTTCCAGCATCTAGCTTGTCCAACCCCTTAAGACAAGCTAGATGTCAAGCTAGCTATGGGTGAGTTGGGCCGAAGGGCCTGTTTCCACACTGTATGACTAATGCACCTGGAACACTGTTGGACCAGTATGGGCTAGTTGGGCCGAAGGGCCTGTTTCCACACTGTATCACTCTATGACTAGTGCACCTGGGACACTGTTGGGCCAGTATGGGCTAGTTGGGCCGAAGGGCCTGTTTCCACACTGTATCACTCTATGACTAGTGTAGCTGGGACATTGTTGGGCCAGTATGGGTGAGTTGGAGCCGAAGGGCCTGTTTCCACACTGTATCACTCTATGACTAATGCACCTGGGACACTGTTGGACCAGTATGGGCTAGTTGGGCCGAAGGGCCTGTTTCCACACTGTATCACTCTATGACTAGTGTAGCTGGGACATTGTTGGGCCAGTGTGGGTGAGTTGGAGCCGAAGGGCCTGTTTCCACACTGTATTACTCTATGACTAGTGTAGCTGGGACATTGTTGGGCCAGTGTGGGTGAGTTGGGGCCGAAGGGCCTGTTTCCACACTGTGTCACGATGCGACTCCCATGAGCGCGTGCGCAGCGCTCAGCACCCGTGAGCGTCTGCCTACAATTCCCGACATGCCCCGCGGCGCGTTTCCGGCCGGCCGGCCGCCCCTCCCCCGTCCGCCTTCCCTCCAGCTCCAGCTGGAGCTCCAGTGCCCCGGGGCCGGCGGGGCGGGGCGGGCGGGGCCGTCAGAGGCCGCTCCCCCTCGCCCTTTAAAAGTGGGAGGGACGCAGTGAGAGAGAGAGAGAGAGCTAGTTGGTAGCAAAGACCCACCATGGCAGCAGCGGCGGCGACGACAGCAGCAGAAGCAGAATACCCTCGGTTCGTGCTGGGCAGAGCACGCTTCGATCAGGTACGGTCGGTCACTCACCCACCCACCTCGATGAAGCGACGTCGCCTCCGTCTCCCGGCCGTTCAACCGCCGCCGCCGCCGCGCGCTCCAGCCCGATTCAAACAGCCTCGTGACCCGCGCCAAGCCCCGCCCCCTCACTGGACCACGCCCCCCCTCTCCGCCGCCACTCCTTCCTATTGGTCCTCGCGTCTGCCCATCATGAGAAGGGGGTGGGACCAGGGTCACACAGACAGTGACACAGTGTGGGAACTGGCCCTTCGGCCCCACTATCCCATGCTGGCCCATCTACACTAGTGCCACAGTGTGGGAACTGGCCCTTCGGCCCCACTATCCCATGCTGGCCCATCTACACTAGTGCCACAGTGTGGGAACTGGCCCTTCGGCACCACTATCCCATGCTGGCCCATCTACACTAGTGCCACAGTGTGGGAACTGGCCCTTCGGCCCCACTATCCCATGCTGGCCCATCTACACTAGTGCCACAGTGTGGGAACTGGCCCTTCGGCCCCACTATCCCATGCTGGCCCATCTACACTAGTGCCACAGTGTGGGAACTGGCCCTTCGGCCCCACTATCCCATGCTGGCCCATCTACACTAGTCACAGAGTGATACAGTGTGGAAACTGGCCCTTCGGCCCCACTGTCCCATGCTGGCCCATCTACACTAGTGCCACAGTGTGGGAACTGGCCCTTCGGCCCCACTATCCCATGCTGGCCCATCTACACTAGTGCCACAGTGTGGGAACTGGCCCTTCGGCCCCACTATCCCATGCTGGCCCATCTACACTAGTCACAGAGTGATACAGTGTGGAAACTGGCCCTTCGGCCACACTATCCCATGCTGGCCCATCTACACTAGTGCCACAGTGTGGGAACTGGCCCTTCGGCCCCACTATCCCATGCTGGCCCATCTACACTAGTCGTAGAGTGATACAGTGTGGAAACTGGCCCTTCGGCCCCACTATCCCATGCTGGCCCAGCTACACTAGTCATAGAGTGATACAGTGTAGAAATTGGCCCTTTGGCCCCACTATCCCATGCTGGCTCATCTATACTAGTCATAGAGTGATACAATGTGGAAACTGGCCCTTCAGCCCCACAATCCCATGCTGGCCCAGCTACACTAGTCATAGAGTGATACAGTGTGGAAACTGGCCCTTTGGCCCCACTATCCCACACTGACCCATCTACACTAGTGACACGGTGTGGAAACAGGCCCTTCAGCCCACTATCCCACACTGGCTCAGCTACACTAGTCATAGAGTGATACAGTGTGGAAACTGGCCCTTTGGTCCCACTATCCCATGCTGGCCCATCTACACTAGTCATAGAAAGTGACACAGTGTGGAAACTGGCCCTTTGGCCCCACTGTCCCATGCTGGCCCATCTACACTAGTCATAGAGAGTGATACAGTGTAGAAATTGGCCCTTTGGCCCCACTATCTCATGCTGGCTCATCTATACTAGTCATAGAGTGATACAATGTGGAAACTGACCCTTTGGCCCCACTATCCCACACTGACCCATCTACACTAGTGACACGGTGTGGAAACAGGCCCTTCAGCCCACTATCCCACACTGGCTCAGCTACACTAGTCATAGTGATACAGTGTAGAAACTGGCCCTTCTGCCCCACTCGCCCACACTGGCCCAACAATGTCCCAGCTACACTAGTCATAGAGTGACACAGTGTGGAAACTGGCCCTTCAGTCCCACTATCCCATGCTGGCCCAGCTACTCTAGTCATAGAGAGTGATACAGTATGGAAACTGGCCCTTTGGTCCCACTATCTCATGCTGGCCCGTCTATACTAGCCATAGAGTGATACAATGTGGAAACTGGCCCTTTGGCCCCACTATCCCACACTGGCTCAGCTACAGTAGTTATAGAGTGATATGGTGTGGAAACTGGCCCTTTGGCCCCACTATCTCATGCTGGCCCAACAATGTCCCAGCTACACTAGTCACAAAGTGATACGGTGTGGAAACAGACCCTTAGGCCCCACTATCGCACACTGGCCCAATAGAAATAGACAATAGGTGCAGGAGGCGGCCATTCAGCCCTTCGAGCCAGCACCACCATTTAATGCGATCATGGCTGATCATCCCCAATCAGTTCTTGCCTTCTCCCCATACCCATTGACTCTGCTATCTTTAAGAGCCCTATCTAGCTCTCTCTTTAAAGTATCCAGAGAACCGGCCTCCACCGCCCTCTGAGGCAGAGAATTCCACACTCACAAATCTCTGTGAGAAAAAGTGTTTCCTCGTCTCAGCTACACTAGTCACAGAGAGTGTAACACCGTGGCCCAACTCGCCCAACAGTGTCCCATCTACACTCGTCCCACTTGCCTGCATTTGGTCCAAACGTGTCCTATCCATGTACCTGTCTAACTGTTTCTTAAATGTTGGGGTAGTCCCAGCCTCAACTACCTCCTCTGGCTGCTCGTTCCATACACCCACCCTCTGTGTGAAAAGGTTAACCCGTTGGATTCCTATTAAATCTTTTCCCTTTACCATTGACCTTATGTCCTCTGGTCCTTGATTCCCCTACTCTGGGCAAGAGACTCTGTACATCTACCTGATCTATTCCTCTCATGATTTTGTACACCTCTATACGATCACCCCTCATCCTCATGTGCTCCAAGGAATCGAGACCCAACCTGAAGAAGGGTCTCGACAGGAAATGTCACCCATTCCTTGTGTCCAGAGATGCTGCCTGTCCCGCTGAGTTACTCCAGCACTTTGTGTCTCCTGGCCTACTTAACCTCTCCGTATAGCTCAGGCCCTCCAGTGCTGGCAACCTTCTCTAAGCCCTTTCAAGCTTGACGATATCTTTCCTACGACATGGTGCCCAGAACTGAACACGATATAACTTTGTGTTGCTGGAGTCAGTCTGCCGATCTTTATTCTTAAAGGCTGGCCTTTATTCTTAAAAGCTGTCCTTGAAGGCTCAAAGCTATTTGCCACTGCTCTATTCTGTACCAAAAAGTTGGTGTCAAACTTCATGAGTCAACAAGGGGCTGAGACATGAAACATTAACTGAATCTTTCCTTCCAGACTTTAACCTTCGGAATGTTTCCAAAGTGTTAGAGACGCAAGGAACTGCAAATGCTGCAATCTTGAGTGAAACAGAATTACATTAATATTTGAGGAGCTCATCCAAAAATGTTTTAATTCAAAATCTAATATCCTGGGAGGATGCAACATGGCAAAGAATGTGAAAAAATTACCTGAAGTATTGTGTAGTGCATCACAGGAACAGCCCTTAGATCACAATGTTCTGTGCCAAACATGATGCCATGTTAAACTATTCTCTTCTGTGTGCATATTATACAACTACTTCAATTACACAACAACCCCCCCAATATCACCACGGCTACCATGTAATCCTGTGCTACCTGCTCCATGGTCGGATAGTCGGCGACTAAACCGCCTACCCCAGCAGGACCAAAAACAAGACCTGTCAAAGGGCGGATGAGCTCCTAGCGAGCCAACGGCCATCCTCATTTCAGTAAAAGTTGCGATCACTGTCGTACACGGCATTGTAAGGAATGATGATAAAGCACACACTCCCCAAAATCCTAGACTTCCAGCGGCGGAAGTCCGCAGGAACTGGAGGACAGAGATGTATGGTGCGTCTGTCACCGTTTCCCGATGGAAACCAGCACCACTGCGTCGCTAATGTTTTCAACGGTGATGAATGAATTAATTCATCTCTTGCGTATCCACGTGCCTATATAAATGTCCTCCTAAATGTCACTGTTGCATCTATCTCCACCACCATCCCTGACCGTGTGTTCCAGGGACTTGAGCACAACACAAATAGAGTAACGGGGGGGGGGGGGGTTAATCTGCAGCTGTGAGGTCTGAAGTCTACCGATCTTTTTCTTCTCTTGGCTAGTTTTAAAGGCAGGCTCAAAGCAATTGGCTCCTGCTCTGTTCTACACCATAGGTTGGTGTCAAACTTCATCAAAATGGTGACCAAGAGGCTGAGACCTGAAACATGAACTCTACCTTACAGACGGTAACGTGCAAATTTTCCCTTGAGTGTTAGAGACACAAGGAACTACAGATGCTGGAATTTTGAGTAAAACAGCATTACACGAATATTAGAGGAACTCCTCCAAGGTGTTTCCGTTCTTATTCGCCATATAATGTCCTGGTAGAGTGCAACATGGGCAAGTATGTGAAAGTTTAGTACATAGTGCCTAGAATAGTACAGCGCAGCAATAGCCCCTCAGACCCACAATATGTGGGCCGAACATGATGCCAAGATCAACAATTAACTTTATTCTTCACTGCCCGCATTTGATCCATGTCCCTCCATTCTCCATGGCTATCCCCTACTCCCAATTCCTCCTTCTACGCCGCATCTGCACCCAGGATGAGGTGTTCCAAACCAGGGCATCGGAGATGTCCTCATTCTTTAGGGAAGGGGGTCCCCCTCTTCTACTATAGGTGAGGCTCTCACCAGGGTCTCTTCCATATTCCGTAGCTCCACTCTCACTCCCCTTCTGCCCCCCCCCCCCACTCGTAACAAGGGCCGAGTCCCACTTTGTCCTCGCCTTCCACCCTACCAGCCGTCACATACAACTATTAATCCTCTGACATTTTCGCCACCTCCGCAACGGGATCCCACCACTGGCCACATCTTCCCAACTCCTCCCCTTTCGGCTTTCCGCAGAGACCGCTCTCTCCATAACTCCCTGGTCAATTCGTCCCTTCCCACCCAAACCACCCCCTCCCCTGGTACTTTCCCTTGCAACCGCAGGAAATGCAACACCTGTCCCTTTACCTCGCCCCTCAACTCCATCCAAGGACCTAAGCCGTCGTTCCAGGTGAGGCATAGGTTCACCTGCACCTCCTCCAACCTCATCTATTGTATCCGCTGCTCTCGGTGTCAACTGCTCTACATCGGTGAGACCAAGCGTAGGCTCGGCGATCGCTTCGTTCACCACCTGCTCTCGATGCGCAATAACCAACCTGATCTCCCGGTGGCTCAGCACTTCAACTTCCCCTCCCATTCCGAATATGACCTTTCTGTCCTGGGCCTCCTCCATGGCCAGAGTGAGGCCCACTGCAAATTGGAAGAGCAGCACCTCATATTTCGCTTGGGTAGTTTACACTCTCATCGCTGTAAACTATCCAAGCATTCGGTGGGCTGAATGGGTTCTGTGATTGATGAAATGAAATCCCCCTGTGGATATCTTAAACCTTTTTACAGTTACCGTTTTAATTAGTTTTGTTTGCGTAGCTGATATTGAATTGAAGAAATTATGATTTTTTAAATTTTTGTTTGAGTGTGAACTATACCAAGTGGTAATGACTTTCCAGGCTTTTAAGAGTGAGCTTTGGACAGGCCACCAGGAAAAGCTTCACCTTTCTTCAGATCCATGGTCACGGATCATTTGTCCAAACGAGCGCTTTGGAATCTTTCGCATCCACTTGAGAAAACCGAATCGGCCTTGTAGTAACCGGTCGACCACACATCTTTTTAGCAATGTTTAGCAACTTTCCAAAAATGAATCGTTGGAAAGGGTACAAAAGAGCAATGGCAGTGAATAATTGATTGAATCGCTAAAAAGACGAGGCATGGTGATGAGGCACATTTTCTAAACTATGCGGTGCTTCCAGCATTTCTCAGATGAATGGTGCATTTGTCTTGCTAGAAATGTGGCGCATAATAAAAACGAAGGCAATTGCAACTTGCGTATAACTTCTCGTGTTGAAGGTTTTTCGGATTTTTAAGCACCGTTAAATTCTTGCACAGTCCATCATGCAAACCAGTCTCTCTCTCTCTCTCTCTCCTCCTCCCCTCCCCAAATCCCCCAGAAACTCCATTTACAATTCACGTTTTCAGGAAAGCAGCAACAAAATCCGACCACACATACATTCCTTCTTCCTCTGTGCATAAGATACAACAGTCTGAAGAAGTGTTTTGATCTGAAACGTCGCCTTTTTACTTTGCTCCATAGATGCTGCCTCACCCGCTGAGTTTCTCCAGCATTTTTGTCGACCTTCGATTTTTCCAGCATCTGCAGTTCTTTCTTAAACAGTTTGAAGGCACATATGAGCAGGTTGAAGATCAGCTTCTTCCCCACTGTTATCAGACCTCTTATATGCTAAGGAAATTTCCTATTTCCCGCCCCCGTCCCAAATCCATCTTGTTGCAATCCGGACACTCTTTCATTTATCTGCACTTTCTCTGCAGCGGTAACACTGTATTCTGCAGGATTGCGTTGCAAGCTACAACATGGAAACGGGTCCTACTGCATCCGCACTGACCATCAATCACTCCTTTACATTAGTTCTGTTTTTATCCTGCTTTCTCGTCCACTCCTTACACACTAGGGTTATTTTACAGAAGGTCAATTAAGCTACAAACCAGCATGTCTTTGGGATGTGGCGGCTGGAGGAAACCCACACAGTCACAAGGAGAAGGTGCAACCTTCACACACACAGCACCCGAGGTCAGGAACGAGCCTACGTTTTGGGCACTGAGGTAGCAGCTGTACCAGCTATGCCACGGCGTGGTTTGATAGTATTTGTGTATGGATGACCTACCTGGATAGAAGCTTTTCACTGCACCAAGAGTCATACAGCGTGGCAACAGGCCTTTCGTCCAACTTGCCCACGCTGTAACTCAGCTGGTTAGGCAGCATCTCCAGAGCGAATGGACAGGCGACGTCTCACATTGGGACTCTTCTTCAGTCTGAGTCTGAGTCTGGGGCTGGGTCTCGACTTGAAACATTGCCTGTCCACCCCCTCTACAGACGTTGCCCGACCCAACGGGTTGGGTCCAACTGCATCTGCAGTTCCTTGTGTCTCCACCTATAGCCTACTGGTTCCTGCCTCACCCCTCCGTCTCTCCGCCTCTACACTCGCAGACCTAATGCAGGCTATCAACTGTTTGCCTTGACCTGATGAGTTGTTCCAGCAGTTTGTTTCTTTGTTCCAGGCATCTGCAGCCTCTTGTGTCTGCATTGAGTCTACAGGTTTTTTGAAAATCCAGATACACCACATCCACTGGCTCTCCCTTATCCATTCTACATGTTGCATCCTCAAAAAAATTCCAAAAGATTAGCCAAGCATGATTTCCCCTTCATAAATCCATGCTGACTTTGACCGATCCCGTCACTGCTTTCCAAATGCGCTGCTATAACATCTTTAACACCCACAAGGCTAACTGGTCTATAATTCCCTGTTTTCTCTCTCCCTCCTTTCTTAAAAAGCGGAGTTACATCGGCTACCCTCCAGTCCACAGGAACTGATCCAGAGTCGGGAGAACGTTGGAAAATGATCAACAATACAGAAGGGTCTCGACCCGAAACGTCGCCTATCCCTTCTCTCCATAGTTGCTGCCTCACCCGCTGAGTTTCTCCAGCATTTTTGTCTACCACCAATGCGTCCACGATTTCTGGGGCCAACTCCTTGAGTACTCTGGGATGCAGACCTGGGGGTTTATCAGCCTTCAGTCCCAACAATTTACCTGAATACCATTTCCTGACTAATGTGGATTCCCTTCAGTTCCTCCCTCCCACTAGATCCTCGGTCCCCTAGTATTTCCGGGAGATTCTTTGTGTCTTCCTTAGTGAAGACAGAACCAAATAACTCGTTTAACTGGTCTGCCATTTCCTTGTCTCCCATTATAAATACACCTGTCTGTCAAGTCAAGTCACTTTTATTTCTACAGCACATTTAAAAAAACAACTCTTGTTGGCCAAAGTGCGTTACATTGATGGAGGTACTAACGTTATACAACATTGGTTCATAGATTAAGTACATACATGAATACATATATATTGCCCTCCCTCAGAGGATGTCAAGAAAGGCTTGGGAGTAGAGATGAGATTTTAGTCTCGACTTAAAGGAGTCGATGGAGGCGGCAGTTCTGATGGGAAGAGGGATGCTGTTCCACAGTCTAGGAGCTGCAACCGCAAAGGTGCGGTCGGTCGCCCCTGAGCTTATGCCTAGACCGCGGGATGTTCAGTAACCCCAAGTCGGCCGATCTGAGGGACCTGGAGGTGGTGTGGTGGGTGAGCAGACTTTTGATGTAGGTGCGGGCAAGCCCGTTAAGGGCTTTGTAGACATAAAGGAGGATCTTGAAATTTATTCGGAACCGCACAGGGAGCCAGTGGAGAGAGGCCAGGATCGGGGTGATGTGGTCCCTTTTTCGGGCGCCCGTCAGGAGTCTCGCTGCGGCGTTTTGGACCAGTTGCAAGCGGGACGGGGAAGATTGGCTGATGCCAGTGTAGAGGGAGATGCAGTAATCTAGGCAGGAGGAGATAAATGTGTGGATGATCTTTTCGAGGTCATCAAACTGGAGGAATTGTTTTATTTTAGCTATCGTCCAAAGCTGGAAGAAGCTAGCTTTTACCACGGCATCGACTTGTTTGTCAAATTTCAGTGCTGAGTCAAATATCACACCAAGGTTTTAGACGTGAGGTTTGAGTAGTGGGGTAAGGCTTCCAAGGCTGCCTGCTATCATTTTGATTGAGCCCGAGGGGCCGAGAAGGATGAGCTCAGACTTACTCTCGTTTAGTTGGAGGAAGTTCTGCGCCATCCAACACTTTATATCCTCGAGGCAGTGGATAAGGTTAAGCAGATTTGATCCGTTTTGGGGCTTCAGGGGGAGATAGAGTTGTGTATCGTCTGCGTAGCAATGGAAGGAAATGCCGTGCCTTTGAATGACTTGGCCTAAGGGGAGCAGATACAGGGAGAAGAGAATGGGGCCAAGGATGGAACCTTGTGGAACCCTGCAGCAGAGGCTAGCTGGGGAGGAGAAAGAGTCGCCTATGTTTGTAGAGAAACTCCTACCTTTGAGGTAGGAGATGAACCAGCTCAGGGCAGTGCCATCAACACCAACCCCGTACCGGAGATGGTCAATTAGGATGGTGTGGTCAACTGTATCAAATGCTGCGCTGAGGTCGAGAAGGAGCAGGATTGCACATTCGCCGGAGTCAACGGTGAGCAGTAGGTCGTTATGTACCTTCCACAAGGCAGAATCTGTACGGAACGTTTGATTGGAAAGTTTCCAAGATAGTATTTTGGTGAAGGGAAGGCATGTTAACTTAAAATTACCTTTTCCAGGGCTTTTGAAAGGAAAGGCAGTTTTGAAATGGGTCTATAGTTGCATGGCAAGGTGGGGTCTAGGTTAGGTTTTTTCAGGGGCTGGACCACCACATGCTTGAAGCAGTGCCAGTGGCCAGAGAACTGTTGAAAATGGCGAGGATGCTGGGACCAGCTACTGTAATGACATCCTTCAGAAGGGCAGAGGGGACAGTGTTGAGGGGGCAGGTGGTAGGTTTCATGGTGGTGACCAGTTTTACAAGGGAGGGTAGAGTAACGGGTTGGAAACAGTCTAATTTTGAAGAACAAACCAATGAGACGGGAAGCTCCAGATGCCAGCTGATCTATATCGGTGAGACCAAGCGGAGGCTTGGCGATCGTTTCGCCGAACACCTCCGCTCGGTCCGCAATAACCAACCCGACCTCCCGGTGGCTCAGCACTTCAACTCCCCCTCCCATTCCGTATCCGACCTCTCGGTCCTGGGCCTCCTCCACGGCCAGAGTGAGCAACACCGCATGTTGGAGGAACAGCACCTCATATTCCGCTTGGGGAGTCTGCATCCTCTGGGCTTAAACATTGATTTTTCTCAATTCTGTTAACCCTTGCTGCCTCCTCCCCTTCCCACCTCTCCCTCAGCCCTGGGGCCCTGGCATTCCCTCTCTCTGCGTCTCTTCCCCCACCCAAGTCGCACTAGCTTCTCATTTTCACACTACAAACAGCTTACAATGGCCTGTTTCCTTTATCATCGATACTTTTCTGCATATCTTTCATTCATTGTTCTTTATCTCTCCACATCACTGTCTATATCCCTCGTTTCCCTGATCCCTGACCAGTCTGAAGAAGGGTCTCGACCCGAAACGTCGCCTACCTCCTTCGCTCCTTAGATGCTGCTGCACCCGCTGAGTTTCTCCAGCCTTTTGTGTAACCCAATGAGACAGCCAGGTCACAGATGGGAGGGGAAATGTTACTCTGACTGTAAGGGACCCACATTTATCTTCACTAATCTTTTCCTTTTTACATACCTGTAGAAACTTTTACAGTCAGTTTTTATATTTTCCACAAGCTTTCTCTTATGCTTGATTTATCCCCCTCTTAATTAACCCCTTTGTCCTCCTGAGTTCTAATCCGCCTTCTATTGTTGCACGAAACACCAGTACAGTGTGCAACTGCTGTTAAAACGTCATTCGGCACAATGAACTGAGGATGAATATTTGTCTCACATTCTTTGGTTCACAAAGAGATGCCCTCGGGGGAAACAACTTCTAGGTTTGAATATTTGAAATTCTATAATGCTGGCTGAATTCTATACTGAACCTAGAAAGATAAAATGTATATGGGAAAAGGCCTATTGAAACCTACAAATAATAGTGGGACAAGAATCAGACCAGTGGCCCCAGGGTAGAGTTGCTGCCTTATAGCAGGACCCGTATTCAATCCTGACTACCGGTGCTGTCTGTACAGAGTTTGTAGTTGTCCGTGTGACCACGTGGGTTTTCTCTGGGTGCCTCGGTTTCCTCCCACGATCGGGTTGTGCAGGTTTGTAGGTTAATTGGCTTCAGTAAAAAAAAATGTAAATTGTCCCACAAACTAAACTAAGTTGTACTAACAGAAATACATTCTGTTCATTTCACATCGCCCTCGTTTCCCTTGCCCCTAATCAGTCTGAAGAAGGGTCTCGGTCCGAAATGTCACCAATGTCTTCTGTCCAGAGATGATGCCTGTCCCGCTGAGTTACTCCAGCATTCCGTGTCTATCTTCTGTTCATTTAACCTTGTTTCTTGTAACATATTGTAATAGTGCACTGACTGGTTTCTAAAGAGCTCATTGACGCTTAATTAGTCTTGTCATGTAGCCTTGGCAGAATGTTGTGAAAAATAAATTCCGCAGGCATGAGTCACAAACTGTCCCCAGGTTGAATTGCTCGAATGGAGTTGTGTTTCGGGCTGGAGAGTGCTGGTCTGTCACCTGTGTGAAGCATGTGTGCTTTGCCTGGTCGAGTGATCGCCAGTAACGGGTAAACCAGACACGGCAGAAGACACAGAGTAGGGAGTTAAGGGACTGTCCCACTTGCGCGTCCTTGGTTCGCAAATTACGCGACCCCGTGGTCGCTTGAGGCGTACGGGCACCGTGTGGCCGCGCGGGGCCGGTCCCACGTAGAAGCGTGGAGGGGTATGGAGTTCTGCGGGGCCGGTCCCGATATCGTGCGGGGCTCGAAAATTCTTGCAGTGAATGAAATCTTCGAGCGCCAACGGCCTGTCGCGGAACTGATGGCCAAAGTGGGACAGACCCAAGACCCTGGCGCGATGCAACGTCTCACCTTCAACAGCAGCAGAAGCAGGCAAACGATCGCCGAACTTGGCCTGGAGCTCACGGCCGTTGCGGTCCGGATCTGCCCCCACTTCTACTCCCGGAGCGGGGCCAAGAAAATTGAAGCTAGACACAAAATGCAGGAGTAGCTCAGCGGGACCGGCAGCATCTCTGGAGAGAAGGAATGGATGACGTGTCGGGTCAAGACCCTTCTTTTCAGACTGAAGAAGAATCTCGACACAAAACGTCACCCATTCCTTCTCTCCAGAGATGCTGCCGGTCCCGCTGAGCTACTCCTGCATTTTGTGTCCATCTTCAAATGACGTCACGCGCTCCAGACGGCTGTGCGGGCGCATGAAGTCGTGCCCGACCTTTGCGGGACCGTCGCGGCTCAACGCGACCACGAGGTTGCGTAATTTGCATGCCAAGGACACGCAAGTGGGACAGGCCCTTAACTCAGTGGGACAAGCAGCATCTCAGGAGAACATGAATAGGCGATGGTTCTGGTCGGGACCCTATTTCAGACCGATTAATGCTGACTGACCCGCTGAACTGCTCCAGCGCAAATCAAGCGTGAATAATATGCTGACTTCTCACGGATGGGAAACCCTAGAGCTCCGCAGAATCAGGCCAAGACTTACTGCAATTTGCAAGGAGAATCTTCCGTCATCCCAGCGCACCAACTGCCATGAAACAAGCCAAAATAACAGTCCCCACGTTACCAACTCGCTAAATTTCAATAAACTTTGCGACCAATAATCCCTTTACCCAGGGTCAATAAGGGAATGGAATAGTTTGCCACCCAACACACGTGCTGCTCCCGATGTGAAGTCCTTTAAAAAGGAGATTGAGCAACTAGATCTGCACGAGATAACCACTGGTGAGGTGTTTGCGCAGTAATCAACCAGAACCACTCTGTCTTCTTTTGTCCTGACAGGATATTCCCTAGGACATTGAGGGAAGTTAGTGTAGAAATAGCCGGGGCTATGACAGAAATATTTCAAATGTCATTAGAAACGGGAATAGTCCCCGAGGATTGGCGTACTGCGCATGTTGTTCCATTGTTTAAAAAGGGTTCTAAAAGTAAACCTAGCAATTATAGACCGGTTAGTTTGACTTCAGTGGTGGGCAAATTAATGGAAAAGATACTTAGAGATAATATATATAAGTATCTGGATAAAGAGGGTCTAATTAGGAACAGTCAACATGGATTTATGCCTGGAAGGTCATGTTTGACTAATCTTCTTGAATTTTTTGAAGAGGTTACTAGGGAAATTGACGAGGGTAAAGCAGTGGATGTTGTCTATATGGACTTCAGTAAGGCCTTTGACAAGGTTCCTCATGGAAGGTTGGTTAAGAAGGTTCAACTGTTGGGTATAAATGCAGGAATAGCAAGATGGATTCAACAGTGGCTGAATGGGAGAAGCCAGAGAGTAATGGTGGATGGCTGTTTGTCGGGTTGGAGGCAGGTGACTAGTGGGGTGCCTCAGGGATCTGTGTTGGGTCCTTTGTTGTTTGTCATGTACATCAATGATCTGGATGAAGGGGTGGTAAATTGGATTAGTAAGTATGCAGATGATACCCAGATGGGGGGTGTTGTGGATAATGAAGAGGATTTCCAAAGTCTACAGAGTGATTTAGGCCAGTTGGAAAAATGGGCTGAAAGATGGCAGATGGAGTTTAATGCTGATAAATGTGAGGTGCTACACCTTGGCAGGACAAATCAAAATAGGACGTACATGGTAAACGGTAGGGAATTGAAGAATACAGTTGAACAGAGGGATCTGGGAATAACCGTGCATAGTTCCTTGAAGGTGGAATCATATATAGATAGGGTGGTAAAGAAAGCTTTTGGTATGCTAGCCTTTATAAATCAGAGCATTGAGTATAGAAGCTGGGATGTAATGTTAAAATTGTACAAGGCGTTGGTGAGACCAAATCTGGAGTATGGTGTGCAGTTTTGGTCACCCAATTATAGGAAGGATGTCAACAAAATAGAGAGGGTACAGAGGAGATTTACTAGAATGTTGCCTGGGTTTCAACAGCTAAGTTACAGAGATAGGTTAAATAAGTTAGGTCTTTATTCTCTGGAGCGCAGAAGGTTAAGGGGGGACTTGATAGAGGTCTTTAAAATGATGAGAGGGATAGACAGAGTTAATGTGGACAAGCTTTTCCCTTTGAGAATAGGGAAGATTCAAACAAGAGGACATGACTTTAGAATTAAGGGACAGACTTTTAGGGGTAACATGAGGGGGAACTTCTTTACTCAGAGAGTGGTAGCGGTGTGGAATGAGCTTCCAGTGGAAGTGGTGGCGGCAGGTTTGTTGGTATCATTTAAAAATAAATTGGATAGGCATATGGATGAGAAGGGTATGGAGGGTTATGGTATGAGTGCAAGCAGGTGGGACTAAGGGCCGAGATGGCCTGTTTCCGTGCTGTAATTGTTATATGGTTATATGGTTAAGGCTGTATTTAGCATAATCTAGATCAACTATAGAAATGGGGGGAGAATTGTCAATAGACAACAGACAACGAGTTTTAGACAATAGACATTAGATAATAGGTGCAGGAGTAGGCCATTTGGCCCTTTGAGTCAGCACCATCATTCAATGTGACCATAGCTGATCATCCCCAATCAATACTCTGTTCCTGCCTTCTCCCCATATCTCCTGACTCCGCTATTTTTAAGAGCCCCCTCGAGCTCTCTCTTGAAAGCATCCAGAGAACCTGCCTCCACCGCCCTCTGAGGCAGAGAATTCCACCGACTCACCACTCTCTGTGAGAAAAAGTGTTTCCTCGCCTCCGTTCTAAATGGCTTACTCCATTTCTTAAACTGTGGCCCCTGTTTCTGGACTCCCCCAACATCAGAAACATGTTTCCTGCCTCTAGTGTGTCCAAACCTTTAACAATCTTACATGTTTCAATGAGATCCCCTCTCATCCTTCTAAACCCCAGAGTGTACAAGCCCAGCTGCTCCATTCTCTCAGCATATGACAGTCCTGCCATCCCGGGAATTAACCTTGTAAACCTACGCTGCACGTTAATGTGGACAAGCTTTTCCCTTTGAGAATAGGGAAGATTCAAACACGAGGACATGACTTTAGAATTAAGGGACAGAGGTTTAGGGGTAACATGAGGGGGAACTTCTTTACTCAGAGAGTGGTAGCGGTGTGGAATGAGCTTCCAGTGGAAGTGGTGGCGGCAGGTTCGTTGGTATCATTTAAAAATAAACTGGATAGGCATATGGATGAGAAGGGTATGGAGGGTTATGGTATGAGTGCAGGCAGGTGGGACTAAGAGAAAAAAGTTGTTCGGCACGGACTTGAAGGGCCGAGATGGCCTGTTTCCGTGCTGTAATTGTTATATGTTATATGGTTATTATATGGTAAACCAGCATCTGTAGTTCCTTGTTTCTCCAAGCAGACACCACGACCAGGTTTTGGTTTTACAGCATGGAAAAAGGCCCTTCAGCCCACCGGTCTACACCAGCCATCAATCGCCCATTCACACAAGTTTAGTTTAGAGATACAGCGAGGAAACGGGGCCCTTCGGTCCACCGCGCCGACCAGCGATCCCCTCGTGCTAACGAGCCCACACACACTAGGGACAATTTACACTTATACCAAGCATACAAATTCAAGCCAATTAAACTTAAAACCTGTGCGTTTTTGGAGTGTGGGGGGGAAACCAAAGATCTCGGAGAAAACCCAAGCGGTCACGGGGAGAAGGTACTAACTCCGTGCAGACAGCACCCATAGTCAGGATCGAACTCGGGTCTCCGGCGCTGTAAGACAGCAACTCTACCGCTGCGCCATCATGCCACCCTATTATCCCACTTCCTCGTCCACTGCATACATACTAGGGGACAATTTACAGAGGCCCAATTAACCTACAAACCTACATGTCTTTGGGATGTGGGAAGAAACTAGAGCACCCAGAGGAAACCCATACGGTTACAGGGAGAGCGCGCAAACTCCAGAAAGACAACACCCGAGGCCAGGATTGAACCTGGGTTTCTGGCGCTGTGCCACCTACCTTGGCTGTCAACTGGTATTCTTGGTGACCTTGAATAATCTTCCCTTAAGGCTTAGTCTAACGTACTTTCTCGCACGGCATTCTGACCCTGGCTTCCAGCTGCCAAATACATCCCGTGTTTACTTTTACAGGATGTGTCAGCCAAGATTTTTTTTTGGTTCATTTTTATTCCACTTGTTAACGTCTGTTAGCCTTGCGGATTGACTATGGAAAAACCAAAATTATGTGGGGAAAATTCGTCATTTGAACCTATAAACATTTTAAATAGGTTGCACTGTCTATCTCGGAGAACTTATCCGTTCAACTCTCTTGCTGAATGCAAGTATTTTCCCACACCTCAACCCTCTAGGCACAGCCCATTGCTTCATAGACCTGTAGACCTGGACTTCAATGTCCTTCTGCATCAGTGCTGTTAAGGGTCTTGCACACTGTACACAGTATAGAAGTGTGAAAACGCACACCTCCAGATTCATGGCAAGGAAAATGTACAGTTTAGACAGTTTAGTTCATTGTCACGTGTGCCGAGGTACAGTGAAAAGCTTTTTGTTGCGTGCTATCCAGTAGGAAAGACAATACGTGATTACAATCGAGCCATTTACAGTGCACAGATACAGGGTAAAGGGCCTGTCCTACAAGCATGCAACTCTATGCGATTAGCGTGACCTAACGTGGTCGCTTGAGCCGTCCGGCGTGGGGTGCCGGTCCCACTTCGATCGCCGGAGCCGAGCGGAATTGTGCGGAGTTCGTCCCGACATCGCGCGGGGCTCCGAAAAACTGGCTGTTCAAAAATTCCGCGCGGCAACAGCTTGTCGGCTCGCAGTCGCCTCGACGCATTACACACCGCCCCGACATCGTGCCTCCGTGAACCTATCTGTAGGTGCCTCCGTGACCCTCTCTATGTGTGGCTTCGTGGCCGTCTGTGTGTGTGTGCCTCTGTGCCCCTCTCTGTGTGTCCCTCTCTGTCCTGGCGAACTTACCTTAGACTTCGCTCCAAGTTCGCCTCGCTTTGCGCCACTCACCCGACCTCCGCGCGGCCCCCGCTGCCGGTTTGGTCGCGCTTGCCGCTCGCAGGCGCATGCTGGTGGGAACGGCCCTGTACAGGGGATCACCCGACCTCCGCGCGGCCCCCGCTTCTAGTTTGATCGCGTTCATCGCATAGAGTTGCATGCTTGTAGGACAGGCCCTTAAGGGATTAGCATTCGGTGCAAGGTAAAGCCAGCAAAGTCAGATCAGGGATAATTCCAGGTAGACAAAAAATGCTGGAGAAACTCAGTGGGTGAGGCAACAACTATGGAGAGAAGGAAATAGGCGACGTTTCGGATCGAGACCCTTCTTCAGACTCGTTCAAGGGTCACCAATGAGATTGATCAGGACTGCTCTCTATTTATGCATAGGATGGTTCAGTCGCCTGATAACAGCTGGGAAGAAACTGTCCCTGAATCTGGAGGTGTGCGTTTTCACACTTCTGTACCATGTACAGTGTGCAAGACCCGTAACTGCACTGATGTAGAAGGACGTTGAGGTCCAGGTCTACAGCTCTCTGAAGCAATGGCTTGTGCCCAGAGGGCTGAGGTGTGGGAAAATGCTTGCATTCAGCATTTTGTCTCTTTCCTTGGAATATATGTGTAAGATTCAAGATTCAAGAGAGTTTATTGTCATGTGTCCCTGATAGGACAATGAAATTCTTGCTTTGCTTCAGCACAACTGAATATAGAAGGCATGAATACAGAACCGATCAGTGTGTCCATATACTATTGTATAAATATATACACACATGAATAAATATAACGGATAAAGTGCAAATAAACATAATGGGCTGTTAATGTTCAGAGTTTTGTTTGAGTTGAGTTTCAATAGCCTGAGGGCTGTGGGGAAGAAGCTGTTTCTGGACCGGGTCGTTGCAGTCTTCAGGCTCCTGTACCTTCTACCTGAAGGTAGCAGGGAGATGAGTGTGTGGCCAGGATGGTGTGGGTTCTTGATGATGCTGCCAGCCTTTTTGAGGCAGCGACTGCGATAGATCCCCTCGATGGAAGGAAGGTCAGAGCCGATGATGGACTGGGCAGTGTTTACTACTTTTTGTAGTCTTTTCCATTCCTGGGCGCTCAAGTTGCCGAACCAAGCCACGATGCAACCAGTCAGCAAGCTCTCTACTGTGCACCTGTAGAAGTTAGAGAGAGTCCTCCTTGACAGACCGACTCTCCGTAATCTTCTCAGGAAGTAGAGGCGCTGATGTGCTTTCTTTATAATTGCATCAGTGTTCTCGGACCAGGAGAGATCTTCGGAAATATGCACGCCCAGGAATTTGAAACTCTTGACCCTTTCCATCATGGACCCGTTGATATAAACGGGACTGTGGGTCCCCATCCTACCCCTTCCAAAGTCCACAATCAGTTCCTTGGTTTTGCTGGTGCTGAGGGCCAGGTTATTGTGCTGGCACCATTTGGTCAGTTGGTCAATCTCTCTTCTATAATCTGACTCATCCCCATCAGTGATATGTCCCACAACAGTGGTGTCGTCAGCAAACTTGATGAAGGAGTTCGCACTATGACCGGCTACGCAGTCATGAGTATAGAGTGAGTACAGCAGGGGGCTGAGCACGCAGCCTTGCGGTGCTCCCATGCTGATTGTTATCGAGTCTGACACATTTCCACCAATTCGAACAGTCTGTGAATGAGGAAGTCGAGGATCCAATTGCAGAGGGATGCGCAGAGACCCAGTTCTACGAGTTTGGTAACCAGCTTGGAGGGGATGATTGTATTAAATGCCGAGCTGTAGTCAATGAATAACA
The DNA here is from genome assembly GCA_963514005.1 of Raja brachyura. The sequence goes on from OY740781.1 coordinate 9,040,641, forward strand.
GCCTGACATATGAGTTTTTGTTGTCCAAGTGGTCCAGAGCGGAGTGGAGAGCCAGCGAGATCGCGTTCACCATTGATCTGTTGTGGCGGTAAGCGAACTGCAGTGGGTCCAGGTTTTTGTCGTGGTAGGAGTTAATTTGCGCCATGATCAACCTCTCAAAGCACTTCATCACCACAGGCGTTAGTGCCACAGGTCGATAGTCATTGAGGCACATCACCTTGCTCTTCTTGGGCACTGGTATTATTGATGCCCTTTTGAAGCAGGTGGGAACCTCAGACCTCAGAAGTGAGAGGTTGAAAAACTCCAGCCAGTTGGTCCGCACAGGTATTTAGAACATGGCCGGGTATGCCATCAGGTCCAGGTGCTTTTCCAGGGTTCACCCCCCTGAAGGATTTTCTGTGCCTGACTTAAATACCATCATAGCGAATGGGGGCTCGAGAAGGCACATCAGTGTTCTGCCTATCAAAGCGTGCATGAAATGCATTGAGCTCGTCAGGGAGTGATGTTTCGCCGACATTTGAGCTAACTCCTGATTTCGCCTTGTTCGAGGTGATTGCATTCAGGCCCCGCCACAGTTGCCAAACATCCATCTCATCCTCCAGCTTGGAGCAGAACTCCCTTTTGGCCTTTTTGATGGCCTTATCAAGGTCGTATCTGGGCTTCTTGTAGACCACTGTATCATCAGACATGAATGCCCGGTGTCTGGTCTTCAGAAGAGTGCGGATCTCAAAGTTCATCCAAGGCTTCTGATTGGGAAACACTCGGAAGGTTTTTGTAGGGATGCAGTCCTCCACTCTTTTCTTTACAAAGTCTGTAACGACTGTGGCATACACGTTCAGGTCCGTTGCCGGGTTTCTGAACATTCCCCCCCCCCCCCCCCCCCCCGACCAGCTTGTTTTAATAAAAATGAACTGCAGATGCTGGTTTATACCAAAGGGGGGGGGGGGCGGCGGGGAGGGGGGGGGGGGAGTAGTAGACAGACAAAGGTTTGATATAGAAGCTGGTGTTATTCCAAGACGGATACATAGTTGTGAATAGTGAAGCTGGTTAAGGGCCCGTCCCACTGTACAAGTTTACCCAAGAGCTCTCCCGAGTTAAAAAAAAAAATCAAACTTGTGGTAAGTATGTAGAATGTACGTAGCGGGTACGTCGGAGCTCGGGACGTCTCTTAGCGGCTCGTAACGGCAGGTACTCGGGGAAATGCGGTAAGTTTTTTCAACATGTTGAAAAATGGCCACGAGAGCCCCGAGTACCTACGAGCGGCTACTACCGTAATTCTCCGAGTTCGAATCAGGGGAAACTTGGGAGAACTCTTGAATTGCCTCGTACAGTGGGACAGGCCCTTTAACAGTCATTTTATAGTGAGGGAGGGAAGGGGGGGGGGGGTAGATAGGGAGCGGGGGGGGGGGGGGGGGGGGGAGTAAGATGGTATGCAGAATACTGCCCTGCCGACTACAGATTCAGAAGGTGTTTGGGAAAGAGAAAGGGGAGGGGGAAGGAAGGTGTTTGTGGAAGTGACCTAAAATTGGAGAGTTTCATGTCCACACCGTTGGGTCGCAGGCTACCCAAGCAAAATATGAGGTTCTGTTCCTCCATTTTGCCTGTGGCCTCACTCTGACAAGGGAGGAGGCCCAGGACTGAAAGGTTAGTGTGTGAGGAGGAGGGAAGGGGAGTTAAGTGGTTAGCCACAGGAAGATCCTGGAATATTTTAATTGGGTATGACTTGTCAGGATCTTATTTTCTCCATTTGTGATTTTAAAGCACTTATTTTCAAATTCTATCAGGGCAATGCCTCCGCGCTCTATTCCACATCCTTTAATTCGATTTATAGATTTTTTTTCCAGTTCCACCATTGGTGTCGGTGTCCCTGTTTTATTTTTTTTCTCTTCCCCCATCCGCAATCCCTGGAATTCTCTAAGCCCCTCAGTCTTCCAACATCTCTCTTGCCCTTTAATCAGCTCCTATCTTCCTCGCCATGCTTTCAATTGTACAAAGTGCCCTGGGACAATTTTCTGTTATATAAATGCAAATTCTTGGTTCTGAATATTGTTTGTAAAATTCTAACTGAATTAAGATTTCAGCTGTAACTTGCACCTGCATATTATTTTTTTGTTGCCAGCTTATGTGGATAATGCTTTTATCTCCTTTTGGTTAATATGAATGCTTATTTCAGATTTTTTTTTCCCCATTTTTTTCTTTCAGTCTACTTTCCATGGGCGATTCAGACATTTCCTGGACATCATTGATCCTCGAACTCTCTTTGTCACTGAGGTATTCTATGCAGCCGATTGTTTTAAGCTCTCGTTTCGTTTGTTCAATGCTTCCCATCAAGTGCGATCCTTTGAAACACTACGCGCATCCACTCTGTCAATCTATGACCCTGTTTTATAACTTCAGGGTGTTGGATGAGACCCTGGTTCCATCCTGACTACGGGTGCTGTCTGTATGGAGTTTGTACGTTCTCCCAGAGAGTGCAGCGTAGGTTAACCAGGTTAATTCCCGGGATGGCGGGGACTGTCATATGCTGAGAGAATGGAGCGGCTGGGCTTGTATTCCCTGGAATTTGGAAGGATGAGAGGGGATATTATTGAAACATATAAGATTATTAAGGGTTTGGAAACGCTAAAGGCAGGAAACATGTTCCTGATATTGGGGGAGTCCAGAACCAGTTTAAGAATAAGGGGTAAGCAATTTAGAACAGATACGAGGAAACACTTTTTCACACAGAGAGTTGAGTCTATCGAATTCTCTGCCTCAGAGGGAGGTGGAGGCTGGTTCTCTGGGTACTTTCAAGAGAGCTAGATAGGGCTCTTAAAGATAGCGGAGTCAGGGGATATGGGGAGAAGGCAGGAACGGGGCACTGATTGGGGATGATCAGCCATGATCACATTGAATGGCGGTGCTGGCATCGATGGGCCGAATGGCCTACTCCTGCACCTATCGTCTATTGTGAGTACACAAAAGGCTGGAGAAACTCAGCGGGTGCAGCAGCATCTAAGGAGCGAAGGAGATAGGCGACATTTCGGGCCGCAACCCTTCTTCAGACGGGTCAATTGTGACCTGTTTGGGTTTCTCTCCGGGTGCTCCAGGTTCCTCCCCCACTCCAAAGATGTGAAGATTTGTAGGTTAATTGGCTTGGTATAAATGGAAATTGTCCCGCGTGTGCGTGTGTGTGTGTGGCGGACCCGGTGGGCTGAAGGGCCCTGTTCCCGTGCTGGTTCTCTAAACTAACATCTAGGGAGAGAAGGATTGCTGTGGACGTTTGAGGTAGTTCGAGAAGCATCTCTAACATAATGTGCCAGGCTCCATCACATCACTGGGTATGTCCTATGCTGAAGAGAAGTGGTCTTGGACCTCATAGAGTCATAATAAAGTTATCCATATTTCCCAGCGTCGAATACGCTATTTTATACCCTAACATAAGGCCTGAAAATTTACTTGCGTCTTGGAGGCAGAAGGTTAGATTGTTCACCAAGGAAAGTTAGATTTGGCTACCCCTCAGTACAGCAACATCAAGGACGATCCCTCATTCCTGGTAGCTGATTTAGATTCTCTGGCAATAGACAATAGGTGCAGGAGTAGGCCATTTGGCCCTTCGTGCCAGCACCGCCTAGCAGAATTTAAGCAGGCCATCGCCGACCCAGAAGAGACTGTTCAGTAAGAGAGTCCCACTCCTAATGCACTCTCAAGATTTGCATCTTCAGCAAAAATGATTCTATACACAAACTATCGAGAACCTCTCCCTCTCCCAGTAATAACCAAAGTAGAGGCACTGCAGAGGTTTTGTTTTCCAGATCCCACTGCTAAATATACAATTTGGGATATAAAACAAAACATTAAAAAATTAATTGGTGGGAATTCATCCCACCTGAAAATGTGCACTATGGTAGAAGTTGATTAAAAAAACTAATTGCATTAAGCAGCACAAACTGGCTGGCGATTGCTCTGAGAGACTTCATCTTTTAATGTTGTTTGCCCAGTGGATAACCGATGACAGGAAAACCCGTGTAAACTTGTTATGTGTGATCAGTGTAAAGAGCACCTCCTCAATCTAGGGGGCACCACTTGCTGGGTGGCTGGGTCCAGTGTTACCCTTGCAGATGCTTTACTGATGGCGACATTCTACCAGGACTCGGGTCCGGTCCTCCGGGCGGTGCAGCTTTCTGCCGGGGCAGCAGGGGCAGTGGCCATCCGCTGGAGTGGAGTAGCGACTGCTCCATGGACCCCGGCACACCTTTGACTCTGGAACTGTGTGAAGTGGGAAGCGGCTGTAAAAGGACAGCGCTGCTGGGTGGGGGAGGGGAGGGGAAGGGAAGGGAAGGAAGGAAGGGGAAGGAAGAGTTCCTTTCAACAGCGTGTGGGGAGTCTGGCCGGGTCAGCACAGCCTGGGCTGCTCAAAGTAGCAAACTTGGCCGTGCCGCCAGGGGTAAAGTTGCGGGGAGGGCAGGAGCGTTGAGAAGGAGGGGGGGTCGGGGAGCCGGCCGCCACCTCAGCACCTTCAGCCGGCTGCCCGCCAGCCAGCCACGGTGTCCTTTAATTTAATGTTTCATGTATCTTGTGTTTTATGACTGTTCCCCAGTCCAATTTCCCTCCTGGGATAAATAAAGTTCTATTACAGTGTATCGTATCGTACTTCTGTCATTGTCTCAAACTCGATTGAGACCCTGTGTTTTTTGCATGGATTTTTAAGAGGACAGGTTTAAGGTGAGGGGGGGAAGGATTTAATGGGAACCCAGGGGGTAACTTGTTTACACAAAGGGCAGTGGGTGTATGGAACGAGCTGCCGGTGGAGGTAGAAACGTAGAAACATAGAAAATAGGTGCAGGAGTAGGCCATTCGGCCCTTCGAGCCTGCACCACCATTCAATATGATCATGGCTGATCATCCAACTTAGTATCCCGTACCTGCCTTCTCTCCATACCCCCTGATCCCTTTAACCACAAGGGCGTCCTCTAACTCCCTCTTAAATATAGCTAATGAACTGATTCACAGATTCACCACTCTTTGTGTGAATTTTTTTTTTCTCATCTCGGTCCTAAAAGACTTCCCCCCCCCCCCCCCCCCCCCCCCCCCCTTATCCTTAAACTGTGTTGAGGTAGGTACAATTGCAACGTTTAAGAAACAATTAGACAGGTGCATGGATAGGACAGGTTTAGAGGGATATGGATCAAATGCAGGCAGATAGGACTAGTGTAGATGGGGGCATGGGCAAGTGAAGCCAAAGGGCCGTTTTCCTTGCTTTATGACTGTAACCCTATGACTGGTTAGAGGCCGGGTATTCTGTAGCGAGTGACATGATTCCTGATGCCCCAAAACTGTTCTGCCATCCACAAAGTCCAAGTAAGAGGTGTTGAATACTCTCCACATGCCTCGATGTCTGCAGCTTCAGCAGTACTCCAAGCTTCACGAGGCCCAGGGCACAGCAGCGTGCTTAATTGACACCCTATCCACCATCCTTGGAATCATTCAATCGTTCCCTCTTCTCCCCTCTCCTGTTGGGCACAAAAGCTTGAAAGCACATACCACCACTCAGAAACGATGGTGGCGCAGCGGTAGAGTTGCTGCCTCACAGCGTCGGAGACCCGGGTTCCATCCCGACTAAGGGTGCTGTCTGTATAGAGTTTGTACATTCTCCCCTGCGTGCCTTTTCCCCGAGATTTTCGGTTTCCTCACACACTCCAAAGACGTGCAGGTTTGTTGGTTAATTGGCTTGGTAAATTTAAAAATTGTCCCGTGTGTGTGTAGCATAGTGTTAATGTGCGGGGATCGCTGGTCAGCGCGGACCCGGTGGGCCGAAGGGCCTGTTTCCACGCTGTATCTCTAAACTAAATTAAACTATCCCACTGTAATCAGATTGAAGAACAAATCCGCATTCCCCTCCCAACCCCATAAGCTAGGGTGTCGAGCTGAACTTCCATCCCACCTTATTGCAGGACATTGTACTCCAACTGTAATAATGGCATTTTGTAACACTATATTCTGCATACTTTACATTGCCTGTTGTAAGTGTGCAAGATACAAAATGCTGCTGTCATTCAGCAGGTCAGGCAGCATCGCAGGAAAACATGGATAGGTGACGTTTCAACATCATCCCCTCTTCTCCCCTCTCCTGTTAGGCATCTCCTGTTAAGAGGGAACATCTTAAGCATGCGAGTGTGAGGATAGCTCCTCTCCTAGCTATTTGTTTTACTGGCTTTATGATTCATGGCTTGTTACCAGACTCAATGTTGTCTGTCCTGTTAGTGCCGGTTATTAAGGACAAAGCTGGTAAAGTAGGCAGCCTAAATAATTACAGGCCCATAGCTTTAGCCAGCATATTGTCAAAAGTCTTCGAAATAGTTCTGCTGGATAGAATAAATGAGTTTATTAACTCCACAGATAACCAGTTTGGCTTTAAAGCTAAACATGGCACTGACTTATGCATATATGCCCTAAAGGAGATTGTAAACAAATATAGAGGCAAAAACTCTTCAATCCTTATGTGCTTTATTGATGCTTCCAAAGCCTTTGACCGTGTTAACCACAGAAAGCTGTTTGGTAAAATGAGTCAAAGAGGGGTGCCTAAATACATTGTTAGAATTCTGGCCTACTGGTATGCCCACCAGATGATGCAAATAAAATGGGGCAATAGGGTCTCAGCCCCATTTGGGGTTAGCAATGGTGTTAGACAAGGGGGAATTTTGTCCCCAGTCCTTTTTAATCTATATATTGATGATCTGTCTAAACAATTGAAAGCCTGTAACACTGGGTGCGTGATTGGTAATATTTTAGTGAACCATATTCTGTATGCAGATGATCTTGTGGTCTTTAGTCCATCTAGCGCTGGTCTCCAGCAGCTCCTTACTGCATGTTCTGTGTATGGTGTGGAACATGACATTAAATATAATGCATGTAAGAGTGCTGTTATGGTCTGTAGAACCAAAGAGGATTAAAGCCTAAAATATCCTGATTTTAAATTGTCTGACAACAATCTTAGTGTCTGTAATAAGATAAAATATCTAGGGCATATTATTACAGAACAAATGACAGATGATGAGGATATTTATAGGCAACGACGCATGCTGTATATACAGGCGCGTATCCTCTTGCGTAAATTTGGTGCGTGTGCAGATGTGGTGAAGATGTCGCTATTTAGAGCATACTGCACACCCCTCTACACTGCGCACCTGTGGTCGAACTATTTAAAGACAAGTAGGCAGAGACTAAAGGTGGCATATAACGATGCCATGAGAACACTGCTAAGGCAACCAAAATGGTGTAGTGCCGGTAATATGTTTGTGCCTGCAGGAATCAGTACTTTAGAAGCTATCCTAAGACACCACATGTATAAATTCATTTGCAGGGTAAATGACTTTTAAAAATGTGCTTATTGTGGCCTTGACAAACATAAGGGTTAGCACTACATGCTATGAATCCCAGCTGTGGAGGCACTGGTATCGTTGTCTCGTTGTACGACATTGATCATCTTTCACTTTGGATTTTTAACTTAAGTATTGTGGGTTTTTAAAATATATAAATTATGTTTTTTATGTGATTTACCTTGATTTTATATATATTTATGATATTTGATATGCAATGCATTTTTAATGTAATGTTGCCCCTTGTCTGGACCTTGAGTCTGTAATAAAGTAGTTATTATTATTATAAATAGACAATAAGTGCAGGAGTAGGCCTTTCGGAGTCATCACAGCCATTCACTGTGATAGAAACATAGAAAAATAGGTGCAGGAGTAGGCCATTCGGCCCTTCAAGCCTGCACCGCCATTCAATGTGATCATGGCTGATCATCCAACTCGGTATCCCGTACCTGCCTTCTCTCCATACCCCCTGATCCCTTTAGCCACAAGTGCCACATCTAACGCCCTCTTAACTATAGCCAATGAACTGGCCTCAACTACCTTCTGTGGCAGAGAATTCCAGAGACTCACCACTCTCTGTGTAAAGAATGTTTTCCTCATCTCGGTCCTAAAGGAATTCCCCCTTATCCTTAGACTGTGACCCTTTGTTCTGGACTCCCCCAACATCGGGAACAATCTTCCAGCATCTAGCTTGTCCAACCCCTTAAGAATTTTGTAAGTTTCTATAAGATCCCCCCTCAATCTTCTAAATTCCAGCGAGTACAAGCCGAGTCTATCCAATCTTTCCTCATATGAAAGTCCTGACATCCCAGGAATCAGTCTGGTGAATCTTCTCTGTACCCCCTCTATGGCAAGGATGTCTTTCCTCAGATTTAGAGATCAAAACTGTACGCAATACTCCAGGTGTGGCCTCACCAAAACCCTGTACAACTGCAGTAGAACCTCCCTGCTCCTATACTCAAATAACATACCATTTGCTTTACCAATTGCCTGCTGCACCTGCATGCCTACTTTCAATGACTGGTGTACCATGACACCCAGGTCTCGTTGCATCTCCCCTTTTCCTAATCTGCCACCATTCAGATAATAGTCTACCCTCATGTTTTTGCCACCAAAGTGGATAACCTCACATTTATCCACATTATACTGCATCTGCCATGCATCTGCCCATTCACTCAGCCTATCCAAATCACCCTGCAGCCTCCAAGCATTCTCCTCACACCTAACTATACCCCCCAGCTTGGTGTCATCTGCAAATTTGGAGATGTTGCATTCAATTCCCTCGTCCAAATCATTAATATATATTGTAAATAGCTGGGGTCCCAGCACTGAGCCTTGCGGCACCCCACTAGTCACTGCCTGCCATTCTGAAAAGGACCCGTTTACTCCTACCCTTTGCCTCCTGTCTGCTAGCCAGTTCTCTATCCACATCAATACTGAACCCCCAATACCGTGTGCTTTAAGTTTGTATTCTAATCTCTTATGCGGGACCTTGTCGAAAGCCTTCTGAAAGTCTAGATATAACACATCCACTGGTTCTCCCTTATCCACTCTACTAGTTACATCCTCGAAAAATTCTATCAGATTTGTCAGACATGATTTACCTTTCGTAAATCCATGCTGACTTTGTCCAATGATTTCCCTACTTTCCAAATGCGCTGCTATCCCATCTTTAATAACTGATTCTAGCAGTTTCCCCACTACCGATGTTAGACTAACTGGTCTGTAATTCCCCGCTTTCTCTCTCCCTCCTTTTTTAAAAAGTGGGGTTACATTAGCTACCCTCCAATCCTCAGGAACTACTCCAGAATCTAAGGAATTTTGAAAAATTATCACTAATGCATCCACTATTTCTGTGGCTACCTCCTTGAGTACTCTGGGATGCAAACTATCTGGCCCTGGGGATTTATCGGCCTTCAATCCGTTCAATTTACCCAAAACCACCTCCCTGCTAACCTGGATTTCACTCAGTTCCCCCATCTTATTTGACCCCCGTTCCACTGCTATTTCCGGCAGATTATTTATGTCTTCCTTACTGAAGACAGAACCAAAGTAGTTATTCAATTGGTCTGCCATGTCCTTGTTCCCCATGATCAATTCACCTGTTTCTGACTGCAAGGGACCAACATTTGTTTTAACTAGTCTCTTTCTCTTCACATATCTATAAAAACTTTTGCAGTCAGTTTTTATGTTCCCTGCCAGTTTCCTTTCATAATCTATTTTCCCTTTCCTAATTAAGCCCTTTGTCCTCCTCTGCTGGATTCTGAATTTCTCCCAGTCCTCCGGTAGGCTGCTTTTTCTGGCAAATTTGTATGCCTCATCTTTTGTTTTTATACTATCCCTGATTTCCCTTGTTATCCATGAATGCACCACCTTCCCCGATGTATTCTTTTGCCAAACTGGTATGAACAACTTTTGTACTTCATCCATGCAGTCTTTAAATACCTTCCATTGCACATCCACTGTCAACCCATTAAGAATCACCTGCCAGTCTATCTTGGCCAATTCACATCTCATACCTTCAAAGTTACCTTTGTTCAAGTTCAGAACCCTTGTTTCTGACTTAATTTTGTCACTCTCCATCCTAATGAAGAACTCAACCATATTATGGTCACTCTTGCCGAAGGGGCCACGCACAACAAGACTGCTAACTAACCCTTCCTCATTACTCAATACCCAGTCTAGAATAGCCTGCTCTCTCATTGGTTCCTCCACATGTTGGTTGAGAAAACTATCCCGCATACATTCCAAGAAATCCTCTTCCTCAGCACCCCTGCCAATTTGATTCACCCAATCTACATGCAGATTGAAGTCACCCATTATAACCATGTTACCCTTGTTGCACGCATTTCTAATTTCCTGTTTGATGCCATCCCCAACTCCAATACTACTGTTAGGTGGCCTGTACACAGCTCCCACTAGCGTTTTCTGCCCCTTAGAGTTTCGCAGCTCTACCCATATCGATTCCACATCCTCCACACTAATGTCCTTCCTTTCTATTGCACTAATCTCCTCTCTCACCAGCAACGCTACCCCACCTCCTTTTCCTTTTCGTCTATCCCTCCTGAATATTGAATATCCCTGGATGTTCAGCTCCCAGCCTTGGTCCCCCTGGAGCCACGTCTCGGTGATCCCAACTATAGCATAGTCATTAATCGCTATCTGCACCTTCAACTCATCCACCTTATTACGAATGCTCCTCGCATTGAGACACAAAGCCTTCAGGCTTGTTTTTACAACACTCTTACTCCTTATACAATTATGTTGACAAGTGGCCCCTTTCACATCGATCCCTATTACACTTGGCCATACTCTCCTATCCCTTTGTGAGCTTTCTTTCCCGTTAATTCTGGGGTCATTAACCATCCCTTCACTCTCTTTCCCTTTAACTCCGTCTGCGACTATCCCATTTGACACCCCACCCCCCTTATTCAGTTTAAAACCATCCGTGTAGCAGTGGCAAACCTGCCGGCCAGAATGCTGGTCCCCCACCTGTTAAGATGCAATCCGTCCCTTTTGTACAGTTCCCCCTTACTCCAAAACAGATCCCAGTGATCTAAGAATCTAAATCCCTGCCCCCTGCACCAGTTCCTCAGCCACACATTCAGGTCCCGTATCTCCCTGTTCCTGCTCTCGCCAGCACGAGGAACTGGAAGCAAACCGGAGATAACAACCCTGGAAGTCCTGCTTTTCAGCATTTCTCCGAGCTCTCTGAAGTCCCGCTGCAAAATATTCATCCCCTTCTAATCATCCACAATCAGTACCCCGTTCCTGCCTTCTCCCCATATCCCTTGACTATCTTTAAGAGCTCTAATTCTCTCTTGAAAGCATCCAGGGAATCGGCCTCCACTTCTGAGGCAGAGAATTCCACACACTCATAACTCTCTGGGTGAAAATGTTTGTCCTCATCTCTGTTCAAAATGGCTTACCCCTTATTCTTAAACTGTGGCCCCTGGTTCTGGACTCCCCCAACATGGGGACCATGTTTCCTGCCTCGAGCGTGTCCAATCCCTTAATAATCTTATATGTTTCAATAAGGTCCCCTCTCCTCCTTCTAAATTCCAGAGTGTACAAGCCAAGCCGCTATGTCGGGACTCTTCAGTCTTCAGACTGTTGTACTTTGATTGTATTCATGTACAGTATAACAATAGACAATAGGTGCAGGGGGAGGCCATTCAGCCCTTCGAGCCAGCACCACCATTCATTGTGATCATGACTGATCATCCACAATCAGTACCCCGTTCCTGCCTTCTCCCCATATCCTGACTCCGCTATCTTTAAGAGCCCTATCTAGCTCGCTCTTGAAAGTATCCAGAAAACCTGCCTCCACCGCCCTCTGAGGCGGAGAATTCCACAGACTCGCCACTCTCTGTGATAAAAAGTGTTTCCTCGTCTCCGTTGTAAATGGCTTACCCCTTATTCTTAAACTGTGGCCCCTGGTTCTGGACCCCCCCAACATCGGGAACATGTTCCATGCCTCTAGCGTGTCCAAACCCTTAATAATCATATATGTTTCAATATGATGCCCTCTTATCCTTCTAAGCTCTAGAGTGTACAAGCCCAGCCGCCCCATTCTCTCAGCATATGACAGTCCCGCCGTCCCGGGAATTAACCTGGTGAACCTACGCTGCACTCCCTCAATAGCAAGAATGTCCTTCCTCAAATTAGGGGACCAAAACTACACACACTACTCCAGGTGCGGTCTTACTAGGGCCCTGTACAACTGCAGAATGACCTCTTTGCTCATTTACTCAACTACTCTTGTTATGAAGGCCAACATGCCATTCGCTTTCATCACTGCCTGCTGTGGTTTTTACTATCTTGGTACAGGCATCAATAATAAATCAATACCAATTTCTCCACTTTGGCACCGAGTGTGCCATTTACAAGTATTGCGTTTACTAACCCAAGCACTCGATATTGCCTCCATCAGCAAGCGCAATGGAACACCATCTTGTTGCAGGTTACTCTTCCCTTTGCAAGCCATGGATCTTCGTTGTCAGTGGGTTTAAATTCTGGATCTCTCTCCCCAACACCACTTGTGTACATTGTGGAGATGGTCTAACTTGTCTACATTGGGTATGCAAGCAAATAATTTTGCTGCCTAGTCACATGTGACAATAATGTATTCCATTCCACTCCACTCTCCAAACACTCGACAACAGAATTGGAGAGATGTAACGCTGAGGCTCTATAAGGCGCTGGCCGGGCCGCATTTGGGGCAGTGTGAGCTATTTTGGGCGCCATTTCTGAGGAAGGATGTGCCGGCTCTGCAGAGGGTCCAGAGGAGGTTTACAAGAAAGATCCCAGGAATGAGCGGGTTGGCATATGATGAGCGTTTAGCGGCACTGGGCCTGTATTCGCTGGTGTTTAGAAGGTTGAGGGGGGGACCTCATTGAAATTTACCGAATAATGAAAGGCTTGGATAGAGTGGATGTGGAGAGGATTTTTCCACTGGTGGGAGAGTCTAGGGGTCATAGTCTCAGAATTAAATGCTGCTCTGTTAACAAGTAGGTGAGGAGGAACTTCATTAGTCAGAGAGTAGCCT
>OY740781.1:9053746-9363746 GCA_963514005.1 Raja brachyura
CTTCCCCCTCTCCCCCCCTCTCCCCCCCTCTCCCCCCCTCCCCCCCCCCTCCCCCCCCCTCCCCCCCTCTCTCCCCCCCTCTCTCCCCCCCTCTCTCCCCCCCTCTCTCCCCCCCCTCTCTCCCCCCCCTCTCTCCCCCCCCCTCTCTCCCCCCCCTCTCTCCCCCCCTCTCTCCCCCCCTCTCTCCCCCCCTCTCTCCCCCCCTCTCTCCCCCCCTCTCTCCCCCCCTCTCCCCCCCTCTCTCCCCCCCTCTCTCCCCCCCTCTCTCCCCCCCCTCTCTCCCCCCCTCTCTCCCCCCCTCTCTCCCCCCTCTCTCCCCCCCCTCTCTCCCCCCCCTCTCTCCCCCCCCTCTCTCCCCCCCTCTCTCCCCCCCCTCTCTCCCCCCCCTCTCTCCCCCCCCTCTCTCCCCCCCCTCTCTCCCCCCCCTCTCTCCCCCCCCTCTCTCCCCCCCCTCTCTCCCCCCCTCTCTCCCCCCCCCTCTCTCCCCCCCCTCTCTCCCCCCCCTCTCTCCCCCCCTCTCTCCCCCCCTCTCTCCCCCCCCCTCTCTCCCCCCCCTCTCTCCCCCCCCCTCTCTCCCCCCCTCTCTCCCCCCCTCTCTCCCCCCCCTCTCTCCCCCCCTCTCTCCCCCCCTCTCTCCCCCCCTCTCTCCCCCCCCTCTCTCCCCCCCTCTCTCCCCCCCTCTCTCCCCCCCTCTCTCCCCCCCTCTCTCCCCCCCCCTCTCTCCCCCCCCTCTCCCCCCCCTCTCCCCCCCCTCTCCCCCCCCTCTCCCCCCCCTCTCCCCCCCCTCTCCCCCCCCTCTCCTCCCTCCCCCCCCCTCCCCCCCCTCTCCCCCCCCCCTCCCCCCCTCTCCCCCCCCCTCTCCCCCCCCCTCTCCCCCCCCCTCTCCCCCCCCCTCTCCCCCCCCCTCTCCCCCCCCTCGCGCCCCTCTCCCTCCTCTTCTTCCCCCCTCTCCCTCCTCTTCTTCCCCCCTCTCCCTCCTCTTCTTCCCCCCTCTCCCTCCTCTTCTTCCCCCCTCTCCCTCCTCTTCTCCCCCTCTCCTCCCTCCTCTTCTCCCCCTCTCCCCCCCCTCTCCCCCCCCTCTCCCCCCCCTCTCCCCCCCCCCTCTCCCCCCCCCCCTCTCCCCCCCCCTCTCCCCCCCCCCCCTCCCCCCCCCCCTCTTCCCCCCCCTCCTCCCCCCGTATCTCTCCCTTTCCCCCCCTCTCTCTGAATGGAGAAAAGAACCCCATGCTGTGTATTAACAGTCTGTCTGTCGAAATGTCATCTGGAATAAATTAGAGCAGTAAAAATGCTTGGAACAGGCTCTTGGCACTCCTGTTGGAGGTTAATTAACCAGCATTAAAAACATAATTCCAATAATTTCATCTTCTCACTTTCCTAAACCATCAGTCATCAGCCCCTATTAGTGGGGAAAAAACAAAAAAAAATCAACTCTTGAAAGTCTGTGCTTTGAATCTGATGACCGCGAATATCATCTATATTTGTACCTGAGGTGATTTTTCAAAGGTGTTTTATTGTCATGTGCACCAATTAAGGTACAGTGATATTTGAGTTACCATACAGCCGTACTATAAAAAAAAGTTGATCACTGATCATAGAGTCATACGGCGTTGAAACAGGCCCTTTGGCCCAATGCGCCCACACTGAACAACAATTCCCAGCTATCCCACTCCCATCTGCCTGTGATGGTTTCAAGAGACAGTTAGATTTAACTCTCAGGGCTAACGGAATCGAGGGATATGGGGAGAAAGTAGGAATGGGGTACTGATTGTGGATGATCAGCCGTGATCATATTGAAGGACCGATTGGCCTACTCCTGCACCTATTTCCTATGTTTTACAATGGCAATAGGTGCAGGAGTAGGCCATTTGGCCCTTCGAGCCAGCACCAGCTTTCTGTTCTTTAAACCTATCCTATCCATTTACCTTCCTAAATGTTTATTAAATGTTGCGACTGCACCAGCCTCAACTACCTCCTCTGGCAGCTCGTTCCATACACCCACCACCCTTAAAGGGCTTGTCCCACTTTACGCAACTTTTTCAGCGACTGCAGGCACCCGTCATAGGCCGTTACAGGTCGACGAAGATTTTCAACAGGTTGAAAAGCCAGCGGCGACACAGAACAAGGTACGACTCTTTGGCCGACTACTCACGACCTAACAGGCTTCACCCCGCGACATAGAAACATAGAAAATAGGTGCAGGAGGAGGCCATTCGGCCCTTCGAGCCAGCACCGCCATTCATTGTGATCATGGCTGATCGTCCCCTATCAATAACCCGTGCCTGCCTTCTCCCCATATCCCTTGACTCCACTAGCCCCTAGAGCTCTATCCAACTCTCTCTTAAATCCATCCAGTGACTTGGCCTCCACTGCCCTCTGTGGCAGGGAATTCCACATATTCACAACTCTCTGGGTGGAAAAGTTTTTTCTCACCTCAGTCTTAAATGGCCTCCCCTTTATTCTAAGACTGTGGCCCCTGGTTCTGGACTCACCCAACATTGGGAACATTTTTCCTGCATCTAGCTTGTCCAGTCCTTTTATAATTTTCCTTCTTCCTTCTTTCCTCATCCTTCTAAACTCCAGTGAATACAAGCCTAGTCTTTTCAATCTTTCCTCATATGACAGTCCCGCCATCCAGGGATCAATCTCGTGAACCTACGCTGCACTGCCTCAATCACTGTGCCAGGGTGTGACAGTGCTTGTATGGACGTGAGTAGTCTCCTAGTCACTCAAAGAGTCGTAGCGTCTTTCTGGTCGCCGCTGAATTTCCAACATGTTGAAAAAGTCGCATAAGTGGGGCAGGCCCTTTAAAGTAAAATAAAAGTCACCCCCTCCCATCCTAAAAATCTTTCCCCCTTCACCTTGAATCTGTGTCCCCAGGTTTTCTATTTCCCCAACTCTGGGCAAGGGACTCCGAGTGCATTTACCTGACCTACCGGAAACATATAAGATTATGAAGGGTTTTCGACACGCTAGAGGCAGGAAACAATGTTCCCCATGTTGGGGGAGCCCAGAACCAGGGGCCACAGTTTAAGAATAAGGAGTAAGCCATTTAGAACAGGGACGAGGAAACACTTTTTCTCACAGAGAGTTGTGAGTCTCTGGAATATTCTGCCTCAGAGGGCAGTGGAGGCCGGTTCTCTGGATACTTTCAAGAGAGAGCTAGATAGGGCTCTGAAAGATAGCGGAGTCAGGGGGATATGGGGAGAAGGCAGGAACGGGGTACTGATTGGGGATGATCAGCTATGATAACAGTGAATGGCGTGCTGGTCTCGAAGGGCCGATTGGCCTACTCCTGCGCCTGTTGTCTATTGTCTAATGAGGACATCTCCAATGCCCTGGGTGCCGATGCGGTGCAGACGGAGGAATTGGGAGTAGGGGGATAGACTCCTTACAGGACGCAGGGTGGGAAGAAGTGTAATCCAGATAGCCCATGGGAGTCAGTGGGATTGTAGTCCTGGCTTCAGAGGGTTTCAACTGGTTTATGAAGTACTGGGTGTGTTTTAAAGTGCCATTTGTTTCGCCATTGAAGCCTTGTAGGAAATATATAGCAACGTTCAAGTGGTATTGATGAGGCTGGAACATAGTGTGCAGACTAGTTTATATAACTCCCCACACCCCAGCCCTGTACTCACCACTATTTGACAACAGTCGCATTAGCATTTTCAAACTGTAGCAAGGAACTAGACTAAGTTGGGCCCCGGCTTCACACGGGAGGGCTGGTCCCCCAACGCAATATTCCACCTCTCCAACAATTCCAATATTGGAGGCGGGTGGGTGGGGGGCTTTCTGGAGCGCTAGTATGGGTGTTGTGGGCTGAAGGTTTCCAGAGGGCTAGTATGGACATTATGGGCCGAATGGATTCTTGGGCTAGAGGCTCAGTCACTCAAGCCTGTTGTGCTGGCAGCTGACTCGCTCACGGCTGGTGGGCTCGCA
Source organism: Raja brachyura (assembly GCA_963514005.1). The sequence continues at coordinate 9,057,680 of OY740781.1, forward strand.
GTTGTCTTGCGGCTATTCCTTGAAATTCCATTTCAAGCAGGGTGCAAGGCCACTAAAGACAGCGAGTCGTGACCTCTCCCTCCCCCATCTTGCAGAGACTAAGGCACGCCCACACCTCCTGGATTTACGGTCCCTCACCCCCTCCCATCAGAAGGGGCGTGGTCTTCATGGCATGATTGACAGGAGAGAGAATCTCAACATTTTTTAAACACTAATAACTCTTTTATTTTTCATCGATGGGAAAAATCCTCTTGTCCTGCGCAGCGGAGGGGGATTCTGAGTAAGATGGCCAAAAATCACAGCCGTAAGTGGCAGCGTTTTTTCTAAAATCAATATACAGAACAACAGGAAGTGGTCAAGATCAGCCTTTTAGTAATATAGATCAGTTTTAAAACTTAGCTGTGGTGGAAATGTCACCTTAGGAGTTTTGTTGTCCACGTTTGTAATCCCCACTGCGGCACGGCGGTAGAGTTGCTGCCTCACAACGCCGGAGACCCGGGTTCGATCCTGGCTTCGGGTGCTGTCTGTATGGTGTTTGTACATTCTTCCTGTGAGCTGCGTGGGTTTCTCTGAGATCTTTGGTTTCCTCCCACATTCCAAAGACGTACAGGTTTGTCAGTTCATTGGCCTGGTTTTAATTTTAAAATTGTCCCGAGTGTGTGTAGGATGGTGTGCGGGGATCGCTGGTCAGTGCGGACTCGGTGGCACAAAGGGCCTGTTTCCGCGCTGTATCTCTAAACTGTAGTAAAGGGGCCTGTCCCATTTGCCGATTAAGACACTTGGAAAAAATTGCGCGCGTCAATACGTCATCATGAGTATCATTCGGTGACCTGATACATCTAAGGCAGCTTGCAGAAAGCGAATGGCATGTTGGCCTTTTTAACAAGAGGAGTCGAGTATAGGAGCAAAGAGGTCCTTCTGCAGTTGTACAGGGCCCTAGTGAGACCGCATCTGGAGTATTGTGTGCAGTTTTGGTCCCCTAATTTGAGGAAGGACATTTTTGCTATTGAGGGAGTGCAGCATAGGTTTACAAGGTTAATTCCCGGGATGGTGGGACTGTCATATGCTGAGAGAATGGAGCAGCTGGGCTTGTACACTCTGCAGTTTAGAAGGATGAGAGGGGATCTCATTGAAACATATAAGATTGTTAAGGGTTTGGACACGCTAGAGGCAGGAAACATATTCCCGATGTTGAGGGGTAAGCCATTTAGAACAGAGACAAGGAAACACTTTTTCACACAAAGAGTGGTGAGTCTGTGGAATTCTTTGCCTCGGAGGGCGGTGGAGGCCGGTTCTCTGGATACTTTCAAGAGAGAGCTAGATAGGGCTCTTAAAGATAGCAGAGTCCGGGGATATGGGGAGAAGGCAGGAACGGGGTACTGATTGGGGATGATCAGCCATGATCACATTGAATGGTAGTGTTGGCTCGAAGGGCCGAATGGCCTACTCCTGTACCTATTGTCTATCATCAATGATGCCGGCAGTCACTGAACAAATCGCCAAGTTCAACAGGCCCTTAGTGCTTTTGTGAAACCATTTAACACAGCAGTTTGAATGATTTGCAAGTCGGCGCCTTTACCACCTCAGGCAATTGAGGAAATTCAGAGTGTCTCCGAGGATCCTCCAGTGCTTCTACTATGCGGCTGTGGAAAGCATCTTGTCCGGAAACATTACAATCTGGTTTGGGAATTGCTCTGCCCAGGACAAGAAGGCTCTGCCGAACGCACTATGGGAACTTCTCTCGCCCCTCTGCAGGAACTATACATCAGGAGGTGCAACTCCAGAGCCAATAAGATAATGGGAGACCCCTTCCACCCTTGCAACGGACTGTTCCAGCTGCTACGGTCAGGCAAACGCCTCCGTTGCCATGCTGTGAGAACGGAGAGGATGAGAAGAAGTTTCTTCCCAGAGGCCATTCGGACTGTAAACTCCTATCTCACCAGGGACTAACTCTACTGAAACATTCTACTGTTTTTTCAAAATTGCAGTTTTTTTTCCTTTTTTCCTTTCTCCCACAATATGCAATATGTAAAATAATATGTGATTCTGTTCCATTCCGTTTGTAGTTTGTTTGTGTTTTTTTTGCACAAAGTCTGCGAGCATTGTCACTTTTCATTTCACTGCACAACCCGTATGTGCATGTGACGAATAAACTAGACTTGACTTGACTTGCCAGGAAAGCATACAAAACAGTTTATGCAATCTTTCTCAATACAATAACCCAATACCATAGAACATAGAAACATAGAAAATAGGTGCAAGAGTAGGCCATTCGGCCCCTCGAGCCTGCACCGCCATTCAATATGATCATGGCTGATCATCCAACTCAGTATCCCGTACCTGCCTTCTCTCCATACCCCCTGATCCCTTTAGCCACAAAGGCCACATCTAACTCCCTCTTAAATATAGCCAATGAATGGCCTCAACAATCTTTTGTGACAGAGAATTCCACAGATTCCCCACTCACTGTGTGAAAAATTATCATCTCTGACCTAAAAGACTTCCCCCCTTACCCTTAAACTGTGACCCCTTGTTCTGGACTTCCCCAACATCGGGAACAATCTTCCTGCATCTAGCCTGTCCAACCCCTTAAGAATGTTGTACGTTTCTATAAGATTCCCCCTCAATCTTCTAAATTCCAGCGAGTACAAGCCAAGTCTATCCAGTCTTTCTTCATATGAAAGTCCTGCCATCCCAGGAATTAGTCTGGTGAACCTTCTCTGTACTCCCACTATGGCAAGAATGTCTTTCCTCAGATTAGGAGACCAAAACTGTACACAATACTCCAGGTGTGGTCTCACTAAGACCCTGTACAACAGCAGTAGAACCTCCCTGCTCCTATACTCAAATCCTTTTGCTATGAATGCTAACATACCATTTGCTTTCTTCGCTGCCTGCTGCACCTGCATGCCTACTTTCAATGACTGGTGTACCATGACACCCAGGTCTCGTTGCATCTCCCCTTTTCCTAATCGGCCACCATTCAGCTAATAGTCTACTTTCCTGTTTTTGCGACCAAAGTGGATAACCTCACATTTATCCACATTATAGTGCATCTGCCATGCATTTGGCCACTCACCCAACCTATCCAAGTCACCTTGCAGCCTCCTAGCATCCTCCTCACAGCTAACACTGCCCCTCAGCTTCATGTCATCCGCAAACTGGGAGATGTTGCATCCAATTCCCTCGTCCAGATCATTAATATATATTGTAAATAGCTGGGGTCCCAGCACTGAGCCTTGCGGTACCCCACTAGTCACTGCCTGCCATTCTGAAAAGGACCCGTTTACTCCTACTCTTTGCTTCCTGTCTGCCAGCCAGTTCTCTATCCACATCAATACTGACCCCCCCAATACCATGTGCTTTAAGTTTATATACTAATCTCTTATGTGGGACCTTGTCGAAAGCCTTCTGAAAGTCCAGATATAACACATCCACTCGTTCTCCCTTATCCACTCTACTAGTTACGTCCTCGAAAAATTCTATAAGATTCATTAGATAGGATGTACCTTTCGTAAATCCATGCTGACTTTGTCCAATGATTTCACCACTTTCCAAATGTGCTGCTATCCCATCTTTAATAACTGACTCTAGCAGTTTCCCCACTACCGATGTTAGACTAACTGGTCTGTAATTCCCCGTTTTCTCTCTCCCTCCCTTTATAAAAAGTGGGGTTACATTAGCTAACCTTCAAACCTCAGGAACTACGCCAGAATCTAAAGAGTTTTGAAAGATTATCACTAATGCATCCACTACTTCTGGGGCTACTTCCTTGAGCCCTCTGGGATGCAGCCTATCTGGCCCTGGGGATTTATCGGCCCTTAATCCATTCAATTTACCCAACACTACTACCCGACTAATCTGGATTTCATTCAGTTCCTCCATCTCATTTGACCCCCGGTCCCCTGCTATCTCCAATGATGATGAATTCTCCAAAGTATAATTATGGTTATGTCTTCCAACTACCATCATCCAGAGTGACTGCTCAGCTAACCTAAGAGTTCCTCATGGTTAAATGCAGACCGTTCTATCTGCTCAGAGAGTTTCCTTCCACTGTTGTGACTGCAGCCTATATTCCTCCGGATGCGAATGCTATGCTTGCAATGAAAGAACTGCATACTGCCATTAGCAAACAACAGACTCGTAACCCCGAGGCAGCCTTCAATCTTGCGGGTGACTTCAATCACTCCAACTTGAAGACTGTACTCCCTAAATTCCACCAACATGTCTCCTTCGCCACTAGAGAGGACAAGATACTGGACAAAGTCTACACAAGCATGGCTGAAGCTTACAAAGCCTTTTCCCTCCCCCACCTTGGACAGTCTGATCACCTCTCATTGTTCCTGCTCCTCTCATTTTTCGTCCATTTCAGTAACCGGAACCTATCCGGCCCGACCCGACTCGCAGTGTAATCAACGTTGCATGGGGGACAGTTTGTGTGTGTGTGTGTGATGTAGGGTTAGATTCATAATTTTGTTGATTCTTGTTAAAGAATGAAATGTTTATAAATTTGATTCTGGTAATTTTCTTCAGTGCAGCATATGGCACCAATATTGCCACTTGCCGGTTCAAACTCCGCGGCCCGGGGCGGTCGAAGCTGCCGCCCTCCAGTCCAGCTGACGAAGCTGTTGCCGCGGGAGCTCCGGAAAAACCAAACATCCTATAGCGGAGCTATAAATATAGCGGAGCTATAGAATGTTTGCCTCGGAGCCCTGGGATCCGCAGCGCTCACCCGCACAGTACAGTACGGCCCAGGAGCATCCGCCCGCACAGCACACACCGCACGGTTCAAGGAGTGCCCGAACCGCACAGCAGCACAAAGCCCGCCAGCCTGCCCAGTGAAGGAGAGTCCGTCTGCCTGCCCACCCGCTCCTCGCAGCGCCAGTGTGGTCTCGGCCGCCGTTGCCTCTCCTCTCCTCTCCTCGCCTTTTAACAATAAAACCGGATATACTTTGGCCTGAAAAAAACCCCAAAAAGGGGTTTTGCAGTGAAGCGGCAGGAAAGGGAGAGCGAGTGAGAGACAGTGGCCATGCAGCAACAGCGGAGGAAGCGGGATCGTGATTGGATCTGTGGCCCCAAACCCCGGAAACGGAGGCGGAAGCAGAGATAATATCTTTGGGCCGAAGCACGATGGCGGAGCAAGATGGCGGAGGCTGGTTGCTGGAATGGGTCCTGTAATTACCCATGTATCTGCCTATGACCGTACTATGCTTTTTTTCGTGGGATTAGTCCATCTTGCTCCGCTATAGGATCTTTGCTCCCCACTCATCAGACGTGTTAAACCCATAGCGAGGACGGTTAACGTTTGGTCAGAGGGAGCGGACTCCACACTTCAGCAGCGTTTTGGAAACACTGACTGGAATGCGTTTGCAGCCCAGGCCACCCTCGACTCCCGCACGGACATTGACTCTTATACATCCTCCGTTTTGGACTTTATCAACTCCACCATTAACAATGTCACCTCCCTCAAACGGATTACCACATTCCCGAATCAGAAGCCACGGATGAACAGCGAGGTCAGGCTACTGCTGAAAGCACGGGACACCGATTTCAGGTCAGGCGATGCTCGAGCCTACAGTTCATCCAGGGCTAACCTGAAGAGGGGCATCAAGAAGGCCAAGCTTAGCTACAAGCTTGGGATTGAGGAGCACTTCAAGAAATACTCTGACCCCCGACGCATGTGGCAAGGCATCCAGGCCATCATGGACTATAAACCCACCCACACATCTAGCGACGCCCCCTTCCTTGAGCAGCTTAATCACTTTTATGGCCGCTTTGACAGGGACAATCAAGAGATGGCCATCAAGGCAACAACCTGGCCCTTAACACCAAGAAGACCAAGGAGCTCATTGTGGACTATAGAAGGTCTAGGGGCTGCACGCACACCCCCATCCATATTAATGGGACGGAGGTGGAACATGTTTCCAGCTTCAGGTTTCTGGGGGTCAACATCTCTGATGACCTCTCTTGGACCCACAATACCTCAACACTGGTCAAGGAGGCTCACCAGCGTCTCTTCTTCCTGAGGAGACTAAAGAAGGTCCATCTGTCTCCTCAGATTCTGGTGAACTTCTACCGCTGCGCCATCGAGAGCATCCTTACCAACTGTATCACAGTATGGTATGGCAACTGCTCTGTCTTCGACCGGAAAGCACTGCAGAGAGCAGTGAAAACTGCCCAACGCATCACCGGTTCCTCACTCCCCTCCATTGAGTCTGTCCATAGCAAGCGATGTCTGCGAAGGGCGCGCAGCATCATCAAGGACGGCTCTCACCCCAGCCACAGACTGTTTACCTTCCTCCCATCCGGGAGGCGCTACAGGTCTCTCCGTTGCCGGACCAGCAGGTTCAGGAACAGCTTCTTCCCTGTGGCTGCTACCCTACAGGGTTTTAGTCTCTCCCTTCGGGGGGGGGGGGGGGTGCAACTTTTCTTGTTGTGTCCCCCGTCACCGTCTCCGTCTGTGCTGAGGCCTAATGGCGGAGCTGGCGGCCTCGGAGCCGTGGCAGCGTTTCAGCGCTCCGGCGGCGGCCCGGCCTCAGAGCGGTGGCGTTCCAGCGACGACCCGGCTTCAGAGCTGTGGTGCTCCAGCGTTCCGGCGGCAGACTCTGCTTTAGAGCTGTGGCGGTGTTCCAGCGTTCCGGCAACGGCGATGGCAGCGGCCTGGCTTCGGGGGCTCGGCCGTGGGCCTAGTGGACGACAACATCGGAGGCCTGGATCGCCTCAGCGCAGAGGGAGAACAAGGAGGGAAGAAGACCAAGACTTTAAGACTTTGGCCTTCCATCACAGTGAGGAGGTGCCTGGTGAACTCACTGTGGTGGATGTTAAATATGTGTTTATTGTGTGGTTTGTTTTTTATTATATGTATGACTGCAAGGCAACAACATTTCGTTCAGACCGAAAGGTCTGAATAACAATAAAGGATACTTTGACTTTGACTTTGACTTTAATAGCATGATAGCTGTAGGGAAGAAGCTGTTCCTGAACCTGGACGTTACAGTTTTCAGGATCCTGTAACTTCTTCCCGATGGCAGTGGTGAGATGAATGTGTGGCCAGGATGGTACGGGCCCTTGCTGATTTTGGCTGCCTTTTCGGGGCAGCGACTACGATGGATCCCTTCAAAGCCGGTGATGGACTGGGCAGTGGTCACAACTTTTTGCCGTCTTTTCCGCTCCTGGATGTTCGAGTTGCCGAACCAGGCCACGATGCAACCAATCAGCATGCTCTCTACCGAGCACCTGTAGAAGTTTAGGAGAATCCTCTTCGACATGCCGAATCTCCGTAATCTTCTCAGGAAGTAGGGTCGCTGAGGTTTGTGCATCCTTGACCTTCCTCATCTAAAGTTGATCATAAGTCATGGGAGCAGATTTGGGCCTTTCGGCAATTCAAATCTACTGCACCATTCAATCATGACTGATCTATCTCTCTCTCTTAACCCCATTCTCCTGCCTTCTCCCATTACACTGACACCCATACTAATCAAGAACTTATCAATCTCTGCTTTATTCATTGCCACAGCCGTCTGTGCCAATGAATTCCACAGATTCACCACCCTCTGACTAAAGAAATTCCTCCTCATCTCCTTCCTAAAAGAACGTCCTTCAATTCTGAGGCTGTGGCCTCTAGCCCTAGACTCTCCCACTAGTGGAAACATCCTCTCCTTATCGTTGGTACTTACATCAAATAAACACCCTCCCCTCCAATCCGTCATCCAATCCCCTCCATCACCCCCCTCCCCCCAATCTCTGCTTTAAAAATGCCCAAGGACTTGGCCTCCACAGCCTTTTGTGGCAATGAATTCCACAGATTCACCACCCTCTGGCTGAAGAAATTCCTCCTCATCTCCTTTCAAAAGGTACATCCTCTTATTAAGAGTTTGTGCCTTCTGGTCCGAGATTCTCCCACTAGTGGAAACACCCTCTCCGCATCCACTCTATCCAGGTTTAGAAGGTTATGGTCCGTGCCGGCGGGTGGGACCAGTGTAGACGGGGCACGTTGGGTTGAAGTGCCTGTTTCCACGCTGCATGGCTCTGAAGAGAGGGATGTGGGTTCGCGGGAACTGCTCCAGTACATCGAGTGCGTGGATCGGCCAGACTTTGAATAATGGCGCCAAAAACGTCAGCGCCAGCAAGAAAAAGAATTTTGCTGTGCAGTTGCATATGTGGCAAATAAAGCTCTATTGATCATCGCCTGACATACAATAGGTGCAGGAGTAGGCCATTCGGCCCTTCCAGCCAGCACTGCCATTCAATGTGATCATGGCTGATCATCCCCAATCAGTACCCTGTTCCTGCCTTGTCCCCATATCCCCTGACTCCGCTATCTTCAAGAGCCCTATCTAGCTCTCTCTTGAAAGTATCCAGAGAACCGGCCTCCACCGCCCTCTGAGGCAGAGAATTCCGCAGACTCACAACTGTCTGTGAGAAAATGTGTTTCCTCATCTCCGTTCTAAATGACTTGCCCCTTATACTTAAACTGTGGCCCCTGGTTCTGGACTCCCCCAAAATCGGGAACATGTTTCCTGCCTCTAGCGTGTCCAAACCCTGAATAATGTTATTTAAGTAAGTAAGTTTATTGGCCAAGTATTCACATACAAGGAATTTGCCTTGGTGCTCCGCCCACAAGTAACAACATGACATACAGTGACAGTTACGGACGACTCAAAAAACACTAAACATTAATAATAATAACACATTAATGATAAAACACCATTGATCAAGCATGTGGACCAACAAAATACCAGATCAAAGGGAGGCTACAGATTTTTGGCTGTTGAGTAGAGCAACTACTCGTGGATAAAAACTGTTTTGATGTCTGGCTGTGGCAGCTTTGACAGTCCGGAGTCGCCTTCCAGAGGGAAGTGATTCAAAGAGTTTGTGGCCAGGGTGAGAGGGGTCAGAGATGATCTTGCCCGCTCGCTTCCTGGCCCTTGCAGTGTACAGTTCATCAATGGAGGGAACATTTACGAGGATGTTGCCAGGACTAGAGGGTCTGAGCTGCAGTCTCCGTTCTAAATGGCCTACCCCTTATTCTTAAACTGTGGCCCCTGGTTCTGGACTCCCCCCCCCAACATCGGGAGCATGTACGGAAATATCACTTTGGTTGATCAGGGTCGGTCCCGAGCTGATTAAGAGATGCCAGTCTGTGCCCCCTCCCATCTAGTCCAAAGAGCCCAATTATCTCCCCCCGCCTGGGCTGGAGCAGCTTGACTGGGATCCTCACCTGGCACACACTTCGCACCAGGTGCAAGATCCACCCTTGAGCTACGAGTGGCCCCTTCTTCCCGCTGTGAAGCATGGCCTCGCGCCTGACCCACTCTTCACAGTGGTTGCCTGACCCAGCTCCGCCAGGAATAGATTCAGATTGCCGCTCCCTAACAATCACACCTCACACATTTAATAATACAAAAAAAAAAAAGGCCCTTGGGCGTCCCATTTCAGTGCACACTCATTTATAGCTCGTCAGCTTGATGGTGTTGGCATCGCTGGAACCCGTTTCTCTATCCTACACAGCAGGAACCTGTTTCATTTGCCAATATTAATCTGCAGGCTAATAAAGTCACCGCTCCATTAGATGAAGTTCTAATTAAGAGAACTAATTTCAGACCAGTTCCAAAGGATTTCCAGGAGAAGTGAAAAGAATCCATCACCCGCTGAGCACTGATGAGGCCAGAGGTGCTGAAGAGTCAGCAAGGTGAAAATTTGATGTTTTTCATAATTAAGGTACAAAAAAAATGTGCATAAGCCTCGCATTTCTGGACATACTACTGGCAGAAGCTGCAAGGATTAAGTTTTATATGACAGTTTGAAACTTAATTCATGCCAAGTTGAGTTCACACCATCGACTGTGAACTTGCAGGTCTGCAGTATGTTAGCTTCCAAATTCAACAATCCTTTCTGTGTGGCTGCGTCAGTCGCCTGCTCAAATCCCAGCATGGTTTTGACCCTCCCTGTGTCTCGCTTAGGTCCGTTTAGATTTGACATTGTCACGTGTGCCGAGGCACAGTGAGACGCTTTGTTTTCATGCTATTCAAGCAGATCGGATGTACCGGACATAGATACAACCAAGCCAAACTCAAATACAATACAACAGAGCAGAGGGGGAACTTTTTTTTAGGTTGTTCCAATGTGTGTTTTTAATGTTTCTCCGTGTGTCTTGTGTGGGGGGAGTAAGGGGGAAACCGCTTTGGTCGCCTCCTCCACGGAGAGGCGGCTTTTTCCACCTCGTCTCCCTCGCGGCCTAACGCAGAGGATCGGTGCGGTCTTTCCCGGAGACGCGCCTGGGACTTCAGCAGCGGGCGCTTCGAGGACTGTTTCGTCGCGGAGCGGGCGAGGCCTCGCCCGGGGTCGCCGGAGGGGGAGCGCCCGTTCGCTGGCCCGCAGCAGCCCGAAGCCGCGATCTGCGGAGCTCCAGCTGGCGCGGCGTGGGGCCCTTCGTTGGGGACCCGGGAGGAGAAGAGCTCAGACCGCCGGCCCGCTGCCTACTTCTAACCGCGGACACGGCGGGGGCTTGCCATCCGGAGCAGGATACCTGGAGAGGAGCTCTAACCGCTGGCCCTGCGGTCTGCGGAGTGTGTGGAATTCTCTGCCTCGGTAGGCAGTGGAGGCCAATTCTCTGGATGCTTCCAAGAGAGAGTTAGATAGGGCTCTCGGGGGATATGGGGCGAAGGCAGGAACTGGGTACTGATTGTGGATGATCAGGCATGATCACAGTGAATGGCAGTGCTGGCTCGGGGGGCCAAATGGCCTACTCCCACACCTATTGTCCATTGTCTAAAGCCTGGCAGGTGATAGGTAAACACCGGCGAGGGGCGTCAGATGGTTGGAACAAAGGCCAGAGATAAAAGCAGGTGGTGTGGGACAGTACTGAGGTTGTGAATTGTGAGAGACAATAGACAATAGGTGCAGGATTAGGCCATTCGGCCCTTCGAGGCAGCACCGTCATTCAATGTGACCATGGCTGATCATCCACAATCAGAACCCTGTTCCTGCCTTCTCCCCAAATCCCCTGACTCCGCTATCTTTAAGAGCCCTATCTAGCTCTCTCTTGAAAGTATCCAGAGAAACCGGCCTCCATCGCCCACTGGGGCAGAGAATTCCACAGACTCACAACTCTCTGTGTGAAAAAAATGTGTGATGCCAGAAGAAGGAATGGAGGGGGTGGGAGTCCAGGTGGGACACAGGGAGGGGGGGATGTAGGGTAGATAGGGTAACTGGTTGGTGGTTAGAGTGGGGGAGCCAAAATGGGGAATTCATTGTTGTGAGTGACCCAAGAGGAATGTGAGATGCTGTTTGTCCAGTTTGTACGCGGCCTTGCTGTGCCAGTGGAGGAGGCGTAGGTCAGAAACGTCAGTATGAAAGAGGGAAGGGGAGTTAAAATGGTTAGCAGCCGAGAGATCCTGTAGGTCTTGTCAGAGAAACGGTCGTCAACTCTACGCTTAGAATCACAGAGTGATACATTGTGGATACAGGCCCTTCGGCCCAACCCGCCCACACCAGCCCAACAATGTCCCAGCTACACTAGTCATAGAGTGATACAGTGTGGAAACAGGCCCTTCGGCCCAACTCACCCACACCGGCCAACAATGTCCCAGCTACACTAGTAATTCAGTGGGTCAGGCAGCATCACTGGAAAATAGGAAAAGGTGACGTTTCGGGTCGAGACCCTTCTTCAGAACCTTTTAGAGTCATAGAGTGATACAGTGTGTAAACAGGCCCTTCGGCCCAACTTGCCCACACCGGCCAACAATGTCCCAGCTACACTAGTCCCACCTGCCTGTGCTTGGTCCATAACCCTCCAAACCTGTCCTATCCATGTACCTGTCTAACTGTTTCTTAGACAATGGGATAGCCCCAGCCTCAACTGCCTCCTCTGGCAGCTCGTTCCATACACCCATCACCCCCTGTGTGAAAATGTTACCCCTCGGATTCCTATTAAATCTTTTCCCCTTTACCTTGAACCTATGTCTTCTGGTCCTCGATTCCCCTACTCTGGGTAAGAGACTCTGTGCATCTACCCGATCTATTCCTCTCATGATTTTGGACACCTCTATAAGATCTCCCCTCATCCTCCTGGGCTCCATGGAATAAAAACCCAGCCTGCTCAACCTCTCCCTGTAGCTCACTCTAGTCCTGGCAACATCCTCATAAATCTTTTCTGAACCCTTTCAAACTTGACAATATCTTCCCTGCAACACGGTGCCTAGAACTGAACGCAATATTCTAAATGCGGTCCCACCAACGTCTTATACAAGACGTGGTCTTGCCGATGTACAGAAGATCACATCGGGAACAGCAGATGTAGCAGATTGTCGTAATCTTGGGGCCACAGTTCAAGAACAAGGAGTAAGCCATTTAGAATGGAGACGAGGAAACACTTTTACTCACAGCGAGTTGTGAGTCTGTGGAATTCTCTGCCTCAGAGGGAGGTGGAGGCCGGTTCTCTGGATACCTTCAAGAGAGAGTTAGATAGGGCTCTTAAAGATAGCGGAGTCAGGGGATATGGGGAGAAGGCAGGAACGGGGTACTGATTGGGGATGATCAGCCATGATCACATTGAATTATGGATGATCAGCGGGTTACGCAGCATCTATAGAGGTTATGGACAAGAGTTCCTCCAGCATTCTGTTGCTTAAGATTCCTGCAACTGCAGCTATGACCAACTGCAACAAATTTGTTGAGGAACAGATTAGTTTAGTTCAAATTAATTAATTATTATTATTATTATTATTATTATTATTATTATTATTATTATTATTATTATGTGTGCCAAGCTATAGTGAAGTGTTTTTTGGTGTATGCTATCCAGGCAGCGAAATGACTGTACATGATTGCATTAAGCCATCCACAGTGTAATGTGGGTATGCTGTACATTGTGCGAGATGAAGTCCAGTAAAGGTCCTTGATTAATGATAGTTCAGAGGTTTCCAATGAGATGGATGGGAGGTCAGGACCACTCTTTAGTTGGTGGTAGGATGGTTCAGTTGTCTGATAGCTGGGTGAGAAATATTTCCCGGAGAGTTGTGGGTCTGTGGAATTCTCTGCCACAGAGGGAGGTGGAGGCCGGTTCTCTGGATGCTTTCGAGAGCTTGTAAAGATAGCGGAGTCAGGGGATATGGGGAGAAGGCGGGAACGGGGTACTGATTGGGGACGATCAGCCATGATCACATTGAACGGCGGTGCTGGCTCGAAGGGCCGAATGGCCTACTCCTGCATCTATTGTCCCTGAATTTGGAGGTGTGCATTTTCTCACCTGCACCTTTTGCCTGATGGGAGAGGGGAGAGGAGAGAGTGACCAGGGTAAGACTGGCCCTTGATGATGCGGTTGCTGGCCTTGCTGAGGCAGCGTGAAGATTAGCTATGACCAATGAAGGATCAAGGCGGATGGCCGCCTTCTTTCCATGTCCATCTTCCATGTTTCAAATGTTGACCTCCTGTCACCGTCCGTCTTGAAAAGGACGCGAGCTTCCGGCGACAATCAGTGGGAGCCATCACTTGTCGCAGTAGATGATGGTGGCAGCAGAATTAGCTCAGGATACTTCCAGTTTCCAGCCCCGCCACGTGGACGCTTCTGCCGTGGGGGCCAAGGTAGATGGTGATTCTAACGAGCAATAGAGTTTACTGCAATTGGCCCCTGACAGCAGGACCCAGTTATTTTTAAAAATATTGATTTATTCTGAACTCATCGCTCTCTGTTTTTCAGCGTCGCCTCAAAGCAGCAGTGCAGCTTCTGGAAGACTTCAAATATGGCACCCTTCCATCCGGGGTCTCCAACCAACAGGTAATCGTCTGATAAGAGATTATCCTCGCTTCTTATAGAAACAGACACAATTCTTAAAGGATTGGACTGGCTAGATGCAGGAAAAAATATTCCCGATGTTGGGGGGGGAGTCCAGAACCAGAGGTCACAGTTTAAGAATAAGGGGAGGCCATTTAGTTCCGAGATGAGGGAACACTTTTTCACCCAGAGAGTTGTGAATCTGTGGAATTCTCTGCCACAGAAGGCAGTGGAGGCCAGTTCACTGGATTTTTTCAAGAGAGAGTTAGATTTAGCTCTTTTGGCTAACGGAATCAAGGGATATGTTGTAGAAGCAGGAACCGTAAGTAAGTAAGTTTATTGGCCAAGTATTCACATACAATGAATTTGCCTTGGTGCTCCGCCCAGAAGTAACAACATGACATACAGTGACAGTTACGAATGACTCAGAAAACATTAATAATAATAAAACATTAATGATAAAACACCATTGATCAAGCATGTGGACCAACAAAATATAGAATCAAAGATCAGATTTTTGGCTGTTGAGTAGAGCAACTAGTCGTGGATAAAAATGGTGTACTGATTGTGGATGATCAGCCGTGATCACATTGAATGGCGGTGCAGGTTCGAAGGGCCGAATGGCCTACTCCTGCACCTATTTTTAATGTTTCTACCACAGAGCAGTGGATAAGGCCTGGGGCAGACCAGCCAAGGTTATAGTGCATGGTGGGTTAAAGCTTGAGGGGCTGAATGGCCTCCTCCTGCTCTCTATTAACATAAAGCACGGAACAGTACAGGAACAGGCCCTTTGGCCCACAATGTTTGTGCTGAACATAATGTCATGTTTGTTCCATCCTGATCTTCTACTTCAGGTGATTTACTGTAGCTGGAAAATTCCCTTAGTATCATGTCATATATACCGAAAACTGAACAATGAAATTCTTACAGGCAGCAGCGTAACAGATCTGTGAAAAGCAAAATTCCCTTGTGCAAGCACGACAGCTCGTCATTTATAGTTTAATGTAGTTTACTGAGTTCAAGAGCCTGGTGGTTGTTGGGAGGAAGCTGCTCTACGAAGTTGGAGGGGGCCAGTTTTCAGAGTCCTATGCCTTCTTCCCGATGGCAAAGTTGGTGGGATACGGTTGATGATACGGGCTGATACGGGCTACTCGGGTCAAGGGGACTGCCGGGTCGGAGCGCCTTGTCCGGCCCCGCCTCACCCATCCCGACGTAGCGCAGCCCGTGGAGTGCAGCAGCAGCAGCAGCCGCAGCGCCTCGCCCGTGGCCCCGTCGGTCGGTCGGCAGCCCGGCCAGCTGGACCTTCCGACGTTCAGACCTTCGCTGACCGCCGACACCACAACCACCCCTCCTTCTCATGGCCGATCATCGAGGTTCATGAGGTGGGTCGGGGTGCCGGACCCCCCCCCCCCCCCCCCCCCGCCGGTGGCCAAAACTCCTCAGCTGGCCCGCCGGCTGGGCTTTGTGTGCAGTCCGGCAAACGGGCCGTCTCATCATTCACCCAGCCACGGCCAAGTCGGTCAACCAATTTGTCCCTTATTTTGACCTTTTGTCCCTTATTTGGGAGTGAGAAAGTTGGCGACCCTAATCTTCTCGCATCTTGTCTTGTGTGGATGTAATGAAAGGTGACATCAGTCATTTCTCCAGTCCCTCATTATAATATAGGATATAATCATATCAATGACAGCAACGTCCATCATTGTTCAGCTTCTGTCAAGGAGAAGCTGTATTTCACCTCGTTAGACCTCATCTGGACTACGCAGTTGCAGCTTGGGACCCATACACAGATAAAAACATTTCATCCATCAAACGTGTCCAAAGACAGGCCGCTCGATTTGTTACTAACACCTACGAGAGAGAAGCGAGTGTCACCAAACTTCTGAATTCTCTGGGCGGGGTGGAACCCTCTCCAAGACAGACGTGAAGCTCACCGTTTGACCTGTTTTTGCAAAATGTTAAATGGTCAGATAGACATAGATCACAAGACCTACACCAACCCCAAACCAATTAGGAGCAGACGAGGGCATTCAATCCAATTTGTGGCCACAAAGACAGATGTGTACAGCAATTCGTTCTTTCCACGCACTGTTAAAGCATGGAATAATCTCCACCAAGCCACGGTTGCCCAGCCAGATGCAACTAAATTTAAAGTGGCACTTTGTTCCCAATAACCCTCTCTGGCTAAACCCCTCCCTTCACCACCTCCAGTTTAAATTCCAGTTGGAATATTTTGGAAGACCAAGTAACCAAGAACCAAGAGTGTGAGGCCACCTTCTGTACAAGCCGTTTATCTTGAGCTGCACTGCCTCAATAGCAAGGATGTCCTTTCTCAAATTTTGGTCTCCTAATTTGATCAAGGACATCCTTGCTATTGAGGCAGTGCAGCGTAGGTTCACAAGGTTAATTCCCGGGATGGCGGGACTGTCATATGAGGAACGATTGGAAAGACTGGGCAATTCACTGGAATTTAGAAGGATGAGAGGGGTTCTTATAGAAATATATAAAATATATAAAAGGACTGGACAAGCTAGATGCAGGAAAGATGTTCCTAATGTTGGGGCGAGTCCAAAACCAGGAGCCACAGTCTAAGAATAAAGGGGAGGCCATTTAAAACTGAGATGAGAAAAAATGTTTTCACCCAGAGAGTTGTGAATTTGTGGAATTCTCTGCCACGGTGGGCAGTGGAGGCCAATTCACTGGATGAACTTAAAAGAGAGTTAGATAGAGCTTTAGGGGCTAGCAGGATCAAGGGATATGGGGTGAAGGCAGGAACGGGGTACTGATTGTGGATGTGATCAGCCATGATCACATTGAACGGCGGTGTTGGCTTAAAGGCCCAAATGGCCTCCTCCTGCACCTAGTGTCTATGTTTGTGTTTCTATCTCTTTGTATTGATTGGTGCTAATTATTAGAGCGAAACAGCATTGGGACAGGTCCTTTGGCACTCCATGTCAGTGCCATCTATGAGGTAGTAATCTATAGTAATGCCACTCTCTAGTAAACCCTGTGACGGAGAGCAGAATTGGGTCACCCCGTTACAGGAAATATGTTGTTAATTTGGAAAGGATAGGATTTACATGGATTTTAGTTTAATTTAGAGATACAGCACGGAAACAGTGCCTTCGGCCCACCGGCTCCGCGCCGACCAGCGATCCCCGCACATTAACACTATCCTACTCCCACTAAGGACAATATTACATTTACCAAGCCAATTAACCTACAGATAGACAATACAATAGACAATGCAGGAGTAGACCATTCAGCCCTTCAAGCCAGCACCACCATTCAATGTCATCATGGCTAATCATCCACAATCAGTACCCCGTTCCTGCCTTCTCCCCATATCCCCTGACTCCGCTATCTTCAAGATCCCTATCTAGCTCTCTCTTGAAGGTATCCAGAGAACCGGCCTCCACCGCCCTCTGAGGCAGAGAATTCCACACTCACAACTCTCTGTGTGAAGAAGTGTTTCCTCATAGAATCATAGAAAATAGTGCAGGAGTAGGCCATTCGGCCCCTCGAGCCTGCAACGCCATTCAATATGATCATGGCTGATCATCCAACTCAGTATCCTGTACCTGCCTTCTCTCCATACCCCCTGATCCCTTTAGTCACAAGGGCCACATCTAACTCCCTCTTAAATATAATCAATGAACTGGCCTCAACTACCTTCTGTGGCAGAAAATTCCACAGATTCACCACTCTCTGTGTGAAAAATGATTTTCTCATCTCGGTCCTAAAAGACTTCCTCCTTATCCTTAAACTGTGACCCCTTGTTCTGGAGTTCCCCAACATCGGGAACAATCTTCCTGCATCTAGCCTTTCCAACCCCTTAAGAAATTTGTAAGTCTCTATAAGATCCCCCCTCAATCTCCTAAATTCCAGCGAGTACAAGCCAAGTCTATCCAGTCTTTCTTCATATGGAAGTCCTGCCGTCCCAGGAATCAGTCTGGTGAACCTTCCCTGTACTCCCTCGATGGCAAGAATGTCATCTCCGTTCTAAATGGCCTACCTCTTATTCTTAAACTGTGGCCCCTGGTTCTGGACTCCCCCAACATGTTTCCTGCCTCTAGTCGGCACGGACTCGGTGGGGCGAAGGGCTTGTTTCCGCGCTGTATCTCTAAACTCAACTAAACTGTCCATGCCAGTGAGCTGCCTAAGCATCTCTTCTCATGGAGCAGACGGACAGCTGTGCATGCGGGCCGAGGCATGAGCTCAAACAAGTCTTTGCAGCTTGTGACCCAAAACAGGTTAAAAGGAAACTGCAGAGGTGTCGATCAGCAGCTGACGGTGAATTTTTAGAACAATATATCTGTCAGCAACAGGAATAGGAAGGAGCAATTCACAGATGACTGGTGAAAGATCAGATTAAAATAAACCAGTCAAAAGTGATTCTTTTCGAGTGAAAACAAAGTCTGAATCACTGACCCGTCATCGCTCCGATTTTACCTCAGCTTCAAGGCTTCTCTCCCCTTCGTCAGAAGGTATTATATTTATTAAGGACTTACTCCCTGGAGTAGATAGACACACAATGCTTGAATAACTCAGTGTGTCAGGCAGCATCTCTGGAGGTGGATAAAACCATGAGAGGAATAGATCGGGTGGATGCATGTAATCTCTTTTTCAGAGTAGGTGAATCGAGGACCAGATGACATAGGTCTACGGTGAAGGGGAAAAGATTTAATAGGAGCCTCGGGGGGTAACCTTTTCACACAAAGGGTGGTGGATGTATGGAACAAGCCGCCCGAGGAGGTAGTTGAGGTTTGGACTATCCCATCCTTTAAGAAACAGTTAGACAGGTACATGGATAGGACGGGTTTGGAGGGATATGGACCAAACACGGGCAGGTGGGACTAGTGCAGCTGGGACATTGTTGGCCGGTGTGGGCAAGTTGGGCCGAAGGGCCTGTTTACACACTGTATCACTCTATGACTCTAAAAGGTTCTGAAGACGGGTCTCGACCCGAAACGTCACCTTTTCCTTTTTACCAGAGATGCTGCCTGGCCCACTGAATTACTCCAGCATTTTGTGTCTATTTTCAGTGTAAACCTGGCATCTGCAGTTCCCTCCTACACATTAAGTCAATGGAGTAGTTGTGCTTGAGATAGCTCCACTCGATTGACCACGCAGCACCGGATTCAGGAATGATTTGTTCCCCGCCAATATCAGAATCATAACACAGGCCAGACTCCCCACCATCGACTCCATCTACCCTTCACGCTGCCTCGGGGAAGCAGCCGACATAAGAAACGACTTGTCCCACCCCGGTTATTCCTTCTTCTCCCCGCTCCCAGGCACAAACTCCGAACGTACGCCACCGGACTCATGACCAGCTTCTTCCCCTCTGTTATCAGGCTTCTGAACAGTCCTTCCTTTAGACAATAGACAATAGGTGCAGGAGTAGGCCATTTGGCCCTTCGAGACAGCACTGCCATTCAATGTGATCATGGCTGATCATCCCCAATCAGTACCCCGTTCCTGCCTTCTCCCCATAATCCCCTGACTCCACTATCTTCAAGAGCCCTATCTAGCTCTCTCTTGAAAGTATCCAGAGAACAGGCCTCCAGAACAGAATTCTCTGCCTCCACCGCCCTCTGAGGCAGAGAATTCCACAGACTCACAACTCTCTGGGTGAAAAATTGTTTCCTCATCACCGTTCTAAATGGCTTACCCCTTATTCTTAAAGATGGGACTAGGTGCAGGTAGATGGGACTAGGGGAAAATAAATGGTGGGCACGGACTGGAAGGGCCGAGAAGGCCTGTTTCCGTGCTGTCATTGTTATATGGTTATATGTTATAACTGTGGCTCTAGACTCCCTGGTTCTGGACTCCCCCAACATCGGGCCAGCACTGCCATTCAATATGATCATACTTTATTGTCACATGTGACTAGGCACAGTGAGATTCTTTGCTTGTATACACAACGTATACAAATAACAGCCACCTACGGCGCTGACAAAGTTACAAAGCACACTGCTCCCCCTTTAGTTCTCCTCCTCCCCACCCCCCCCCCCCCACCCTCCCCAATTGTCCATTGTTATCCCCCCACCTCCCTCACGGCGCCCCCCCCCCCCGATCACGGTGATGAGGTGCTGTGGCTCCAGTTTGCACATGGCCTCACACTGGCAATGGAAGAGGCCCAGGACTGAAAGGTGAGTGTCGGTGAAAGGCCAGCAACTAGGAGATACAGCAGGCTGAACGTAGGGTGGAGGCAGTCACGGTGGCGCAGCGGTAGAGTTGCTGCCTTACAGCGTTTGCTGCGCCGGAGACCCGGGTTCCATCCCGACAAAGGGTGCTGTCTGTATGGAGTTTGTACGTTCTCCCCGTGATTGCGTGGGTTTTCTCCGAGATCTTCAGTTTCCCCCACTCTCCAAAGAGCAGGCACGTGCCGTCAGGGTAGGCAAAGTAGGCACTGCCTACCCTGACTAAAATTATGAAATGGCAATTATTTAATATAAATAGTAAAGGCATGGGAGAATTATGCCTATCTAAGAGATCGATCTCCTAGGTAGGCATGATTCTCCGTGCCTTTCATCCGCAGCGCTTGAAGGTCTGTGCAGCCCACGTGCCGTCAGCGCTGCCTGAAGCCGTCAGTTTCAAGCGGGGCTGAAGGCAGCAGAAATTCTGCCTTTGCAGCACTGCGCATGCACATCAGTCTACTGCTTCTCAACACTCGTGCCCTCCCCACAACTTTACCCCTGGCACAGACTCTACGCACGCTGTGAAAGGAACTGTTCCCCCAATTGGTCTAGGGCTAGGAAGCCTTGGGCAAATTGAAATGTCACCGTTTTTATTTATTTATTCAACGGGGCGAACAATCTGCGCATGCACGGTTTAATTTTTTTTAAAGCGGACTGAGTGCCTACCCTGAGTAATTACTCACAGCACGTGCCTGCCAAAGAGGTATAGTTATGTCGATAAATTGGCTTGGTAAATGTCAAAATTGTCCCTAGAGCGTGTGAGATGGTGTTAATATGCGGGGATCTCTGGTCGGTGTGGACTCGGTGGGGCTAAGGGCCTGTTTCCACGCTGTATCTCTGTACCAGGGATGGACAGCCTTGTTCTGCTTAGGGGCCGGGACGCATCTATCACACGTACACATGGATCCCGCCCCCATCCCGCCCCGGATGGCAGGCATCAAATCATGTGTTCACAGAAGGTAGAGAGGAATGCTGGAGAAACTCAGAGGGTGAGGTAGCCTCGTGCAATCCTTGCATGTCTCACCCTCAGCATTTAGCTTTACTCCAGCATTTTTTTGTCATCCTTCGATTTTTCCAGCATCTGCAGTTCTTTCTTAAACGTGTTCATAGCAGGTGCGCGGCCATGCCGGCGGCTTTGCGCTGGATGCAGTACAGCCAGAGTTCGGCCGCGCTCGGGGAAACGCTCGATCGCGCTCGCGGAGGCGCTCGGCGGGCCGGGTGATTACGGGTAAAAAAAATCCGCCTGCGGGCCGGATGATTTTGGGTTATGGGCCGCAATCGGCCCGGGGGCCGTAGGTTGCCGGCCCCTGCTCTAAACTAAACTAAACTAAACTAAAATGGTTGCCAGGTCTACGCTTGGTCTCACAGATGTACAGGAGGCCACATCGGGTGCACCGAATGCAGTAGTTGAGATTAGAGGAGGTGTACATGAACCTCTGCCTCACCTGGAAGGACTGTTGAGGTCCCTGGATGACGGTGAGGGAGGATAACTAGGGACAGGTGTTGGACCTATACAGAGCCTGGATAGAGTGAATATGGTTTGGATGTTTCCACTAATGGGAGCGTATAGGACCAGAGATCATAGCCTCTGAATAAACGGAGGTGCCATTAGAAAGGAGATAAGGAGGAATTTCTTTAGTCAGAGGGTGGTTAATCCATGAAATTCATTGCTGTGGAGGCCACGTCACTGGATATATTTTCGGCAGAGATCGATAGATTCTTGATTAGTGCGGGTGTCGGAGGTTGTGACAGCAGGAGAAAGGGGTTGGGAGGGAAAGATAGATCAGTCATGATTGAATGGGGGCAGTTGACTCGATGGGCCGAATAGACTTATTCTTATTACCGAATAGACTCCTATCACTTATGGGATCTCCTGTGGTTGCAAAGGAAAGTACTTGAGGAGGGGGCGATTTTGCTACATCATTTCCATTGAAGAACCAGTGAAGTTACAACTGGCTAGAGTTTTTACGGACATTTTCAACCTCTCACTTCTAAGGTCTGAGGTTCCCACTTGCTTTAAAAGGGCATCAATTATTCCAGTGCCCAAGAAGGGCAAGGTGATGTGCCTCAACGACTATCGACCAGTGGCACTAACGCCTGTGGTGATGAAGTGCTTTGAAAGGCTGATCATGGCGCAAATCAACTCCTACCTCGACAAAAACCTGGACCCACTGCAGTTCGCTTACCGCCACAACAGGTCAATGGTGGATGCGATACTGCTGGTCCTCCACTTCGCTCTGGAAAACAAAAACTCATATGTCAGACTGTTAGTCATTGATTACAGCTCGGCATTTAATACAATCATCCCCTCCAAGCTGGTTACCAAACTCGCAGAACTGGGTCTCTGCGCATCCCTCTGCAATTAGATCCTCGACTTCCTCATTCACAGACCACAGTCTGTTCGTATTGGTGGTAATGTGTCAGCCTTAATAACAATCAGCACGGGAGCACCTCAAGGCTGCGTGCTCAGCCCCTGCTGTACTCACTCCATACTCATGACTGCACAGCCGGTCATAGAGCGAACTCCATCATCAAGTTTGCTGACGATACCACTGTTGTGGGACGTACCACTGATGGGGACGAGTCGGAGTACAGAAGTGTGATCGACTGACTGACCAAATGGTGCCAGCACAATAACCTGGCCCACAACACCAGCAAAACCAAGTTACTGATTGTGTTCACTTTGGAAGAGGGAGCATGGGGACCCACTGTCCTGTTTATATCAACGGGTCGATGGTGGAAAGGGTCAAGAGCTTCAAATTCCTGGACGTGCATATTACTGAAGATCTTTCGTGGTCCGAGGACACTGATGCAATTATAAAGAAAGCACATCAGCGCCTCTACTTCCTGAGAAGATTACGGAGAGTCGGTATGTCAAGGAGGACTCTCTCTAACTTCTACAGGTGCACAGTAGAGAGCTTGCTGACCGGTTGCATCGTGGCTTGGTTCGGCAACTTGAGCGCCCAGGAATGGAAAAGACTACAATAAGTAGTAAACACTGCCCAGTCCATCATCGGCTCCGACCTCCCTTCCATCGAGGGGATCTATCGCAGTCGCTGCCTCAAAAAGGCTGGCAGCATCGTCAAGGACCCACACCATCCTGGCCACACACTCATCTCCCTGCTACCTTCAGGTAGAAGGTACAGGAGCCTGAAGACTGCAACGTCCAGGTTCAGGAACAGATTCTTCCCCACAGCCATCAAGGTTATTAAACTCGGCTCGGACAAAACTCTGAACGTTAATATCCCATAATCTGTTTATTTGTACTTCATCAGTTTAATTATTCATGTGTGTCTTTATTTATACAATGCTATATGGACACACTGATCTGTTCAGTATTCATGCCTACTATGTTCTGGTGTGATGAAGCAAAGCAAGAATTTCATTGTCTTATCAGGGACACATGACAATAAAACTCACTTGAACTCTTGAAGTTAGATCATATGATTATATCATTTATAGCAAATGGAGACGCAAGGACCTGCAGATGCCAGAATCTTGGGCAAAATGCAAAGTGCTGACGGAACGCGTGGGTCAGGCTGACCTGCTGAGTCCCCCCAGCACTATGTGCTTTGCTCGTTATAGTAAATGACAGCCCCGTTTACAGAACACACCAGGCAGAAGCAGTGAACCATTGAGTCTCCAGTGCCTTGCTCTGCCATGCAACAAGATCCTGGCTCAAGGCCACTTTCCAGATAATCATTACTATGAATTGTAGTTAATTTATGACCTGGATTTGTACTCTACACCTGTCATGGTGGGATTTGAACTCTGGTCCCAGCTTTGTGGTGTGGACCTCTGGTCTGATCATCCAATAACTTAGCTACCACAATACAAGCACACTTTAGATTAGCATCGTCAGTTGTTACAAACGGTTAGGAGTAAACTCCAGATTACCTCGACTCGGGCGCATTAATTTTTGCCTTTGTACTAATATTATTTGGCTTTATGTGTATGTGTGTGTGTATAATATATGTATATATGGTATGTATAACAGTGCATCTATACAGTATATAAAATAAATGTATATATGTGTGTGTGTGATATATGTGTTATCTATGTACGTGTATATATATATATATATATATGTGTGTAGAAACATAGAAAAATAGGTGCAGGAGTAGGCCATTCGGCCCTTCGAGCCTGCTCCGCCATTCATGGTGATCATGGCTGTTCATCCAACTCGGGTGTGTGTGTACGTGTGTTATCTATTTATGTGTATATGTGTGTCCATTGTGTATATGTGTGTTATGGTATAGTAGTAGCCTTTTTTCACACAAAGAGTTGTGAGTCTGTGGAATTTTCTGAGGGCGGTGGAGGCCGTTTGTCTGGATGTTTTCAAGAGAGAGCTAAATAGGGCTCTTAAAGATAGCGGAGTCAGGGGATATGGGGAGAAGGCAGGAACGGGGTACTGATTGGGGACGATCAGCCATGATCACATTGAATGGCGGTGCTGGCTTACTCCTGTACCTATTGGCTATTGTCTTTAGTATAGTATATATTTTTATTTTGAACATGTAAAACAAAAAAAGTTAAAAACGAAGCAAAATAACAATGAAATAAAATCGATCTATCTTATCTTATATATTACTAAAAGTCTGATCTTGACCGGTTTTGGCTCGCTGGGCTGTGATTTCTGAGAGAACGCCGCCACCTACGGCCGTCATTTGTGGCCAGCTCGCACAGAAAGAACGCACCCCCCTCCGCCTTCCGGGACCAGAGGATTTTTCCCATCGATGAAAAATCAGAGAGATATTAATGTTTTTAACAAATTCCCCATTCTCTCTGCTGCCCCTGCTGGAGGGAGGTAGAGGGACTATAAAAGCAGGAAGTGGTGTGCCTCACTCAATCTCTGCAAGATGAAGGAATGTCTTTCCTCAGATTAGAAGACCAAAACTGTACGCAATACTCCAGGTATGGTCTCACTGCAGTAGAACCTCCCTGCTTTGTGTCGTCCGCAAGCTTGGAGATGTTGCATTCAATTCCCTCATCCAAATCATTAATATATATTGTAAATAGGTGGGGTCCCAGCACCGAGCCTTGCGGTACCCCACTAGTCACTGCCTGCCATTCTGAAAAGGACCCGTTTACTCCTACTCTTTGCTTCCTGTGTGCCAGTCAATACTGAACCCCCAATGCCGCGTGCTTTAAGTTTGTATACTAATCTCTTATGTGGGACCTTGTCGAAAGCCTTCTGAAAGTCCAGAAAGTCCTTCTAACACATCCACTGGTTCTCACTTACCCACTCTACTAGTTACATCCTCGAAAAATTCTATAAGATTCGTCAGACATGATTTACCTTTCATAAATCCATGCTGACTTTGTCCAATGATTTCACCACTTTCCAAATGTGCTGCTATTCCATCTTTAATAACTGACTCTAGCAGTTTCCCCACTACCGATGTTAGACTAACTGGTCTGTAATTTCCTGTTTTCTCTCTCCCTCCCTTTTTAAAAAGCGGGGTTACATTAGCTACCCTCCAACTCCAGAATCTAAAGAGTTTTGAAAAATTATCACTAATGCATCCACTATTTCTGGGGCTACTTCTTTAAGTACTCTGGAATGCAGCCTATCTGGCCCTGGGGATTTATCGGCCATTATTCCATTCAATTTACCTAACACCACTTCCCGGCTAACCTGGATTTCACTCAGTTCCATCTCATTTGATCCCCGGTCCCCTGCTATTTCCTGCAGATTATTTATGTCTTCCTTAGTGAAGACAGAACCAAAGTAGTTATTCAATTAGTCTGCCATGTCCTTGTTCCCCGTGATCAATTCATCTGTTTCTGCCTGCATGGGACCTACATTTGTTTTAACTCGTCTTTTTCTCTTCACATATCTATAAAAACTTTTGCAGTCCGTTTTTATGTTTCCTGCCAGTTTTCTTTCATAATCTATTTTCCCTTTCCTAATTAATCCCTTTGTCCTCCTCTGCTGGTCTCAGAATTTCTCCCAGTCCTCTGGTAGGCTGCTTTTTCTGGCTAATTTGTATGCTTCATCTTTTGTTTTGATACTATCCCTGATTTCCCTGATTATCCACAGATGTACTACAATTTTTGTAGTTCATCCATGCAGTCTTTAAATGCCTTCCATTGCCTATCCACCGTCAACCCTTTAAGAATCAATTCCCAGTCTATCTTGGCCAATTCACATCTCATCCCTCTTTTTTTTGTATGGGGGAGAAGAAAGCTGACATGGAAATAGCTTTCCGTGCAGCCTTCGGCCCACCAAGGCCATGCCGACCATCAATCACCCATTCTCCCTAGTTCCATGTTACCCTACGTTTGCATCCACTCTCTACACACTGTGCACAATTCACAGAGGCCAAATGAACAACAAACCTACCTATATTTCGGATGGGGAGGATACCCAAACGGTCACAGGGAGAATGTGCAAACTCCACAGAGACAGGTCAGGATTTAACCCGGGTGTCTGGGGCTATGAGGCAGCAGCTCTACCAACTGTCCGAGAGTGACACTATGTATCAGCAAGCCCTTTAATGCACCTTCTTGTGCCCCCTTCGGTCATGGCTAGCCATGGGTGTCTCCAGGGTGCTATTCCCCATATGGAGGACGCCTGTGCGTGACTTTGTTTAACGTGGGGAGACTGGTGCACAGACGGCCACCCCCACGGTCCCCGACAGATCTGGGTCAGGATCCAGTGGCATGGAGTCCAAGACGACCGGAGACCCTTTTCTGCTGCAGCCTTCATCCGCTTTCCCAGCCGTTGTGACGCTCCACCAAGGTCAGCCATCGTCCTCCGCCTGTTCCACCGTCGAGGTCTTGGTTGGATCGCTCTTTGTCAGAGACCAGACCTCCCCCTCGACCTTACCGCCATGGGTGGCCCTACCAGGAGCACAGCTCCAGACGGCATCGCTCTCAGGATCTCAGGACCACACAAGCATCTCCACCACGACAAGGTGACAATCCACGGAGAAGGATTAATGCACCATGTCAATATTTACCAACAAGTACCAATCTACACAAATTTAATTTTGGGCTCCACCATTCCTTGGTCATTGTTGCTGGCTTTCATTTGTCTTTTTGGATACCTTTCAGTCATTTGTTCTTTGTTCAGTTTCATATCTCTGCTTTCCCTCGTGTCGCAATGCCGCTGAAGAAGGGTCTCAACCTGAAACGTCGCCTATTAATTTTTCTCCAGAGATGCTGCCTGTCCCGCTGAGTTAGTTACTCCAGCATTTTGTGTCTGTCTTTGGTGTAAACCATCATCTGCAGTTCCTTCCTACACATTTACCAGTCCTTTTTTTCCCCAACACCCATTAGGTTGTCCAGATAAAAAAAAAACAAAGTACTGGAGGATCTAAACGGGCCAGGGTTGCTTTCGTCTGTCCGTCTGCACGTTCGCTCGCTCTTGGTGCCGGCGCTTTTCCGCACGCGCACACGCGCACGCACAAGCACACGGGTGCGGGCCGAGACCAGGAGCAACTTTGAGAAGTAGGGCGAAGGATGACATCAAACGGTTGTCATGGCAGCTATCACAAAAGTACGGAACTGGTAAGGGGTGAAATTAAAAAAAACCCAAAGGATTTCCTGAAGAAAATAAAATTCCCTATTCTTTGGAGCGCAGAAGGTTAAGGGGGGACTTGATTGAGGTCTTTAAAATGATGAAAGGGATAGATAGAGTTGACGTGGATAAGCTTTTCCCATTGAGGGTAGGGAAGATTCAAACAAGAGGGCATGACATGAGAATTAAGGGACAGAAGTTTAGGGGTAACATGAGGGGGAACTTCTTTACTCAGAGAGTGGTGGCTGTGTGGAATGAGCTTCCTGCAGAAGTGGTGGAGGCAGGATCGATTTTAACATTTAAAAGTAAAGTGGATAGGTATATGGACGGGAAGGGAATGGAGGGGTGTGGTCTGAGGCAGGTAGATGGGACTAGGGGAAAATAAATGGTCGGCACGGACTGGAAGGGCCGAGAGGGCCTGTTTCCGTGCTGTAATTGTTATATGGTTATATGGTTAAAAGGGGGCCGGCTATCGCTCTGTGTCGGAGGGAAGGGGGGGGGGGGGGGGGAGGGTGGTTTGAGTTCCTCTTTCCCCCAACTCAGTCTGAAGACGAGTCTCGACCGGAAATGTCACCTATTCCTTTTGTCCAGAAATACTGCACGACCCGCTGCATTTTGTGTCTATCCTTTAATCTCTCAGCTTTGCTTTGGACTAATGTACTCTCGGCTCGGGTAGATCTACCCCGGGTGGAGGGGGGTGAGAGGTGTGGAGAGAGAGAGTAGAGGGAGAAGAAAGGGGGTGTGAGGGGGAATGGAGAAGGGGGAGAGAGGGAGGCGATTCGTTCCCTCGCGCTCCCAGGCAGCGCTCCTGCCCCTCCAGTCGCCGTGCTTCACGCTCACAGCCCCGTCTCCACCCCTCTTTCGCCCTGTGGAGACGCGGTGAACAATACAGGGAGGGGAGGCCGGGGGTTGGAGCAACGTTTACAAACCTCGGCCTCAGCTCACACCCGTCCGCCCGGACCCCGGCATCCGCTCCTGCCGCCGGCCCTCTCCCTCCCTTCTCTCCTTCCCTTCCCTCCCTCCCTTCCCTCCTTCCCTCCCTCCCTTCTCTCCTTCCCTCCCTCCTTCCTCTCTTTTCCCTTCTCTCCTTCCCTACCTCCCTTCTTTCTCTCCTTCCTCTCTCTTTTCCCTTCTCTCCTTCCTTGCTTCCCTCCCTCCCTTCTCTCCCTCCCTCCCCCACACACATAACGCACAGACAACTGACACAAACCTCACACTCACACTCACACTCACACTCACTCTCTCTCTCTCTCTCTCTCTTCCCCAATAGCTATTGGTTTTCCAAGATGTAGTTAATTCTTTTTTTTTTATTTCACAGGCTCTAAAACAAGTGGTATTGTAACTATGTACTTTACAGAGGTCATGTCCACATTTTGTTTGTTACTTGTAGGTTTGCGTATGCAATTTTATCTTAAAATGTAGCTCAGATCTATTTGGTCCATTAACTCGCAGGCACTTTTTAAGCGCACATTTTGATTACTTTCCATTCTCCCATACAGATATAAAATCTATAATAGACTTTATTTGTATTTCTATGATTCTACATACCTTGGCTGGGAACCTGGGGCTCAGCAGAATTGTTCCCAGTTGGGCCCCGCACCTCCTAAGGCTGGCCCTGACACAGAGAGTTGTGAGTGCAAGCTTTTCCCTTTGAGAATAGGGAAGATTCAAACAAGAGGACACGACTTTAGAATGAAGGGACAGAAGTTTAGGGGTAACATGAGGGGGAACTTCTTTACTCAGAGAGTGGTAGCGGTGTGGAATGAGCTTCCAGTGGAAGTGGTGGCGGCAGGTTCGTTGGTATCATTTAAAAATAAATTGGATAGGCATATGGATGACAAGGGTATGGAGGGTTATGGTATGAGTGCAGGCAGGTGGGACTAAGGGAAAAATAAATGTTCGGCACGGACTTGAAGGGCCGAGAGGTCCTGTTTCCGTGCTGTAATTGTTATGTGGTTATATGGTAAGCCATTTAGAACGGAGACGAAGAAACACTTTGTCACACAGAGAGTTGTGAGTCTGTGGAATTCTCTGCCTCAGAGGGCGGTGGAGGCCGGTTCTCTGGATACTTTCAAGAGAGAGCTAGATGGGGCTCTTAATGATAGCGGAGTCAGGGGATATGGGGAGAAGGCAGGAACGGGGTACTGATTGGGGATGATCAGCCAAGATCACATTGAATGGCAGTGCTGGCTCGAAGGGCCGATTGGCCTACTCCTGCACCTGTTTGTATATTGTCCATTGTCTATTGCGTGTTGTCTATTGTCTATAAGGATATGCATAAAAACAAAATTTATAAACATGTCCATGATGGCGTAAGAATTTATTCCATTGCTGAGGTAGGATTAAGGGGCTGTCCCACTGCGGCGACCTAATCTACGAATTCAGAAGAGTTTGCCCTCGACTCATACTCGCAGCATGGCCGACACAAGGTCCTAGGAGGTCTTTGTAACTCTCCTTCATGCTCGAGAGTAGTCCCCGCATACTAGAGGCCTCAGCTAGGTCGCAGCGTATTTTTCAACCTGTTGAAAAATGCCCGCGAGTAAAAAAAAGGTCGCCATGGAAAAAAATCAATATGTTTTCTACTCGTAGGTTTGGTCAAGGTAGGTCGTAGTAGGTCGGCATGTTATTTGTACGTAATCGAGGGAAGTCGAAGGTAGTCGTAGATAGTCTTCAACATAGTCGAAGGGAGGTCGAAGGAGGTCGTCTTCACACTTCACTATTCAGTGTCCAATTTTTCAGAAGCTAGTCTTCAACATAGCCGAAGGAGGTTGAAGGAAGTCTTCAACATGACATTTTCTCAAACTCTCCTAAACTCTTCGAAACTCGCTAATTAATTTGCCGCAGTGGGACAGCCCCTTTAGGATTGTGCGAGTCGGCACAGTTGTAGGATGATAGCTGTTCCTGAACCTGGTGGTGTGTGACTTCAGGCTTCTGTACCTCCTGCCTGACAGTGCCAGTCAGAACCTACCTCATTGGAGACCCTCGGACCTCTAATCGGACTTTACTGGACTTTATCTTGCACTAAACATGAATCCTTTTATCCTCTATCTGTGCACTGCCGATGGCCAGACTGTAATCACGTCTAGCCTTTCCGCCGACTGGTTAGCACACAACAAGAAAGCTTTTCACTGTACCTCGGTGCACGTGGTGATGTATTAAAACTAAAACATAAACTAAACTGAGAGGGCACGGCCCTGAGAGATTCCGCCTTCACGAGTCCGCGCCCAGAGAAGATGCTCTCCATGGTGGGCAGGGCTGATTCCTGACTAATTCCTGACCTAGACTGATTCCTGGGATGTCAGGACTTTCATAGGAGGAAAGACTGGATAGACTGGGCTTGTACTCGCTAGAATTTAGAAGATTGAGCGGGGATCTTATAGAAACTTACAAAATTCTTAAGGGGTTGGACAGGCTAGATGCTGGAAGATTGTTCCCGATGTTGGGGGAGTCCAGAACAAGGGGTCACAGTCTAAGGCTAAGGGGGAATTCCTTTCGGACCGAGATGAGGAAAACATTCTTTACACAGGGAGTGGTGAGTCTCTGGAATTCTCTGCCACAGAGGGTAGTTGAGGCCAGTTCATTGGCTATATTTAAGAGGGCGTTAGATGTGGCCCTTGTGGCTAAAGGGATCAGGGGGTACGGAGAGAAGGCAGGTACGGGATACTGAGTTGGATGATCAGCCTTAATCACATTGAATGGCAGTGCAGGCTCGAAGGGCCGAATGGCTTACTCCTGCACCTATTTTTCTATGCTTCTATGTTTCTATGTTTCTGAGCCCCTGATGGGCTGGGCTGGGCTGACTCCACCACTCTCTGCAGCCTCTTGTGTTCCTGTGCATTGGAGTCGCTGTACCAAACCATGATACAACCAGCCAGGATACTTATGGGCCGTTTTAGGCGACTGCAGGAGTCTATGCGGCTGCCACATGTTCTCCACAAGTTCGCGGGTGGTTGCCGGGGAGTCACCCCCATGGTCTCGAGGATTCCCCGCATTCTGGGAACTAGTCGCGGCCTCATTATGGTCGCCGCAAACTTTTCAACATGTTGAAAACTTAGCGGCGACTCGAATGAAGCCGCCATGGAGAGTAGCGAGAGTTCGCGAGCCGTTGGTGGGTCGCCAGGAGGTCTCAATGAGTTGCCAGGAGGTCGAAGGTTCTCGGAGGTTCTCGTAGGTTGTAGCCGGTGCTGGCCGGTGAATTTCATTGGGGGGAAAAAAACGGTAAGCAGTAGTTTTCAGAATTAAGGATAACCAGCCGGTAATGTTAAATGCCCGCCGAGCTTCACAGCCGCGTATCTCTGGCTTCTTAAAAGTTGTCTCCACTCCTTCTCCCCCCTTCTCCCCCTCTCCCCCCTCTTTTAAAGGACTTACCGTACACTGTGCTTTAGCCATCTTAATTACAGCGCCAACCTTCCTGTTCATCGCGGTGTGTGTGTGTGTGTCTGTATCACCTTGGCTTTGCACCGCGTGAACTTTTTAGACAGGGCACGCGGGGGGAGCGCTGTCTAAAAAATTCACACAGGCTGGTGAAGGAAGCGATGTGTCTGTCTCTGTCTGTCTGTCTGTCTCTCTGTCTGTCTGTCTGTCTCCGTTCCATTTGCCGTTTGTTCAGGCGACTGGCGGCAACGTGACAGTCTAAATCGCCTAAGTGGGACATGCCCATTACTACAATATTTCAAAGTGGTCTCATATTTGTTCGCCCTAACTGTGGTACAAGATTTCAGATCCATGCACACAAAAGCAATCTGCAGTTATAATTTTGGTCCCAGTAAAATGCCTGAAGGCATGATGAACAGTGGCATAAATAAATTGATAGCCCTCAGATAAACTCCGGGAAAGCAGTATCAAAGTGCAGCAGAAGCCGTCCTGATTTTGATCTGTTTTGTTTTGAGGTAGGATTTGAATGTGCAAAATTCGCACATTATTTTTATTCATGTAAAATAGAACGCACCCTTTAGCCTCCTGCCCAGTCTTTAGCTGCTTGTTGTGCAGGCCGCCTTCTGTTCACCTCCACTTGTTGTGGAAGCAAATGGCAGGTTTGTGTTCGCACTGGCACCGGAATAAACCACCCCCAGCAATATGGCATTGTTGGGTGGAGGTGACATTACGTTCCAGCCACAGTTCAGGGCGCGTGCAAGTCATGAGGTGTAGATAAAGTGAATGCGAGCAGTTCATACATTTCTGGAGCACAATTTAGGCCATTCGGCCCATCAGGTCTGATCAACCTCTCCCTCCTAATCCCATTCTCCTGCCTTCTCCCCACTACCGCCGACTCCCACACTAATCAAGAATCTATCTATCTCTACCTTAAAAATATCCATTGACTTGGCCTCCACGACCTTCCGTGGCACGGTCTTTTATCCAACATGGCCGAATAAAGAACTAGAGGTTTAAGGTGATGGGGATATATTTAATAGGAACCTGAGATCCCAGAGTCATAGAGTGATACAGTGTGGAAAAAGGCCCAACTCGCTCACACCGGCCAACTACACTAGCCCCATCTGCCGCCATTTGGTCCATATCTCTCCAACCCTGCCCTATCCAAGTAGCTGTCAAACTGGTTCTTAAATGTTGGTATAGTCCCAGCCTCGACTAACCTCCTCTGACAGCTTGTTCCATACACACACCACCCTTTGTGTGCAAAAGTTACCCCATAGATTCCTACTAAATCTCTTCCCCTTCCCCTTCACCTTAAAACTATGGTCTTCGATTCCCCGACTCTGGGCAAGAGACTCTGTGCATCTGCCCGATCTATTCCTCTCATGATTTTATACAGTCCACTGAGTGGGAACTTTTTCCCACATGGGTATATGGCACAAGCTGCTAGTTGAGGCTGCTATTATAACAGCATTTAAAAGGGTTTGGAGGGGTACATGGATAGGAAAGGTTCATGGGGTTATGGACCAACCACAAACTCATCCCTAACATTTGCGGGTTCATCTCCTCATTCACTCCCTCTCGTATTTGAGTTTGGCGATTGTGTTTATGTACAGTATTTTCTGATTTGATTGGATTGCATACAAAGCAAAGCTTTTCACTGGACAAGAAGGAACTGCCTATGCTGGAAAATGGAAGGGAGACAAAAATGCTGGAGAAACTCGGCGGGTGCGGCAGCATCTATGGAGCGAAGAAAATAGGCGACGTTTCGGGCCGAAAGTCGGGCCTGAAGAAGGGTCCCGACCCGAAACGTTGCCTATTTCCTTCCCTGCATAGATGCTGCCGCACCCGCTGAGTTTCTCCAGCATTTTTGTCTACCAAAGCTTTCACTGAGCCTCATTATATGTGACAGTAATAATTCCAAACTTGAAGAGGGAAAAAGCTTTAAGAAGAACTTCAGAGTGCAACCTTTTCACTCCGTGTTTAGCCTGTATTTGGAACGTGCTGCCGAAGGAACGCGGAGAAGCAGTTACAATTGCAATTAATCTCAGACATTCTTAACATCCCATTAAACCCAGAGCCCTTCCCAGTCAACTTTGGGGTTTCTGAAACACCAAGACAACTCACAACTGCTCAACGACAATTCCTCTCCCACTGTCTTATTACGGCAAAGAAACTACTGCTCATGTCATGGACAAAAACAACAGCTCCCAATTCCAGAATGTGGCTTCATGACTTGACATGTTCCCGATGTTGGGCGAGTCCAGAACCAGGGGCCACAGTTTAAGAATAAGGGGTAAGCCATTTAGAACGGAGACGAGGAAACACCTTTTCTCACAGAGAGTTGTGAGTCTGCGGAATTCTCTGCCTCAGAGGGCGGTGGAGGCCGGTTCTCTGGACACTTCCAAGAGAGAGCTAGTTAGGGCTCTTAAAGATAGGGGTATAGTCCTGCTTTTTCCCCTATATCCCTTGATTAAAGCTAAGCTAAATCTAACTCTCTCTTGAAAGCATCCAGTGAATTGGGGTCCACTGCCTTCTGTGGCAGGGATTTTGTGTCAAAGTCCATAGCTCCCTGAAAGTGCCGACACAAGTAGCGAGGGCAGTAATAGGCCTTACAATTTGCTTGCAGCCTGAGCCAGATTTAGGATTATTACAGCTCGAGGCACAGTCTCAAAGTAAGAATCAGCAGTTGTATGGAGATGAAAAATGTCATCACTTCAGTTTAGTTTAGTTTATTGTCACATGTACCGAGGTACAGTAAAAAGCTTCTGTCAGGATTCAAGATTCAAGAGAGTTTATTGTCGTGTGTCCCAGATAGGACAATGAAATTCCTGCTTTGCTTCAGCACAACAGAATATTGTAGGCATAAATAAATACAGAACAGATCAGTGTGACCATATACCAATGAATATATATATAACCATATAA
The DNA here is from genome assembly GCA_963514005.1 of Raja brachyura. The sequence goes on from OY740781.1 coordinate 9,092,481, forward strand.
CACCATATAACAATTGCAGCATGGAAACAGGCCTTCTCGGCCCTTCCAGTCTGTGCCGAACACACACATAAATAAATAGATAAAGTACAATAGGTTATTAATGATCAGAGTTTTGTTTGAGGATTACACAAAAAGCTGGAGAAACTCAGCGGGTGCAGCAGCATCTAAGGAGCGAAGGAGATAGGCGACGTTTCGGGTCGAGACCCTCCTTCAGAGTTTGAGTTGAGGTTAATAGCCTGCTGGCTGTGGGGAAGTGGCTATTATTGAACCTGGATGTTGCAGATTTCAGGCTCTTGTACCTTCTACCTGGTGGCAGCGGGGAGATGAGCGAGTGGCAAGGATGGTGTAGGTCCTTGATGATGCCTTTTGAGGCAGCGACTGCAATAGACCCCCTTGATGGAAGGGAGGTCAGAGCCGATGATGGACTGGGCAGTGTTTACTACTTTTTGTAGTCTTTTCCTCTCCAGGGCGCTCAAGTTGCCGAACCAAGCCACGATGCAACCGGTTAGCAAGCTCTCTGCTATATACCTGTAGAAGTTAGAGAGAGTCCTCCTCGACAAACCGACTCTCCGTAATCTTCTCAGGAAGTAGAGGTGCTGATGTGCTTTCTTTATAATTGCATCTGTGTTCTCGGACCAGGAGACATCTTCAGAGATGTGCACACCCAGGAATTTGAAGCTGATGACCCTTTCAACCATCAACCAGTTGATATAAAAGTGATACAGTGTGGAAACAGACCCTTCAGCCCAACAATGTCCACACCGGCCCAACATGTCCCATCTACACTAGTCCCACCTGCCTGCGTTTTTCCCATATCCCTGTAAACCTGTCCTATTCTTGTATCTGTCTAATTACTTCTTAAATGTAGGGATAGTCTCCGCCTTTTGTCTGTGGAATTCTCTGGCCCAGAGGGCGGTGGAGGCCGGTTCTCTGGATGCTTTCAAGAGAGAGCTACATATGACTTAAAAATAGCGGAGTCAGGGGATATGGGGAGAAGGCAGGAACGGGGTACTGATTGGGATGATCAGCCATGATCACATTGAATGGCAGTGCTGGCGCATAGGGCCGAATGGCCTCCTCCTGCACCTATTGTCTATTGTCTATACCAGTAAAGTCGGATAGGAACATAGAAAATAGGTGCAGGAGTAGGCCATTCGGCCCTTCGAGCCTGCACCGCCATTCAATGTGATCATGGCTGATCATCCAACTCAGTATCCCGTACCTGCCTTCTCTCCATACCCTCTGATCCCTTTAGCCACAAGGGCCACATCTAACTCCCTCTTAAATATAGCCAATGAACTGGCCTCAACCCTCTGTGGCAGAGAGTTCCAGAGACCCACCACTCTCTGTGTGAAAAAACATGGATCAAGGATAGCCCGAGGTAGTTAAACCAAGAGCTAACATAGTTAAAGTGAGAAGTGTTGCTGTAGGAATAGAGATAGAAGAGTGTGGAGCGATTATAATGTGAGTTCGTGGATCTGCTTCTGTGGATCTGCTTCTGTGGATCTGCTTCTGTGGCTGGCAGGCAAATGATCGCCTGTGTTGGGTGCCATCTTGCTGGGGATGTGAGTTTTTGCAAATTCTCTTCTTCATGGAGTGGTAAATGGTCACTCGTTGGGAATATTTTAGATGACTCGATTCGTAGATGTGGAAGTTGCAGTTGCCGAGAAGATCATATATTGATGCAGGGTTGAATTGTTATCTTAAATTAGCTTTTAAATTGGCTTTCCCTTGCAGTTTGGAACAGCTTACTCACTTTGTGGAGAGGGATCTAGGCGTACAAATGCATCATTCCCCATCGATCAGGGAAATGAGTATAGAAGTTGGGCATTATGATACTGTTGCACAAGTCTTGACTTTCGGAAAGCCTTTGATAAGGAGAGTGGGTAAAATTAAAGCACATGGTATCGAGGGTAGGGTATTATTCTTACAAAATTCTTAAGGGGTTGGACAGGCTAGATGCAGGAAGATTGTTCCCGATGCTGGGGAGGTCCAGGACAAGGGGTCACAGCTTAAGGATAAGCGGGAAATCCTTTAGGACCGAGATGAGAAGGACTTTTTTTCACACAGAGAGTGGTGGGTCTCTGGAACTCTCTGCCACAGAGGGTAGTTGAGGCCAGTTCATTGGCTATATTTAAGAGGGAGTTAGATGTGGCCCTTGTGGCTAAGGGGATCAGAGGGTATGGAGAGAAGGCAGGTACGGGATACTGAGTTGGATGATCAGCCATGATCATATTGAATGGCGGTGCAGGCTCGAAGGGCCGAATGGCCTACTCCTGCACCTAATTTCTATGTTTTCTATGTCATGGATAGAGATATGGTTGGCAGACAGGAAACAAAGAGTAGGAATATATGGGTCCCTGTCAGAATGGCAGGCAGTGGCGAGTGGAGTGCCTTAAGGCTCGGTGCTGGGCCACAACTATGTATGATTTAGATTATGGAATTAAAAGTAACACTAGCAAATTTGCAGATGACACAAAGCTGGGTGGCAGTGTGAACTGCGAAGAGGATGCTAGGAGGCTGCAGGGTGACTTGGACAGGTTGAGTGAGTGGGCAGATGCAGTATAATATAAATAAATGTGAGGTTATGCACTTTGGTGGCAAAAACAAGGAGGCAGGTTATTATCTCAATGTTGTCAAATTAGGTCAAAGGGAAGTGCAACGAGACCTGAGTGTCCTTGTACATCAGTTACTGAAAGTAAGCAAGCAGGTACAGCAGGCAGTGAATAAAGCTAATGGCATGTTGGTCTTCATAACAAAAGGATTTGAGTATAGGAGTAAAGAGGTCCTTTCGCAGTTGGACGGTGAGACCACATCTGGACTATTGTGTGCGGTTTTGGTCTCCTAATTTGAGGAAGGACATTCTTGCTATCGAGGGGGTGCAGCACGAGGTGAATCCCCGGGAATGCGGGACTGTCATATGACAAAAGATTGGAAAGACTGGGCTTGTATTCACAGGAATTTAGAAGGATGAGAGGAGATCTTGGACAAGCTGGATGCAGGGAAAATAGTCCCAATGTTGGGCGAGTCCAGAACCAGGGGCCACGGTCTAAGAATAAAGGGGTGGCCATTTAAAACTGAGATGAGAAAAAACTTTTTCACCCAGAGAGTTGTGAATTTGTGTAATTCTCTGCCACAGAAGGCAGTGGAGGCCAATTCATTAGATGGATTTAAAAGAGAGTTAGATAGAGCTCTTAGGGCAAATGTGATCATGGGATATGGGGAGAATGCAGGCACGGGTTACTGATTTTGGATGATCAGCCATGATCACAATGAAAGGCGGTGCTGGCTCGAAGGGCCGAATGGCATCGTCCTGCACCTATTTTCTATGTTTCTATGTTGCTAAGTCATTGGTGAGGCTGCACCTGAGTACAATGTTCAGTTGAATTAGTTCAGTCGCTCTGCAATGGGAAAGATGCTATTTAGCAGGAAAAAGTGCAGAGAAGATTTACGTGGAGGTTGCCAGAACTCAAGGGCCTGGGCTACTCGGGGAGACATTTGGCAGGCTAGCTTGTTATTCCTTGGAGCACACGAGGCTGAGGGTTGATCTTATAAAAGTGTATAAACTTATGAAGGGAACAGGTGGAGGAAATAATACTCCGTCTTTTTTACTAGGGTAAGGGAATTAAGAACAAGGGCAGAGGTGGATTGTCACCTTGTCGTGGTGGAGAAGCTGGAGATCCTGAGAGCGATGCCGTCTGGAGCTATCTGTGCTCCTGGTAGGGCCACCCATGGCGGTGAGGTCGAGGGGGAGGTCTGGTCTCTGACAAAGAACGATCCAACCAAGACCTCGACGGTGGAACAAGGCGAAGGACGATGGCTGACCTTAGTGGAGCGTCACACAACGGCTGGGAAGGCGGATGGATGAAGGCTGCAGCAGAAAAGGGTCTCCGGTCGTCTTGGACTCCATGCCACTGGATCCTGACCCAGATCTGTCGAGGACCGTGGGGGTGGCCGTCTGTGCACCAGTCTCCCCACGTTAAACAAAGTCACGCACAGACGTCCTCCATATGGGGAATAGCACCCTGGAGACACCCGTGGCCAGCCATGACCGAGAGGGGGGTCGAAGAAGAAGATGAAAGGGGAAAGTTGGGGAATATGTCACCCAATCACACCAGTTTAGTTGAGTTTATTGTCACAGTGAAAAGCTTTTGTCGCGTGCTAACCAGTCAGCGGAAAGACAATACATGATTACAATCGAGTCGTTTACAGTGTAGACACGTGAAAAAGGAATAACGTTTAGTGAGTGTTGCTGTAGGAACAGAGATAGAAGAGTGTGGAGCGATTGTAATGTGAGTTTGTGGATCTGCTTCTGTTGCTGGCAGGCAAATAGTCTTTATTCTTAGAATAAAGGGGAGGTCAATTTATGGGTTGTGAATTTATGGAATTCCCTGCCACAGAGGGCAGTGGAGGCCAAATCACTGGATGGATTTAAGAGAGAGTTGGATAGAGCTCTAGGGGCTAGTGGAGTCAAGGGATATGGGGAGAAGGCAGGAACGGGGTACTGATTGGGGACGATCAGCCATGATCACATTGAATGGCGGTGCTGGCTCGAAGGGCTGAATGGCCTCCTCCTGCACCTATTTGCTATGTTTCTAGTCGCCTGTGTTGGGCGCCATCTTGAAAGCCTGTTCTATGCTCTCCCACTTTTGCATCCATCCCCCACAATTTGTCCACAACAGAGTGAGGTGAGAAAAAACGTTTTCACCCAGAGAGTTGTGAATTTGTGGAATTCCCTGCCACAGAGGGCAGTGGAGGCCAAGTCACTGGATGGATTTAAGAGAGAGTTAGATAGAGCTCGAGGGGCTAGTGGAGTCAAGGGATATGGGGAGAAGGCAGGCACGGGTTATTGATTTGGAACAATCAGCCATAGAAACATATAAACATAGAAAAATAGGTGCAGGAGTAGGCCATTCGGCCCTTCGAGCCATGATTGCAATGAATGGCAGTGCTGGCTCGAAGGGCCGAATGGCCTCCTCCTGCACCTATTTTCTATGTTTCTATGTTTTTAATTTAGAGGCAATTTACAGAAGCCACACTCACAAAGCCACTCATCTTTGGGATATGGGAGTAAAACTGGAGCACCCGGAGGAAACCCACACAGTCACAGTGAGAACGTGCAGACTCCACGCCAACAGCACCCACGAGGACAGGAGCGGTTGTGAGGCAGCGGCTCTACCAACTGCGTCACTGTGCCGCCCATTATTCACATTGCCCTGACTCAACTGATCCTGGGAACTGACGCTGTCTTTACCCTACTGGCCATGCACCTTTGGATCATGTACTAACAATTTCTCTTCATTTGTCTTTGTCTAGCTTTGGGAGGCACAGAAAATCAAACAGGTAAGCATTTTTACTTCAAGTAATCCTACTGTATAGGCGACAAAACATCCTCAATGATGTTTCCCAATGATTAACGCTGAATTACGTGAAATTTTTAATTTCTTTTAACAATATACATTTCATTAATTGAACCACCTGATTGGCAATTTCCTGTAGAAGTTATTGATGTCGTTGCTTTTTTTCGGAATGTCGATTTAGAATTAAAAACAAAAGCAATGAAAAGGCGGTGCTGGCTCGAGGGGCCGAATGACATTCTAGCCTGGCAAATCTCTCCCTGTAGCTCAGGCCCCAAAGCAATGAAGAATATACCCAATACTATCCTCAGCTGCCAGCCCCACATGGAAGAGACTGATTCCTAGTTGACCTTTTGAAGTTGGTCCCTTTCAATTCTATGCGGAGCACCTAATGCCCCAGTCCCACTCATGCCCCTGTCCCACTTAGGAAACCTGAACGGAAACCTCTGGAGACTTTGCGCCCCACCCGAGGTTTCCGTGCGGCTCCCGGAGGTTTTTGTCAGTCTCCCTCATGGTCGAAAGTGGCTTCCGTTTGAAAATCGGTACTTCTTTAGTCGAAGCCGGTTGCGATGCTAGTTGAAGGTGGTTGCCGGAGGACAAAAACCTCCGGGAACCGCACGGAAACCTTGGGTGGGGCGCAAAGTCTCCAGAGGTTTACGTTCAGGTTTCCTAAGTGGGACAGGGGCATAAGTGTGACGGGGGCATTAGGATGGCATCAATGCAACTGGTCAATGTCATCAGCATCCCAAGAATGAATAACTACCAATGTGGTTAATGCTTCTGTTAGCTGAAATTAATTTATTCCTGGCACCATCAGCTAGCCTACATACTGTGCAACCAAACTCATACCAATAGACAATAGGTGCAGGAGTAGGCCCTTCGAGCCAGCACCGCCATTCAATGTGATCATGGTTGATCATCCACAATCAGTACCCCGTTCCTGCCTTCTCCCCATATCCCCTGACTCTGCTATCTTTAAGAGCCCTATCTAGCTCTTTCTTGAAAGTATCCAGAGAACCGGCCTCCACCGCCATCTGAGGCAGAGAATTCCACAGACTCACCACTCTCTGTGAGGAAAAAGTGTTTCCCTCGTCTCCGTTCTAAATGGCTTACCCCTTATTCTTAAACTGTGGCTCCTGGTTCTGGACTCCCCCAACATCGGGAACATGTGTCCTCCTTCTCGCGTGACCAAACCATTAATAATCTTATATGTTTCAATAAGATCCCCTCTCATCCTTCTAAACTCCAGAGTATACAAGCCCAGCTGCTCCATTCTCTCAGCATATGACAGTCCCGCAATCCCGGGAATTTACCATGTAAACCTACGCTGTACTCCTTCAATAGCAAGAATCGCCCTCCTCAAATTAGGGGACCAAAACTGCACACAATACTCCAGGTGTGGTCTCACTGGGGCCCTGTACAACTGCAGTAGGACCTCTTTGCTCCTGTAATCAACTCCTCTCGTTATAAAGGCCAACATGCCATTTGCTTTCTTCACTGCTGTACCTGCATGCTTACTTGCATTGACTGATGAACAAGGACCCCCAGATCCCGTTGTACTTCCCCTTTTCCCAACTTGACACCATTTAGTCAATAATCTGCCTTCCTGTTTTTGCTACCAAAGTGGATAACCTCACATTTATCCACATTAAACTGCATCTGCCATGCATCTGCCTACTCACCCAACCTGTCCAAGTCACCCTGCATTCTTCTAGCATCCTCCTTACAGTTCACACTGCCACCCAGCTTTGTGTCATCTGCAATCCACTGCCATCCACTTTGTGTCACATCCAAACTCCTGGACCCAGGACTAAGCACTGGCCACTGTTGCTGGATCCTTGAGTTCCTGACCATCGAGGTAATCAGCGAAGAAGGTGACAAAATATCCTCAATGTTAATTCTGTCCAGCGGTTCCTCACAAGGCCACATTCTCAGCCCTTTGCTATACTCCCACTGCACTGCACGCACAACCCCCGGGCAACCCCCATTCTGCTCTAACTCCCTTTACAAGTTGTAGACACATAGAACTGCAAATTCAAGATTCAAGTGAGTTTATTGTCATGTGTCCCTGATAGGACAATGAAATTCTAGCTTTGCTTCAGCACAACAGAACATAGAAGGCATTGACTACAAAACAGATCAGTGTGTCCATATACCATTATATAAATACATACACACATGAATAAATAAACTGATGAAGTGCAAATAACAAATAATGGGTTATTAATGTTCAGAGTTTTGTCAGAGCCAAGTTTAATAGAATGATGACTGTGGGGAAGTAGCTAATCCTGAACCTGGTCGTTGCAGTCTTCAGGCTCCTGTACCTTCTATCTGAAGGTAGCGGGGAGATGAGTGTGTGGCCAGGATGGTGTGGGTCCTTGATGATGCTGCCAGCCTTTTTGAGGCAGCGACTGTGATAGACCCCCTCGATGGAAGGAAGGTCAGAGCCGATGATGGACTGGGCAGTGTTTACTACGTTTTGTAGTCTTTTCCACCCCAGGGCGCTCAAGTTGCCGATCCAAGCCACGATGCTCTCTACATGCTCTCTACTGTGCACCTGTAGAAGTTAGATGCTAGTTTCTACAAAATATAGTCACAAATCGCTGGAGTAACCTAGTGGGTCAGGCAGTAGCATCTCTGGAGAAAAAGGGACGGGCGATGTTTGGGGTCAGGAGCCTTCTTCAGACTTCGCCCGAAAACGTCAATCGTCTTTTTTCTCCGGAGATTCTGCCTGACCCACTGAATTACTCCAGCACTTTGTTCTTCCTTTGCAAGTTTCCTGGTGACACCACTGTTAAGTGGGCCGGATCTCAAACAATGATGAGTCAGACTACAGGAAGAAGATTGAGATCTTCGTAGCATGGTGTCAAGATAACAACCTCCCCCTCAACGTCAGCAGAACAAAATAACTGGTCATGCAAGAGTTTACTGATAGAAGGGCAATATTCCGGCTGCAGTTCTGGGCGGGTGGACACATTCCAAAGACATATAGGTTTGTAGGTAAATTGGCTTTAGTAAAAATTGTCCCTAATGTGCAAGATATGATATTTGATCACACTGATCTGTTTTGTAGTAAATGCCTCCTATGTTCTGTTGTGCTGAAGCAAAGCAAGAATTTCATTGTCCTATCAGGGACACCTGACAATAAGCTCACTTGAACTTGAACTTGAAGATAATGCTGGCGTACTGGGTGATCGCTAATCCGCGTGGACTCGGCGAGCTGAAAGGCCTGCTCCCGTGCTGCATCTCTAAATCTAAATCAAAACGAGTGTATTGGGGGGGGGGGAGACAGTGACTGGGGTGGTGGGAAATGGTGGCGGAAATGTGGGGAATCTTGATCTCTTGATTTCTCGAAGGTAGACAAAAATGTTGGGAGAAACTCAGTGGGTGAGGCAGTATCTATGGAGCGAAGGAGCAGGTGATGTTTCAGGTCGAGATACTTCTTCAGACTGATGGGGAGGGGGGGCGGGAATAAGAAAGGACGAGGTTGATACAGTGGGCTGTGGGAGAGCTGGGAAGGGGAGGGGAAGGAGGGAGAAAGAGGGACTACCTGAAATTGGAGAAATCAATGTTCATACCGCTGGGGTGTAAACTACTCAAGCGAAATATGAGGTGCTGCTCCTCCAATTTGCGGTGGGTCTCACTCTGGCCATGATGGAGACCCAGGACACAAAGGTCGGATTCGGAATGGGAGAGGGAGTTGCAGTGCTGGGCCACCGGGAGATCAGGTTGGTTAGTGCGAACCGAGCGGAGGTGTTGGGCGAAGCGATCTCCAAGACTTGATTTCTCAAAGTCAGTCAGCGGCTGTGGTGAAAACAGCATTTAACATTTCAGGTCTGGGACCTTTCATCAGAGAGGGATAAAGATCGGGGACAAAGAAATATCTCTGATCGTGCAAAACCGAAATGTGGCAGAACAGTTGCAATACAAAGCAGTGATGCATCCGGACAGGATGCTTTCATCGATGCAAGTGTCATCGGAGACATTTTGTTTAGTTCAGTTTATTGTCACAAAGGGGTCACAGTCTAAGGATAAGGGGGAATTCCTTTAGCACCGAGATGACGAAAACATTCTTTACACAGAGAGTGGTGAGTCTCTGGAATTCACTGCCACAGAAGGTAGTTGAGGCCAGTTCATTGGCTATATTCAAGAGGGAGTTGGATGTGGCCCTGGTGGCTAAAGGGATCAGGGGGTATGGAGAGAAGGCAGGTACAGGATACTGAGTTGGATGATCAGCCATGATCATCGTGAATGGCGGTGCAGGCTCGAAGGGCCGAATGGCCTACTCCTGCACCTATTTTTTCTATGTTTCTATGTCACGTGTTCCGAGGTACAGTGAAAAGCTTTTGTTGCGTGCTAACCAGTCATCGGAAAGACAATACATGATCTCAATCGAGCCGTCCACAGTGTACAGATACAGGATTGTCTATTGCCTATTTAAAGATAGCAGAGTCAGGGGATATGGGGAGAAGGCAGGAACGGGGTACTGATTGGGGATGATCAGCCATGATCACATTGAATGGCAGTGCTGGCTCGAAGGGCTGAATGGCCTACTCCTGCACCTTTTGTCGATTGTCTATTGATAAAGGGAATAAATTTTAGTGCAAGGCAAAGTCCAATTAAAGATAGTCCGAGGGTCTCCAATGAGGTAGGTAGTAGCTCAAGACTGCTCTCTTGTTGTGTTTGGGATGGTTCAATTGCCTGATAACAGCTGGGATGAAACTAGCTGAATGTGGGGAAATAGAGGCTATCTACTTTCTGAGGAAGTAGAGGCATTGGCAAACTTTCTCGACTGTATCACCAATGTGGTTGGACCAGGACAGAAAGCTCTCGATCATCATCATTTCACCACCACTGACACAGACAGGGGGCGTCTGTCTACTCCACCTCGCCCCTTCGCTTTGCTGATGTTGTCATCTTGACACCAGGCTGAGCTCTCTATCTCTCTATCGGGCATGTTGGTTGGTATAATGGGCCATGATGGCGTAATGGGGCATGTTAGTCAGTGTGGGCAAGTTGGGCCACACTGTATGACCATGAATCTATCTCCTTCCCGCAACTCATCTTGACATCCTTTGAGATCTGGCCCACTGCGGTGGTGTCAACCGGCAACCTGTAAATGATGTTAGAGCAGATTTTGGTTGCACAGTTGTTGCATGATCAGTAGGTGCAGGAGTAGGCCATTCGGCACTGCGAGCCAGCACCGCCATTCAATGCGATCATGGCTGATCATCCCCAATCAGTACCCCGCTCCTGCCTTCTCCCCATATCCCCTGACTCCGCTATCTTTAAGAGCCCTATCTAGCTCTCTCTTGAAAGTATCCAGAGAACTGGCCTCCACCGCCCTCTGAGGCAGAGAATTCCACAGACTCACAACTCTCTGTGAGAAAACGTGTTTCCTTGTCCCTGTTCTAAATGGATTACCCCTTATTCTTAAACTGTGGCCGCTGGTTCTGGACTCCCCCAACATCGGGAACGTGTTTCCTGCCTCTATGTTATCAGTCATGTAAGTCCAGTGATTTAGCCATTACACCATCATGCCCGCACCCTCCCTGTGTTGTATTGAAAGGCATCTTGCGCAGTGATCCTCAGCCTTTTCTTTTGATTTGCTTGAAGGCGGTTTTGCACCCAGACACCAACGAGAAGATTCTGATGCCATTCAGAATGTCAGGTACATTTTTATAATTTTGCAAAAATGGTTTTGCCCATGTTTGTACATTTTAATTTTTTCTCCTCCCATTATTCTGTGTGTCTCCCCCAACATCGGGAACGTGATTGTGGATAGACAGTAGACAATAGGTGCAGGAGTAGGCCATTCGGCCCTTCGCGCCAGCACAGCCATTCAATGTGATCATGGCTGATCATCCCCAATCAGTACCCCGTTCCTGCCTCCTCCCCATATCGCCTGGCTCTGCTATCTTTAAGAGCCCTATCCAGCTCTCTTGAAAGCATGTGGTGCATATTTAGGAGATTGAGAGGGGATCTTATAGAAACGTACAAAATTCTTAAGGGGTTGGACAGGCTAGATGCAGGAAGATTGTTCCCGATGTTGGGGAGGTCCAGGACAAGGGGTCACAGCTTAAGGATAAGGGGGAAATCCTTTAGGACCGAGATGAGAAGGACTTTTTTCACACAGAGAGTGGTGGGTCTCTGGAAATCTCTGCCACAGAGGGTAGTTGAGGACAGTACATTGGCTATATTTAAGAGGGAGTTAGATGTGGCCCTTGTGGCTAAGGGGATCAGAGGGTATGGAAAGAAGGCAGGTACGGGATACTGAGTTGGATGATCAGCCATGATCATATTGAATGGCGGTGCAGGCTCGAAGGGCCGAATGGCCTACTCCTGCACCTAATTTCTATGTTTCTATGTCTATATGTTCCAGGCACTTGCCATCCCGTGTGCCTGACCCTTGCTTCGCTCTTGCCCCCCACCCCCCCAGAAGTGGACTGCTTCATTTTGTCGCGCAGTTGTAACTTTCCATGCTTCAGTCTGTTTTAGAGGTGGAACAATAATTGCCCCAAAAAAAACAAAATGAGAGCAAGAAGTTAATTGTTGTTGAAATTCTTTGTAAAAGTTACATATTTAACAGAATGCTGACACCATCAGTGTGTGCGTGTCGCTAGCATTTAACGCATGGTCCAGGGGCGCAAGAACGGCAGCACTTGACCGCAGGAGACTGGGTTATGTTGCCACCTTGCTGGCGGAGGCTGGGTAGCCGATAACAATGACTGCCGATTCTATATGCTCCACAACAGACAATAGGTGCAGGAGTGTGGCCACGATGGTGAAATCTTTTAATGTCTACCTTTTTTCCCAGGTTATATTCCCTTTGGGACCCCAATTGTAAGTATCTATGGACAAATAAATCCTTGAATAAATCCCTTGATATATTTCCGGGTCAGTCAGATTCCGAACTCATTTCTTAAGACCTGCTCTATAAAAGCTGTATTGAGTGGTGTAAGGTTGTGTGACCGATGGTGGGACAGGGGTGTATGAGATCATGAGGGGGAATGAGTAAATGTGTTTCTTTTCCCCTCTCACCTTGAACCTATCTTCTTCTTCTTGCTTGTGGCGTGCACAGCCTAAAGTTGTAGGACCACTTGTTCTGTTTGATCAAACCTATGTAACCATATAACCATATAACAATTACAGCACGGAAACAGGCCCTCTCGGCCCTTCCAGTCCGTGCCGACCATTTATTTTCCCCTAGTCCCATCTACCTGCACTCAGGCCATACCCCTCCATTCCCTTCCCGTCCATATACCTATCCACTTTACTTTTAAATGTTAAAATCGATCCTGCCTCCACTACTTCTGCAGGAAGATCATTCCACACAGCCACCACTCTCTGAGTAAAGAAGTTCCCCCTCATGTTACCCCTAAACGTCTGTCCCTTAATTCTCATGTCATGCCCTCTTGTTTGAATCTTCCCTACCCTCAATGGGAAAAGCTTATCCACGTCAACTCTTTCTCTCCCTTTCAATATTTTAAAGACCTCAATCAAGTCCCCCCTTAACCTTCTGCGCTCCAAAGAATAAAGACCTAACTTGTTCAACCTTTCTCTGTAACTTAGTAGCTGGAACCCAGGCAACATTCTAGTAAATCTCCTCTGTACTCTCTCTATTTTGTTGACATCCTTCCTATAATTAGGCGACCAAAATTGTACACCAAATGTCCTCTGGTTCTTAATTCCTCTACTCCAGGCAAGAGACTCCGTGCATCTTCCCGATCTGTTCCTCTCACAATTTTATCCACCTCGAAAACTTCACCTCTCATCCTCCTGCGCTCCAAGGAATAGAGTCACAGCCTGCTCACTATTGCTCAGTCAAACGGGCCCTATTGCCCAACTTGCCCACAGCGGCTAACACATGCCCCATCTACACTCGTCGCACCTGTATGCGTTTGGCCCATATCGCTCCAAACCTGTCCTATCCATGTACCTGTGTAAATGTTTCATAAACACTGCAATAGTAATCTGCCTGAACTACCTACTCTGGCAGCTCGTTCCATACACACACCACCCGTTGCGTGAAAAAAGTCATCCCTTAGATTCTTATTACTACACTTGTGTACACTTGTTACACTTGTCGCTTTACCTCCCCCCTTGACTCCATCCAAGGACCTAAACAGTCTTTTCAGGTGCGGCAGAGGTTCACCTGCACCTCCTCCAACCTCATCTATTGCATCCGCTGCTCTAGGTGTCAGCTGTTCTGTATCGGTGAGCCCAAGCGTAGGCTTGGCGATTGCTTCGCCTAAACACCTCCGCTCAGTTCCCAATAACCAACCTGATCTCCCGGTGGCTCAGCACTTCAACTCCCCCTGCCATTCCGAATTCGACCTTTCTATCCTGGGCTTCATCCATGGCCAGAGTGAGTCCCACCGTATATTATAGGAGCAGCACCCCACATTTCGATTGGGTGGTTTACACCCCAGCGGTATGAACATTGACTTCTCCAATTTCAGGTAGTCCTTGCTTTCTCCCACTTTCCCGTCCCCTTCCCAGCTCTCCCACAGCCCACTGTCTCTGCCTCTTCCTTTCTTCTTCCCGCCCCCCCCCCCCCCCACATCAGTCTGAAGAAGGGTCTCGACCAGAAACGTCACCTATGCCTTCGCTCCATAGATGCTGCCTCACCCGCTGAGTTTCTCCAGCATTTTTGTCTGCCTTCGATTTTTCCTGCATCCTCAGTTCCTTCTTAAACCTGAGATTCTTAAGGGCCTGTCCCACTTGGCCGTCGTTTGCGTGTAATTTACGCGACATCATTTACGCATCACGACGCACGACGTGACACGCACATGATGCGCGCATGATGCGCGATGACATAGGCAGTGACACGCGGCTGTGCGCAGCGTTGCAGGATTTTGTGATGTATAAAATCTTTGCGCGCCATCTACGTGATGCGCAAATGACGGCCAGGTGGGACAGGCCCTTTATTAAATCTTTACCCCCTCAACTTAAACCCTAGCCCTCTGGTTCCCGATGCCCCTACCCTGGACAAGAAACTGTGCGTCTACCCGATCTATTCATCTAATTGGTATCTCAGTCTTCTTTTATTTTTTTAAATAATATTTTTATTAGAAGCATATACATATAATCAAAACACGTATTGTTTATCAATTACGTATTGTTAATGGTTGGGATCCCAGCTATCAAAATAGTTGGGGTCCTGGTTTATCAATTACATATTAACACAGCTTCTATTTGTTTATTTTTTTTTATAGATAGAAACATAGAAAAATAGGTGCAGGAGTAGGCCATTCGGCCCTTTGAGCCTGCACCGCCATTCAATGTGATCATGGCTGATCATCCAACTCAGTATCCCGTACCTGCCTTCTCTCCATACCCCCTGATCCCTTTAGCCACAAGTGCCACATCTAACGCCCTCTTAAATATAGCCAATGAACTGGCCTCAACTACCTTCTGTGGCAGAGAGTTCCAGAGACCCAACACTCTCTGTGTAAAGAATGTTTTCCTCATCTCGGTCCTAAAAGACTTCCCCCTTATCCTTAGTCTGTGGCCCCTTGTTCTGGACTCCCCCAACATCAGGAACAATCTTCCTGCATCTAGCCTGTCCAACCCCTTAAGAATTTTGTACGTGCCTATAAGATCCTCCCTCAATCTTCTAAATTCCAGCGAGTGCAAGCCGAGTCTATCCAGTCTTTCTTCATATGAAAGTCCTGACATCCCAGGAATCAGTCTGGTGAACCATGATGACTATCCCCAATTGACCCTTATCCATCTTAAAGCATTGTAAATTCCAGATAGTAACAATTATAATAGGATAGGTAAAATAACAAGAAACCTTCCCCCCTACCCCCCTCATTGTGCCTGTGTCTAGGATAAGGGGAATATTGTGGAGGAAGGAACTGCAGATGCTGGTTTAAATTGAAGGTGGACACAACATCGGGAACAATCTTCCAGCATCTAGCTTGTCCAACCCCTTAAGAATTTTGTAAGTTTCTATAAGATCCCCCCTCAATCTTCAAAATTCCAGATAGAAAGAAAGGGAAAAAAAACGATTTACAAAAATAGAATAAATTGCCAATAATACAGCTTTGGAGATAGGTCCGTAGATTATAAAACTATTCATCTAATCCTGGGTTCATGTTTCAGCCAGGCCTCCGTGCCGGGCCGATTTACCCTTTCAGAAAATCAATAAATGTAGACCATATTCTAGCAAATAATTCTGGCTTGTCACTTAAGACAAGTCTGGTTCTTTCCAGGGTACACATAAAGCTGGAGAAACTCAGCGGGTGCAGCAGCATCTAAGGAGCAAAGGAAATAGGCGACGTTTCGGGTCGAGACCAGGTCTGAAGAAGGGTCTCGACCCGAAACGTCGCCTATCTCCTTCGCTCCTTAGATGCTGCTGCACCCGCTGAGTTTCTCCAGCTGTTTGTGTAACCCTCGATTCTCCAGCATCTGCAGTTCCTTCTTTAACACTCTAGTTTTTTCCAAATGTAAGGTCTGTGACATCTCCATAATCCACATTTTAATCGTGGGGGTTGTTCGATTTTTCCAAAATGTTAATATTCTCTGTGTGTTTCTATAGGTGGTTGGACTTCTCCTCCCCCAGCAGACATTGGCAACTACGGTTTTCTGGCAGGTAAGAGCGAACGGGATCTTGGCACTTGGTGGCAGTAAATATGTGCGGAGTATGTTTCTCATAGACAGCAAAAGACACAACCAATTGTAGCGGATCATTATCTTGTATCTACACCTTAAGCCAACCGTCCGTCATTATCGATTGTTGACTCTCTGGTCGTAACGTTGTACAGCACAGAAATAGCCACTGTCACACACCGACTCATAGAGAGAGTCATAGAGTGATACAGTGTGAAAGCAGGCCCTTCGGCCCAACCTGCCCACACTGGCACAGCTGCACTAGTCCCACTTTTCTGTGCTTGGCCCATATCCCTCCAAACCTGTCCTATCCATGTACGTGTATAGCCTGGAGTTTAAAAGGATGAGAAGGGATCTCATTGAAACATATAAGATTGTTAAGGGTTTGGGAACGCTAGAGTTGAACGCCGATGTTGGGGGAGTCCAGAACTAGGGGCTACAGTTTAAGAATAAGGGGTAAGCCATTTAGAACAGAGATGAGGAAACACTTTATCACACAGAGAGTTGTGAGTCTGTGGAATTCTCTGCCTCAGAGGGCGGTGGAGGCCGGTTCTCTGGATACTTTCAAGAGAGAGCTAGATAGGGCTCTTGAAGATAGT
This sequence comes from Raja brachyura, assembly GCA_963514005.1. The sequence continues at coordinate 9,109,054 of OY740781.1, forward strand.
GGAGTCAGGGTATATGGGGAGAATGCAGGAACGGGGTTACAGAGTGGGGAGGATCAGCCATGATCACATTGAATTTGCGGTGCTAGCTTGAAGGGCCGAATGGCCTACTCCTGCACCTATTGTCTATTGTTTATTACCTGTCCCACTGTTTCTTAAATGATGGGATAGTTCCAGCCTCAACTACCTCCTCTGGCAGTTCGTTCCATACACCCACCACCCTCTGCGTGAAAATGTTACCCCTTGGATTCCTATTAAATCTTTTCCCATTCACCTTGAACCTATGTCCTCTGGTCCCCGATTACCCTTCTCTGGGTAAAATACTCTGTGCATCTACCCGATCTATTCCTCTCATGATCTTGTACACCTCTATAAGATTACCCCTCATCCTCCTGCGCTCCATGGAATAGAGATCCAGCCTACTTAACCCTATAGCTCACACCCCCGAGTCCAGGCAACTTGTAAATTTAACAAGTACCATTGGCCTGCATTTGACCCATAGCCCTCTAAACCTATTGTATCCATGTGCCGATCCAAATAGAGTCGCAGGTCAAGGAAACAGGCTCTTTGGCCCAACTTTCTCACACCGAAATAGTCCAGACTGCTGGCATTTGGCCCATGTCCCTCTAAACCTGTCCAATCCATGTACCTGACACAATGTTCATTAAACAATGAGATACTATCTGCCTCAACTACCTCCTTCGGCAGCTCGCTCCATATACCTAGCACCCTTGGTGTAAAAAGGTTGCCTGCCAGGGTCCTATTAAATCTTTCCCCCCCTCCCCTGGGTGGTGAATCTGTGGAACTCATCGCTGCAGAACTCACTGGAGGCCAAGTCAATGGATATTTTTAAGGTGATTTTTAATTGAGTGATTTTTGATAAGTACGAGTGTCAGGGGTTATGGGGAGAAGGTAGGAGAATGGGGTTAAGAGGGGAAGATAGATCAGCCATGATTGGATGGCGGAGTAGACTTGATGGGCCAAATGGCCTCATTCTGCTCCTATCACTTGTGGACATGATATTTTGGGCCTGGAATGTTGTGCCGTGGTATCTGGAATATTACGTGCCGTTCCAGTCACCATGGTATATAAAGGATGGGATTCAGCCGAAGATGGTGAGAAAAGATTCACAAGGATGTTGCCAGAACTGGGGGGCCTGAGTTACAACGAGAGATAGGATAGGCTGCAATTGTTCTCCAAAGATCAAACTAAACTAAGGGGTCAAGATAGCGGAGTCAGGGGATTCCTCCAAATCTGAGGAAGGACATTATTGCCATAGAGGAAGTGCAGAGGAGGTTCACCAGACTGATTCCTGGGATGTCAGGACTGTCTTATGAACAAAGACTGCATAGACCCGGTTTATACTCTCTAGAATTTAGGAGCTTGAGAGGGGATCTTATAGAAGAATACAAAATTCTTAAGGGGTTGGACAGGCTAGATGCAGGATGTTGGGGAGGTCCAGGACAAGGGGTCACCGCTTAAGGATAAGGGGGAAATCCTTTAGGACCGAGATGAGAAGGACTTTTTTCGCACACAGAGTGGTTGGTCTCTGGAACTCTCTGCCACAGAGGGTGGTTGAGGCCAGTTCATTGGCTATATTTAAGAGGGAGTTAGATGTGGCCCTTGTAGCTAAAGGGATCAGAGGGTATGGAGAGAAGGCAGGTACGGGATACTGAGTTGGATGATCAGCCATGATCATATTGAATGGCGGTGCAGGCTCGAAGGGCTGAATGGCCTACTCCTGCACCTAATTTCTATGTTTCTATGTTTCTATGTGGGCAGAAGGCAGGAACGGGGTACTGATTGGTGATGATCAGCCATCATCACATTGAATGGCGGCGCTGGCTCGAAGGGCCGAATGGCCGAATGACTGACTCCTGCACCTATTGCCTATAGTAACCTTATTTGGGGCGGCACGGTGGTGCAGCGGTAGAGTCGCTGCCGTACCGTGCCAGAGACCCGGGTTCCATCCTGACTATGGGTGCTGTCTGTACGGAGTTTGCACGTTCTCCCCGTGACCTGTGTGGGTTTTGTCCAAGATCTTCAGTTTCCGCCCACGCTCCAAAGACGTGCAGGTTTGTAGGCTTGGTGTAAATGTAAAAATTGTCCCTCGTGTGTGTGTGTGTGTGTAGGATGGTGTTAATGTGCAGGGGTCGTCGGTTGGTGCGGACTCGGTGGGCCGAAGGGCCTGTTTCCGCACTGTATCTCTAAACTAAACTAAATTAAAATGTGTATAAAATCATCAGGGTAATATAACTCGTCCATGCCAACCAAAATACTAAGTTGATCCAGTTTGCTCCCATCTAAACCCTCTAAACCCTAGGTCATCATAAAATGCTGGAGCAAGTCAGTGGGACAGGCAGCATCTCCATAGATGCTGCCTGTCCCGCTGAGTTAAGGGCCTGTCCCACCAGCATGCGATTGCATGCGGCGAGCGCGACCTAACATGGTCGCTTGTGCCGTACGGCCTCGCAGGGGCCGGCCCCACTTCGATCGCCGGAGGCGTACGGAGTTGTGCAGGGCAGGTCCCTACATCGCCCGAGGCTCCGAAAAACTGACACTTGTCCAAAAATTCCACGCACCAACGGCCCGTCGGCCCGCAGCCGCATTAATGGACGTACGCAGCGTCTCGACGTCGTACGCAGTGTCTTGACGTCTTACGCAGCGTCTTGACATCGTACGCCTAGCGCGTGGCGTTTGGCGATGGCGTCACCGCCCGGCGTGCCGTTCTGTGATGACGTCACCGCCCGACGCCATGCGACGTCCAAATTCAGTCGGCCCGCCTCCTGCCCAGCTGATTGGTGAGTATGATGTCGGGACCAGCTCCGCACAACTCCATACGCCTCCGCGGTTCGAATTGGGATCGGCCCCGCAAGGCCGTACGCCTCTAGTGACCACGTTTGGTTGCGCTAGACGCATGCATATGCTTGCTGGTGGGACAGGCCCTTTACTCCAGCATTTTGTGTCTACATTCGAATTAAACCAGCATCTGCAGTTCTTTCTTACACACTTTGACCTTCTGAACCCTTCCCATCTATTTACTTGTCCAAATGTCTTTCAGGTTAAAGGTGAGAGGGAAACGATTTAAAAGTGATTAGTGGGCAGTAATTCATATTGGGGGGGCAGGGGGGGGGGGGCGTGGGGGAATGGGCACATGCGGCAAGCTGCCAGAGTTGCCTTCCCAGCTTTCCCTCAGCCCTCAGGCTCCTCCTTTCTTCTCCCCCCCCCCCCCCCCCCCCAAATTCTCCCCCCCACCCTACATCAGTCTGAAGAAGGGTTTCGGCCCGAAATTTACGGAATTCCCTGCCACAGAGGGCAGTGGAGGCCAAGTCACTGGATGGATTGAAGAGAGAGTTCGATAGAGCTCTAGGGGCTAGTGGAGTCAAGGCATATGGGGAGAAGGCAGGCACGGGTTATTGATAGGGGACGATCAGCCATGATCACAATGAATGGTGGCGCTGGCTCGAAGAGCCGAATGGCCTCCTCCTGCACCTATTTTCTATGTTTCTATGAAACGTCGCCTATTTCCTTTGCTCCATAGATGCTGCTGCACACGCTGCGTTTCTCCAGCACTTTTGTCTACCTGCCAGAGTAAATGGTGGAAGTTGAGACATTTGCACCAGTATGCGGATGGGAGAGGTTTAGAGGGAGAATGTACAAACTCCAAAGCCGTGATAATGGTGAATTGGCAAGGCAGAGCTTGAGGGGCTGAATGGCTGACTTCCCCAATACCTTACGGTTTCAATTCTCCACATGTGTGTAACGTCCACTGTGTTTATAAAGGCGTACCTCATGAAAGTGGCATCAGTGACATCTACTGGTACAGGGCCATTACTGAAGGAGCTGGAAGGAAAAGCTGTGAAGCTCCGTCGTGAATGGCTCTTTGTTTTCCAAGGCGTCTACTGTTATAACGCACGTCAATTCTCAGACAATAGACAGCAGGTGCAGGAGTAGGCCATTCGGTCCCTTCGAGCCAGCACCGCCATCCGATGCGATCATGGCTGATCATCCCCAATCAGTACCCCGTTCCTGCCTTCTCCCCATATCCCCCGACTCCGCTATCTTTAAGAGCCCTATCTAGCTCTCTCTTGAAAGTATCCAGAAAACCCGCCTCCACCGCCCTCTGTGGCAGAGAATTCCACAGACTCACCACTCTCTGTGAGAAAAAGTGTTTCCTCGTCTCCGTTCTAAATGGCTTACCCCTTATTCTTAAACTGTGGCCCCTGGTTCTGGACTCCCCCAACATCGGGAACATGTTTCCTGTTTCTAGCTTGTCCAAACCCTTAATAATCTTATATGTTTCAATAAGATCCACTCTCATCCTTCTAAACTCCAGAGTATCCCTGAAGGGCAGCATTTCATTGCATGATTTCTGGGCTGGTTTCTGATGGGGTGGAGAAAGGAAGGAGGCGCCGAAGGTTTAAGGGCTTGTCCCACCAGCATGCAACTCCATGCGATGAGCGCGACCTAACGTGGTCGCCTGAGCCGTCCGGCGTCGCGGGGCCGGTCCCACTTCGATCGCCGGAGCCGTGCGGAATTGTGCGGAGTTCGTCCCGACATCGCGCGGGGCTCCGAAATACTGACCATGTTCAAAAATTCCGCGTGGCAACGGCTTGTCGCCTCGCAGTCGCCGCGACGCATTACACACCGTCTCGACGTCGTGCCTCCGTGACCCTCTCTGTAGGTGCCTCCGTGACCCTCTCTGTGTGTGGCTCCGTGGCCCTCTGTGTGTGTGTGCCTCTGTGCCCCTCTCTGTGTGCCCCTCTCTGTCCTGGCGAACTTACCTTTAAGACTTCGCTCCAAGTTCGCCTCACTTTGCGCCGCGTTGCGCCACTCACCGGACCTCCACGCGGCCCCCGCTTCTAGTTTGATCACGCTCATCGGATGGAGTCGGATGCTGGTAGGACAGGCCCTTTACATTTTGTCTGCCTAATACTAAAGATCAAGGGGAGATACAAGGATCACCCTTCGGTCACCTTTGGAATTAATTAGCGATTGCTGTGTTACAATGCAGCTTGGGTTCCAGATCTTGGTCTGAGTATGTTATCTCTGAACAAAAACATATCTAGAGTCACAGAAGCATAAAGCACGGTCAAAAAGTCGTCCAAGCCATCCAAAGATGGCCCACCTGCCCGCAGTTGGCCATATACTTCTAAATCTTTCCTATCCACCTACCTGTCCAAATTTCAAATTACCTGTCCATCTTTTAAATGTTATAGCACCTGCCTCAACTATCTCTTCCGACAGCGTGTTCCATATTCCACCTGCGCGTGAAAAACCTGCCCCTCAGGTTCCTATTTAAATCTTTCCCCCTCCACCTTAAACCAACGTCCTCCGGTTCTTGATTCCCCCCGCCACCCCCACCCCCCCCCCACCCCCCCCCCACACCACATTAGTCTGAAGAAGAGTTTCTTGAAGAAGCCCGAAATGCTGCCTATTTCCTTCGCTCCATAGATGCTGCCGCACCCACTGAGTTTCTCCAGCATTTTTGTCTACCTTCGATTTTCCAGCATCTGCAGCTCTTTCGTATACTCCTCGTAAACTTTCTCTGGAACCTTTAGAAACATAGAAAAATAGGTGCAGGAGTAGGCTATTCGGCCCTTCGAGCCAGCACCGCCATTCAATGTGATCATGGCTGATCATCCAACTCAGTATCCCGTACCTGCCTTCTCTCCATACCCCCTGATCCCTTTAGCCACCAGGGCCACATCTCACGCCCTCTTAAATATCGCCAATGAACTGGCCTCAGCTACCTTCTGTGGCAGAGAGTTCCAGAGACCCACCACTCTCTGTGTGAAAAAAGTCCTTCTCATCTCGGTCCTAAAGGATTTCCCCCTTATCCTTAAACTGTGACCCTTTAGCCACAAGTGCCACATCTAACGCCCTCTTAAATATAGCCAATAAACTGGCCTCAGCTACCTTCTGTGGCAGAGAATTCCAGAGACTTCCAGAGACTTTCCGGGTTAATGACACATACTCAAGTATAGTATGTGTCGGAAAGAACTGCAAACGATGATGATCGGCACAAAATGCTGGAGTACCTCAGCGGGGACCGGCAGCATCTCTGGAGAGAAGGAGTGGGTGACGTTTCGGGGCTGAGGAAGGGTCTCGACCCGAGACGTCACCCATTCCTTCTCTCCAGACCCAGCTGAGTTACTCCAGCATTTTGTGTCCGTCTCAAAGATAGTATGATTTGATTCGACCGGATAGGCGTATCGATGAAAGGTTTTCACTGTATCAGTACACGTGAGGATAGTAAACAAAATGGCTACCTACTGGAAAGGCTTGAGCAGTGAGAGGACACGGGTCCACGAACATCTGATCATTACATGGCTGTGTTGAGATCGAGCGTTTACCATGAGAATGGCGAAGGAGTGTGTTGGTGGGGCTGTTCCATTTTATTCAACAGGAACTTTCCATGCTGCGCACAGTTTGCATCTGATGAGGAGATAAGGTACAGATCCGAGCTGTGAGAGTGAACAGAGGGCGGCAGTGAAAAAGGTCACAGCCAACCTCACCCGCTGAATATTCACGAGGAAGCCCAGATGGAACGCGGCCAAGAATACCGAACAAGGGCTACGGGGAGAGGGTGAAAGTTTCCACTCCTCGAGGAAGTTAGTAACAGACGATTGGAAATGCTTGGGATGCCAGTGGTCCGACTGAGAAGAGATCAAAGCCACGATAAGACTATTAGCTGGACATGTACCGTAGAGAAAACATTGGAGTCCATTAGAAAGGAAGCAATTAACTACGATGGCCGATAAATCCAAGACAAGGTGGTTCATTAAATGCAAGTCACGTCCAACTCGTTGTTTGGAAGATGTCGCTCATTTGGGAGATGGGATCCATTTTCCTTGTCTCTACCTTTGGCTACCCGTCAGGCTGTTGCCAAAGGGGCAGGGCAGCGGTAGAGTTGCTGCCTCACAGCGCCAGAGACCCAGTGCCCCATCCCAACTATAACCATATATCATAGAATGCGTAGGCCATTCGGCCCTTCAAGCCTGCACCGCCATTCAATGTGATCATAACAACCATATAACAATTACAGCACGGAAACAGGCCTTCGCGGCCCTTCCAGTCCGTGCCGACCATTTATTTTCCCCTAGTCCCATCTACCTGCACTCAGACCATACCCCTCCATTCCCTTCCCGTCCACATACCTATCCACTTTACTTTTAAACGTTAAAATCGATCCTGCCTCCACCACTTCTGCAGGAAGATCATTCCACACAGCCACCACTCTCTGAGTAAAGAAGTTCCCCCTCATGTTACCCCTAAACTTCTGTCCCTTAATTCTCATGTCATGCCCTCTTTTTTGAATCTTCCCCACCCTCAATGGGAAAAGCTTATCCACGTCAACTCTGTCTATCCCTTTCATCATTTTAAAGTCCTCAATCAAGTCCTCCCTTAACCTTCTGCTCTCCAAAGAATAAAGACCTAACTTGTTCAACCTTTCTCTGTAACTTAGTTGCTGGAACCCAGGCAACATTCTAGTAAATCTCCTCTGTACTCTCCCTATTTTGTTGACTACGGGCGCTGTCTGTACGGAGTTTGTACGTTCTCCCCGTGACCTGCGTGGATTTTCTCCGGGTGCTCCGGTTTCCATCCCCACGCCAAGGACGTACAGGTCCGTAGGGTTAATTACCCTTTTAGTTTAATTTAGATTTTTTTTAGTTCAGAGATACAGTGTGGAAACAGGCCCTTCAGCCCACTAAGTCAACGCCGACCAGAACTCATACATCCATCATCCATACACCAGTTCTATCCTGCACACATTAGGGACAATTTACAATTTCCGGAAGCCAATTAACCTGCAGATCTGCACGTCTTTAAAATGTGGGATGAAACCGGAGCACCCGGAGCAAAACCCATGCCGTCACGGGGAGAAGGTACAAAATCTGTACCGACAGCTCCCGTAGTCGGGATGGAACTGACTGTCCGTGACCAACACCACAGCACTGGTCAAGAGAGCCCAGCAGCGACTACACCCTCTCCGAAGACTACGGGAAGCAGGTCTCCCCACTGCACACCTACGAACTTTTTATAGGGGGACAATCGAGAGCACAGTAACCTACGGCCTCACTTCCTGGTTCGGGAGCTGCCAAGCGTGCGAACGGCACCAACTAGACAGGATTGTGAAGACCGCCAGCAGGATTATTGGTGCTCCACTCCCTTTCCTGCTGGACAGATACAGGAGGAGATGCATCAACAGAGCCATCTCCATCATCAAAGACCCCTACCACCCATCGCATCACATATTCTCCATCCTGCCATATGGGAAAAGGACGCTCCTCAGAGGACCAGCAGGACACTCCTCAGCTTCTTCCCGCAGGCCATAAGACTGATAACCGGAGTTTGCCCCCTGCCAAAGTATCGCGCACCAACCACCAACCCGGACCCACTGAAGCAGAGCCATTGCCGTGCCGCTGCCGATCGGAAACCATGATGATATATGTATATTTTTATTGTTATTTCTATTTATTTTTTACCGCACACTGAATGGACACTGGTTGAGCAACGTTTTTTCCGTTTCCTCTGGGTATGGAAGTACTCGGGAAAATGAGAATAAAGATTTTCAATTCAATTTCAATTTCAGAACCCGGGTCGCTGGCGCTGTGAGGCAGCAACTCTACCGCTGCGCCATTGTCCCTTGTGTGGAGGGAGTGTATGCGAAAGTGCAATAGCAATAGAACTGGTGTGGACAGGTGACTGAAGGGTGGCGTGGACTCAGTGGGCCGAAGGGCCTGGGATGTCAGGACTGTCTTATGAACAAAGACTGCATAGACTCGGTTTATACTCTCTAGAATTTAGGAGATTGAGAGGGGATCTTATAGAAATTTACAAAATTCTTAAGGGGTTGGACAGGCTAGATGCAGGAAGATTGTTCCCGATGTTGGGGAGGTCCAGGACAAGGGGTCACAGCTTAAGGATAGGGGGGAAATCCTTTAGGACCGAGATGAGAAGGACTTTTTTCACACAGAGAGTGGTGAGTCTCTGGAACTCTCTGCCACAGAGGGTAGTTGAGGCCAGTTCATTGGCTATATTTAAGAGGGAGTTAGATGTGGCCCTTGTGGCTAAAGGGATCAGGGGGTATGGAGAGAAGGCAGGTACGGGATACTGAGTTGGATGATCAGCCATGATCACATTGAATGGCGGTGCAGGCTCGAAGGGCCGAATGGCCTACTCCTGCACCTAATTTCTATGTTTCTATGTCTCCATGCTGCCTCTGTATACTGAACTAAAAGTAACTGGAGAGCCAGGTTGTGATATTCCCCCCTGACTTTGACAGGGGATAAGGCGTGCGCAGAAATTGACTCACTTTGTATTGTTGTTCAAGAGTTTCGATCGGGAGTTTGAATAAGTTCTAGGAGCAGAGTTAGGCCGTTCGGCCCATCGAGACGACTCCCCCATTCAGTCATGGCTGATCTATCTTTCCCTCTCAACCACATTCTCCTGCCTTCTCCCCATAACCCTTGTACTAATCAATCATCTGTCAATGTCGGCCTTAAAAACATCTCCTCCACAGCCATCTGCGGCAATGAATTCCTCCTCATCTTTGTAAAGGCATGTTCTTTTATTCTGAGGCTGTGACCTCTGGTCCAAGACTCTCCCACTAGTGGAAACATCCTCTCCGCACCCACTCTAACCAGGCCTTTCTCTATTCGGTACGTTTCAATGAGGTTCCCCCCCCCCCCCCCCCGTCCTTCTAAACTCCAGCGAGTACAGACCCAGTGCCGACAAACGCTCATCATATATGTTCACCCGCTCACGCCTGGGATGAACCCTCTCCAGAAGCAGCACATCCTACTCTCAGATATGGGGCCCAAAGCTGCTCACAATACTTCAAATACAGTCTGACCAGCGCCCTATAAACCATCATGGTTTTATTTCTGTTTTTATATGCGAGTCCTCTCAAAATATATGATGCACTGATGATGTTTTTGTTTCCTTTGCAGTGGTTGAACCAGAGCCACAATGCCTGTGTGAATTATGCAAATAGGAATGCAACAAAGGTGAGAAGGGTACAGAGGTTGGGAGGTCAGGTTGCAGTTGTGTAAGATGTTGGCGAGGCTGCATTTAGAGTATTGTGTTCAGTTCTGGGCACCGTGTTGTAGGAAAGATGTTGTCAAGAGGGAAAGGGTGCAGAGAAGATTTACGAGGATGTTGCCAGGACTAGAGGGTGAGGTGAGCTACAGGGAGAGGTTGAGCAGGCTGGGTCTCTATTCCTTGGAGCGCAGGAGGATGAGGGGTGATCTTACAGAGGTGGACAAAATCATGAGAGGAATAGATCGGGTAAAGTGTTAAAGAAGGAGCTGCAGATGCTGGAGAATCGAGGGTTGCACAAAAGGCTGGAGAAACTCAGCGAGTGCAGCAGCATCTAAGGAGCGAAGGAGATAGGCGACGTTTCGGGCCGAAACCCTTCTTCAGACGGGTAGAGTCTCTTGCCCAGAGTAGGGGAATCAAGGACCAGAGGAAATAGGTTTAAGGTGAAGGGGGAAAAGAGTAACCTTTTTCACACAGAGGGTGGTGGGTGTATGGAACGAGCTGCCAGAGGAGGTAGTTGAGGCTGGGACTATCCCAACGTTTAAGAAGCAGTTAGACAGGTACATGGATTGGACAGGTTTGGAGGGATATGGGCCAAACGCAGGCAGGTGGGACTGGTGTAGATGGGACATGTTGGCCGGTGTGGGCGAGTTGGGCCGAAGGGCCTGTTTCCACGCAGTATCACTCTGTGACTCCATAAGGGTCTGGGAGGGGAAATTAGGGTAATGGAGGGGAAAAGAACAGGGTGACTGGGTGGGTGGGAGACTGTGCGGGAGCGGGGAAAGACAGGGGACGTGGGAAGGATATTACTTGATATTGGAGTTCAATGTTCATTACATGGTGGCGCAGCGGTAGAGTTGCTGCCTCACAGCGTTAGGGACCCGGGTTCCATCCCGACTACGGGTGCTGTCTGTACGGAATTTGTACGTTCTCCCGTGACCTGCGTGGGTTTTCTAGGCGTGCCCAGCATTTCCTTCCCACGTCCCAGAGATGTGTGGGCTGGAGGGACAATTGGCCGCTCTAAATCGCCCCCCCAGTGTGCAGGCAGTGGATGGGACTAGTGAAATGGCATGGAGCTAGTGTGGTCGGGCGGGCGGGCGGTCGATTGTCAGTGTGGGCTTCGCGGGCTGAGGCCGCCCGTTTCCCTTGCTGTGTCCTCAGCAAACAAAATCCTTTTTACAGAACTCGAAAAAAGATTCCAAAACATCTGAAGTGTGGATATGAACGGCAAGAGGGGAACTTGGGAAAGATACATTTCAGCGATGAGACGGAGCAAAAGAGAGAGAGAGAGAGAGAGAGAGAGGGAGGGAGAGAGTGAAAAGGTGAGAGAAGAGAGAGAGAGAGAGAGTGAGAGAGAAAGTGAATGAGAAGGTGAGAGACGGAGAGAGAGAGAGAGAGAAGGGGAGAGAGAGAGAGAGAAAAGGTGAGAGACACAGAGAAAGAGAGAAGGAAGAGAGAGAGAGAAGGGGAGAAACATAGAAACATAGAAAATAGGTGCAGGAGTAGGCCATTCGGCCCTTCGAGCCTGCACCGCCATTCAATGTGATCATGGCTGATCATCCAACTCAGTATCCCGTACCTGCCTTCTCTCCATACCCCCTGATCCCTTTAGCCACAAGTGCCACATCTAACGCCCTCTTAAATATAGCCAATGAACTGGCCTCAACTACCTTCTGTGGCAGAGAATTCCAGAGACTCACCACTCTCTGTGTAAAGAATGTTTTCCTCATTTCGGTCCTAAAGGAATTCCCCCTTATCCTTAGACTGTGACCCCTTGTTCTGGACTCCCCCAACATCGGGAACAATCTTCCAGCATCTAGCTTGTCCAACCCCTTAAGAATTTTGTAGGTTTCTATAAGATCCCCCCTCAATCTTCTAAATTCCATCGAGTACAAACCGAGTCTATCCAATCTTTCCTCATATGAAAGTCCTGACATCCCAGGAATCAGTCTGGTGAATCTTCTCTGTACCCCCTCTATGGCAAGGATGTCTTTCCTCAGATTTGGAGACCAAAACTGTACGCAGTACTCCAGGTGTGGCCTCACCAAAACCCTGTACAACTGCAGTAGAACCTCCCTGCTCCTATACTCAAATCCTTTCGCTATGAATGCTAACATACCATTTGCTTTCTTCACTGCCTGCTGCACCTGCATGCCTATTTTCAATGACTGGTGTACCATGACACCCAGGTCTCGTTGCATCTCCCCCTTACCTAATCTGCCACCATTCAGATAATAGTCTACCCTCATGTTTTTGTCACCAAAGTGGATAACCTCACATTTATCCACATTGTACTGCATCTGCCATGCATCTGCCCATTCACTCAGCCTATCCAAATCACCCTGCAGCCTCCAAGCATCCTCCTCACACCTAACTATACCCCCCAGCTTGGTATCATCTGCAAATTTGGAGATGTTGCATTGAATTCCCTCGTCCAAATCATTAATATATATTGTAAATAGCTGGGGTCCCAGCACTGAGCCTTGCGGCACCCCACTAGTCACTGCCTGCCATTCTGAAAAGGACCCGTTTACTCCTACCCTTTGCCTCCTGTCTGCTAGCCAGTTCTCTATCCACATCAATACTGAACCCCCAATACCGTGTGCTTTAAGTTTGTATGCTAATCTCTTATGCGGGACCTTGTCGAAAGCCTTCTGAAAGTCTAGATATAACACATCCACTGGTTCTCCCTTATCCACTCTACTAGTTACATCCTCGAAAAATTCTATCAGATTTGTCAGACATGATTTACCTTTCGTAAATCCATGCTGACTTTGTCCAATGATTTCACCACTTTCCAAGAGAGAGAGAGAAAAGGTGAGGAGAGAGAGAGTGAGAGAGAAAGTGAGAGAGTGAAAAGGGGAGAGAGAGAGAGAAAGTGAGAGTGAAAAGGTGAGAGACGGAGAGAGAGAGAGAGAGTGAGAGAGAAAGTGAGTGAAAGGTGAGAGACGGAGAGAGAGAGAGAGAAGGCAGAGAGAGAGAGAAGGGGAGAGAGAGAAGGAAGAGAGAGAGAGAAGGGGAGAGAGAGAGAGAGAAGGAAGAGAGAGAGAGGAGAGAGAGAGAAGGGGAGAGAGAGAGAGAGAAGGAAGAGAGAGAGAGAAGGGAGAGAGAGAGAGAGAAGGAGAGAGAGAGAGAAGGGGAGAGAGAGAGGAAGAGAGAGAGAGAAGGGGAGAGAGAGAGAGGTGAAAAGGTGAGGAGAGAGAGAGTGAGAGAGAAGTGAGAGAGTGAAAAGGGGAGAGAGAGAGAGAGAGACCTTCTTCAGGTACAGGCCCCTACCTTCAGGAATCTTGCTGTATGTAAATGATCTGCTGTTTGAGTTACAAAGCAGTGTTTCTTAAATATAAGATTTTTTTGTTTATTACAGTTTGGAGTTCACAACCACATCTTAATATAAATGTTTTATTTTTCTTAACCCCTTTTCTCTCGCTCTGCCTCTCACTCTCTCACACTCTCTCGCTCTGCCTCTCGCTTACACCCTTTCATTGTCGCACTTCCTCTCTCACTCCATCTCTCACTGTCACTCTCTCTTATTCTCTGTCGCTCACTCGCTTGCTCCCTCTCTTTCTGTCTCTCTTTCTGTCCCTCACCCGCCCCCCCCCCCATACCCTCTCACACCCTCTACAACTCCCTCTCTCTTTGCCTCTCTCCTCTCTCTATCTCTCTCTCTCTCTCTGCCTCTCCCACTCTCTCTCCCCCACTGCCTATCTCCCCTCTCGCACCCTCCCTCTCCCCCCCAATCTCACTCCCTCCCTCTCGTTGCCTCTCTTTCTGTCTCTCTCTCTTTGTCTCTCTCCTTCTCTCTCTCTATCTCTCTCTCTCTCTCTCTCCCTGCCTCTCCCACTCTCCCCTCTCTCCCCCACACTGCCTCTCTATCTCCCCATCTCGCACCCTCACTCTCCCCCCACCATTCTCTCACACCCTCAACCACTACCTCTCTCTCTTTGCCCCTCTTTCTGTCTGTCTCTCTCTCTCTCCTCCTCTCCTACTCTCTCTCTCTCTCCCCCACACTGCCTCTCTATCTCCCCATCTCGCACCCCTCACTCTCCCCCCCCATTCTCACTCCCTCCCTCTCGTTGCCTCTCTTTCTGTCTCTCTCTCTTTGTCTCTCTCCTTCTCTCTCTCTATCTCTCTCTCTCTCTCTCTCTCCCTGCCTCTCCCACCTCCTCACCTCCTCTCCCCCCCACACGGCCTCTCTATCTCCCCATCTCGCACCCTCACTCTCCCCCCCCATTCTCTCACACCCTCAACCACTACCTCTCTCTCTCTTTGCCTCTCTTTCTGTCTCTCTCTCTCTCTCTCTCTCCGCCTCTCCCACTCTCTCTCTCTCTGTCTCTCCCACACTGCCCTCTCTATCTCCCCATCTCGCACCCTCACTCTCCCCCCCACCCCCCCCCCCCCCCACTCTCTGTCGCTTGCACTCTCTGTGTCACTCTCTCTCTCATTCACTCCTTCTCCACTCTGCCTTCCCTTGAATCTACAGCCGACTCCGATGTCGAAGTTCCTCCTGGGCTACAGCGGAGCAGTTGCCAGTGCAGTCTCATTAGCTGTAAGTGTTTGTGACATTCCCCGCACGGCCGCAGTAACCATTCCGCTCCCTGCAGGCCCGGGGCGAGCCGTTAACAGGCCAATGATTTGATGCTTATAGTTACACAATAAAACAAACACTAATTTTGCAATAATGGAAGGGGATTTGATAGATTAATTATAGATAAGCAGCGTCCAATGGTAGGACGGCAGTAACCAGGGAACGCTAGATTAGATAATTGCCATAAGAACCAGAGGAAATATTTCTACAGTGTAACGAGCCACTAAAATACCTCCTGCACTGCTAGATGTCATAAAGTGATACGGCATGGGGCACAGGCCCTTCGGCCCAACTTGCCCACACCAACCAACATGTCCATCTACACTCGTCCCACCTGCCTGCGTTTTGCCCCATATCCCTCTAAACCTGTCCTATCCATGTACCTGTCTAAATGTTTCTTAAAGAATAGAAGAATAAAGAATAAAGCTGTAGAACCTGCCACAACTACCTCCTCCGGCAGCACGTTCCATACACCCACCACCCTCTGTGTGAGAAAGTTGCCCCTTGGGTTCCCTGTCAAATCTTTCCCCTTCACCTTGAACCTGTGTCCACTGGTTCTGGATTCCCCTACCCTGGGCAAGAGACTCTGTGCATCTGCCCGATCTACTCCTCTCATGATTTGTACACCTTGATTTGATTTTATTACTTGTCATTCGAACCTCAGCGAGGCTCGAACGAAACTCCGTTTCTACAAGCCACACAACAGAACAATTTCATAAAAAACTACACAGACAATTCAATTCACACAAACATCCATCACAGTGAATCTCCTCCTCGCTGTGATGGAAGGCAAAGTCCTCTCTCTCCCCCGCACCATTTCTCTCCCGAGGTCGAAGCCCAGGCGGGCGGTGTTAAGTCCCACGGCCATTGAGGCCGCGCCGGGCGATGTACGGCCCCGCTTTAGGCCCAAAGTCACAACGTTGGAGCCTCCGGCGGGCGCTGGAATGTCCCGCGGCCATTAAAGCCACGCCGGGCGATTATGGCCCCTGCTCCGGGTCGCTCCAACCCCGCGACAAGGGCTGGAGAAGCTGTGTTGCGGGAGATCCAGAGAGCGGTCTCCCACCCCGGACCCGTGAGCTCCCGATATCCCGACAGTCTGCAGCTGCAGCTGGAGCTGGAGCTCTGGAGTCGGGCCGCAGCAGCGAGCCACCACCGCTCCCCGGGCTCTGAGGCCGGGCAGCCCCACGACGGTGGAGTCCGCAGCTCCGCAGGCTCCGTGACTGGAGCCCCCAGGTCGTCCCGGTCAGAGACCGCCCCACGGTGCTAGGCCCCAACGACAACGGAGACCCAACAGGGAAAAGGTTGGGTCTCCCGTGCAGGGAAGGGATTTAAACGTTTCCCCCCCCTCCCCCCACCCCCACCCCCCACCCCCACATATACACAATTAGAGACAATTAGAATTAACACAGAACAACTGCATTTAACTAGACAAAAAATTAAAAAAAAGACAGACAAGCTGTAGGGGCTGCTGCAACGTGAGTCACGCCCGCCCCACTTTTATAATCACCTCTCTAAGATCTCCCCTCATCCTCCTGCGCTCCAAGGAATAGAGACCCAGCCTGCTCAACCTCTCCCTGTAGCTCACCACCCTCTAGTCCTGGCAACATCCTGGAACAAGGATATGGCGGACCAATTGAATAACTACTTTGGTTCCGTCTTCACTAAGGAAGACATAAATAATCTGCCGGAAATAGCAGGGGACCGAAGGTCAAAGGAGTACTTGAGTGAAATCAAGGTTAGTCGGGAAGTGGTGTTTGGGTAAATTAAATGGATTAAAGGCCGATAAATCCCCAGGGCCAGATAGGCTGCATCCCAGAGTACTTAAGGAAGTAGCTCCGGAAATAGTGGATGCATTAGTGATAATCTTTCAAAACTCTTTAGATTCTGGAGTAGTTCCTGAGGATTGGCGGGTAGCAAACGTAACCCCTCTTTTTAAGAAGGGGGGGAGAGAGAAAACGGGGAATTACAGACCAGTTAGTCTAACATCGGTAGTGGGGAAACTGCTAGAGTCAGTTATTAAAGATGGGATAGCAGCACATTTGGAAAGTGGTGAAATCATTGGACAAAGTCAGCATGGATTTACGAAAGGTAAATCATGTCTGACGAATCTTGTGGAATTTTTCGAGGATGTAACTAGTAGCGTGGATGGGGGAGAACCAGTGGATGTGCTGTATCTGGACTTCCAGAAGGCTTTCGACAAGGTCCCACATAAGCGATTAGTATATAAACTTAAAGCATATGGCATTGGGGGTTCAGTATTGATGTGGATAGAGAACTGGCTGGCAAAACAGGAAGCAAAGAGTAGGAGTTAACGGGTCGTTTTCACAATGGCAGGCAGTGACTAGTGGGGTACGCAAGGCTCAGTGCTGGGACCCCAGCTATTTACAATATACATAAATGATCTGGATGAGGGAATTGAAGGCAATATCTCCAAGTTTGCGGATGACACTAAGCTGGGGGGCAGTGTTAGCTGTGAGGAGGATGCTAGGAGAATGCAATGTGACTGGATAGGCTGGGTGAGTGGGCAAATGTTTGGCAGATGCAGTATAATGTGGATAAATGTGAGGTTATCCACTTTGGTGGCAAAAATAGGAAACCGACTACTATCTAAATGGTGGCCGATTAGGAAAAGGGGAGATGCAGCGCGACCTGGGTGTCATGGTACACCAGTCATTGAAAGTAGGCATGCAGGTACAGCAGGCAGTGAAGAAAGCCAATGGTATGTTAGCTTTCATAGCAAAAGGATTTGAGTATAGGAGCAGGGAGGTTCTACTTCAGTTGTATAGGGTCTTGGTGAGGCCACACCTGGAGTATTGCGTACAGTTCTGGTCTCCAAATCTGAGGAAGGACATTATTGCCATAGAGGGAGTGCAGCGAAGGTTCACCAGACTGATTCCTGGGATGTCAGGACTGTCTTATGAACAAAGACTGCATAGACTCGGTTTATACTCTCTAGAATTTAGGAGATTGAGAGGGGATCTTATAGAAACTTACAAGATTCTTAAGGGGTTGGACAGGCTAGATGCAGGAAGATTGTTCCCGATGTTGGGGAGGTCCAGGACAAGGGGTCCACAGCTTAAGGATAAGGGGGAAATCCTTTAGGACCGAGATGAGAAGGAATTTTTTCACACAGAGAGTGGTGTGTCTCTGGAACTCTCTGCCACAGAGGGTAGTTGAGGCCAGTTCATTGGCTATATTTAAGAGGGAGTTAGATGTGGCCCTTGTGGGCTAAGGGGATCAGAGGGGTATGGAGAGAAGGCAGGTACGGGATACTGAGTTGGATGATCAGCCATGATCATATTGAATGGCGGTGCAGGCTCGAAGGGCCGAATGGCCTACTCCTGCACCTAATTTCTATGTTTCTATGTTTCTAAATCCACCCTGCACCCTTTCCAGCTTGACAACACATTTGCAGGTGTATGTAACGAGCCGTTGGCGGAGGTAGTTGTGGCAGGTACCATTGCAACATTTTAAAAAGATCTAGACAGGTACATGGATAGGACAGGTTTAGAGTGACATGGGACAAACGCGGGCAGGTGGGATTAGTGTGGATGAGGCACGAAGGTCAGTGTGGGCATGTTGGGCCAAAGGGCCAGTTTCCACTATCTTCCTATGACTATCTTCCAACCTACCTCAGTGTGGACCTTGCACTTTTTCTCTAACCCTAACACTGCAACTCTACACACTGTAACACTATGTTTTATACTCTGGTATTTTCCTCTTGCACCACCTGTGTATATAGTTTGATGTGACTGGATATCGCCCAAATAAAGATTTTCACTGTATCTCAGTATACGTGACTATAATAAACTAATATCAGTACCAATATTCAACCAAAACATAGTTCTGGCAGGACTTTGCAGGTCAGGCAACACCTGCGGAGAAAATGGACATATGATGTTTCTGGTTGGGACCCTTCTTCAGACTTAACCATTTCCTCCTGTTGAATCTGTGAATTCTTTGCCGCAGAAGGCTGTGGAGGCCAATGGATATGTTTAAGGCAGGTTTCGATAAATTCTTGATTAGTACGGGTGTCAGAGGCCATGAGGAGAAGAGGAGTGAGAAATAGATTGAATGGCGGAGTGGACTTGATGTGCTGAATGGCCAAATTCTGCTCCTACTGACCTTCACATCTGTCCATTCACCCACAGATGGAGCCTGACCAGCTAGGTTCCCCAGGCTCTCAAGATTCCAGTTTCTGCAGTTCCTTGTGGCATAAGGTTACAAGGAATAGGAGTAGAATTAGGCCATTCGGCCAATCAAGTCTACTCCGCCTTTCAATCGTGGCTGATCTGTCTCTCCCTCCCAACCTCATTCTCCTGCCTTCTCCCCATAACCTCTGACACCTGCACTAATCAAAATGTCCAATCAAGGTGTCTCCAATAACCAAGCAAGTTGTCCATGATACCCAGTGGGAATTTATCCCAATCGAAGAGAATGTTTCCCATGAGAATAAGGGACCATAAAGAATGAGGGGATGGAGTTAACAAAAGATGTCAAAGATAATATTATAGAGAGACAATAGACAATAGGTGCAGGAGTAGGCCATTCGGCCCTTCGAGCCAAGCACCGCCATTCAATGTGATCATGGCTGATCTTCCCCAATCAGTACCCCGTTCCTGCCTTCTCCCCATATCCCCTAACTCCACTCTCTTTAAGAGCCCTATCTAGCTCTCTCTTGAAAGCATCCAGAGAACCGGCCTCCACCGCCCTCTGAGGCAGAGAATTCCACAGACTCACAACGCTCTGTAAGGAAAAGTGTTTCCTCGTCTCCGTCCTAAATGGTTTACTCCTTATTCTTAAACTGTGGCCCCTGGGACTGGACCCCAAAATCGGGAACATGTTTCGTGCCTCTATGAAGATTGAGACACAAGAGACTGCTACAGGGTTGACTGTCCGACCTCCCGTGGCCACCATACATGCGCTGTTCCATCACCTCCAGTTTGCCGGCCCACCACTACCGCGCCCCGGAGCCGGCACGTTCCACTACTCGAGCCAATCATGGAACTTTAAGGCACTTTGCAAAGGTGTGGAAGTGAGTTCTCGGACGGTTCACAGCCTCTTCAACTTCCGCCGCCACCACCTTGGAAGGGTACTTTGATCTTACACGCTGTCAAAATGGCATACAGAGGCACAGCGGGTAGAGCTGCTGCCTCACAGCGCCAGAGACCCGAGCTCCATCATGACCATGGGTGCTGTCTGTACGGAGTTTGCACGCTCTCCCCGTGACCTGCGCGGGTTTTCTCCGAGTGCGCCCACACTTACGGGTTTGTAGGTTAATTGTAAATTGTCCCTAGTGCGCAGAATTGTGCCAGTGTGCAGGGATCGCTGGTCGGCGCAGACTCGGTGGGCAGAAGGGCCTGTGTTCCACACTGCATCTCTAAAATCTAAAGTCTGAATACAGTACCACTTGATGGCAAAGGCAATAGTTCTCAATTCATTTCCAGAATTCCTTTCATGAACTCGCCTTTAGATCAAGCCCGCGATGAGGCTTGGAGCCAATTAGTGCTAATGAAACCCAAATTGGACAACCCTATCCGTTTCTGCTGGATAAGTGCCGTTTGATACGACTACTGATAACACTTTCCATTGTTGTGATAATGATTGAGAATGGACTGCTGGGGCAATAATTCGCCTGATTCCATTTGCCCTGCATTTTTGGTCACAAGTCGTACCTGGGGAATTTTCCACTTTGTTAAAGAAGGAACTGCAGATGCTGGAAAATCGAAGGTACACAAAATGCTGGAGAAACTCAGTGGGTGCAGCAGCATCTATGGAGCGAAGGAGGTAGGCTACGTTTCGGGTCGAGACCCTTTGTCAGGCAGATGCCAGTGTCGTAACTGCGTTGGTCGAGTGTGCACAGAAACGCAGCAGGTTCTGGAGCACAAACCTTCCGCTGGAATGCTGACTGGTTCCGTCGGCTTTGCTTATTCAATTCCCCTGACACATTCTTGATGTGGCGCAGAGTTAAGGGCCTGTCCTACACGCATGCAACTCTATGCGATTAGCGCGACCTAACGTGGTCGCTTGAGCCGTCCGGCGTCGCAGGGCCGGTCCCACTTCGATCGCCGGAGCCGTGCGGAATTGTGCGGAGTTTGTCCCGACACCGCGCGGGGCTCCGAAAAACTGACTATGTCCAAAAATGTGTCCGCGCAGCAACGGCTTGTCGGCTCGCAGTCGCCTCGATGCATTACACACCGCCCCGACATCGTGCCTCCGTGAACCTATCTGTAGGTGCCTCCGTGACCCTCTATGTGTGTGGCTCCGTGACCCTCTATGTGTGTGCCTCTGTGGCCCTCTCTGTGTGTGCCTCTGTGCCCCTCTCTGTGTGCCCCTCTCTGTCCTGGCGAACTTACCTTAGACTTCGCTCCAAGTTCGCCTCACTTTGCGCCGCGTTGCGCCACTCACCCGACCTCCGCGCGGCCCCCGCTGCCGGTTTGGTCGCGCTTGCCGCATGCAGGCGCATGCTGGTGGGAACGGCCCTGTACAGGGGATCACCCGACCTCCGCGCGGCCCCCGCTTCTAGTTTGATCGCGTTCATCGCATAGAGTTGCATGCTGGTGGGACAGGCCCTTTAATCAAAGTTGCTGAAGTTTAACTTGGTTTGCTTTCTCTGCAATGCCAGAGGTTGAGGGGAGACCTGATAGAAGGCCCTGACTGAGGGGAGAACTGCTGTCAGGCAATGGAACCATCCTCTCATCAGCTAGAGAGCGGCCCTGACCTCCCATCTCAAGGGTCAGTCTCAAGAGACCTATTATTAAAAATAATAATAATAAACTTTATTGCGGACTCAAGGTCCAGACAAGCGACAAAAACATTTAACAACCATATAACCATTACAGCACGGAAACAGGCCTTCTCGGCCCTTCCAGTCCGTGCCGACCATTTATTTTCCCCTAGTCCCATCTACCTGCACTCAGACCATACCCCTCCATTCCCTTCCCTTTACATCATAAAATATATATAAAATCTTAGTATATCACTTATCATAACTTGTATATTAAAAAAAAACACAATACATGAATTAAAATCCAGAATAAAAAAGAATGATCAATGTCCTACAACGAGACAACGATACCAGTGTCTCCACAACTGGGATTCGTAGCGTGTAGTGCTAAACCTTATGTTTGACAATAATTACATTTTTAGAGTCATTTATCCTGCAGTTGAATTTATACGTATGATTTCTTAGGATAGCTTCTAAAGTACTGACTCCTGCAGCCACAAACATGTTACTAGCACTAGGTTTCCTTAGCAGTGTTCTCATGGCATCATTATAGGACACCTTTAGTCTCTGCAAACTTGTCTTTCCATAGTTCGACCACAGGTGCGCAGTATAGAGTGGTGTGCAATGTGCTCTAAACAGCGACATCTTCACCACATTTGCACATGCACCAAACTTACGCAAGAGAATATTCGCCTGTATATACAGCATGCGCCGTTGCCTATAAATATCCTCATCATCTGTCATTTGTTCTGTAATAATATGCCCTAGATATTTTATCTTATTACAGACACTAAGATTATTGTCAGACAATTTAAAATCAGGATATTTTAGGCTTTTATCCTCTTTGGTTCTACAGACCATAACAGCACTCTTACTAGCATTATATTTAATATCATGTTCCACACCATACACAGAACATGCAGTAAGGAGCTGCTGGAGACCAGCGCTAGATGGACTAAAGACCACAAGATCATCTGCATACATAATATGGTTCACTAAAATATTACCAATCATTCACCCAGTGTTACAGCCTTTCAATTGTTTGGACAGATCATCAATATAAAGATTTAAAAGGACTGGGACAAAATTCCTCTTGTATAACACCATTGCTAACCCTAAATGGGGCTGAGACCCTATTGCCCCATTATATTTGCATATTCTGGTGGCAATACCAGTAGGCCAGAATTCTCACAATAATAACGAGGGAAATCAGGGATAGTATAAAAACTAAAGATGAGGAATACAAATTGGCCAAAAAAAGCAGCCTACCAGGGGACTGGGAGAAATTCAGAATCCAGCAGAGGAGGACAAAGGGCTTAATTAGGAAAGGGAAAATAGATTACGAAAGGAAACTGGCAGGGAACATAAAAACTGACTGCAAAAGTTTTTATAGATATGTGAAGAGAAAGAGACTAGTTAGAACAAATGTTGGTCCCTTGCAGTCAGAACTCCCTTGCAGAACTCCCTCTTAAATATAGCCAATGAACTGGCCTCTATTACCTTCTGTGGCAGAGAATTCCAGAGATTCACCACTCTCTGTGTGAAAAATGTTTTTCTCATCTCGGTCCTAAAAGACTTCCCCCTTATCCTTAAACTGTGACCCCCTTGTTCTGGACTTCCCCAACATCGTGAACAATCTTCCTGCATCTAGCCTGTCCAACCCCTTAAGAATTTTGTAAGTTTCAATAAGATCTGCCTCACTGGAACCTTTGAACTAACTTTAATCAGACTGCATCAGACTATATCTTGCAATAAATGTTATGCCCTTTATTCTCTATCCGTACACTCCGACAGCTTGATTATAATCATGTGGAATCTTTTTGTTTGGAGGGGTGATCTTATAGTGATGAGTAAGATCATGATAGGAATAGGTAGGGTAGACATTCCATCAGAGGAGGACAAAGGGATTAATTAGAAAAAGATTAGCTAAAACAAATGTAGGTCCCTTGCAGACAGAAACAGGTGAATTGATCAAGGGGAACAAGGACGTGGCAGACCAATGGAATAACTACTTTGGTTCTGTCTTCACTAAGGAAGACATAAATAATCTGCCGGAAATAACGGGACGGGGGGTCAAATGAGATGGAACTAAGTGAAATCCAGGTTAGCTGGGAAGTGTTGTTGGGTAAATTGAATGGATTAAAGGCCGATAAATCCCCAGGGCCAGATAGGCTGCATCCCAGAGTACTTAAGGAAGTAGCCCCAGAAATAGTGGATGCATTAGTGATAATTTTTCAAAACTCTTTAGATTCTGGAGTAGTTCCTGAGGATTGGAGGGTAATTAATGTAACCCCACTTTTGAAAAAGGGAGGGAGAGAGAAAACGGGGAATTACAGACCAGTTAGTCTAACATCCGTAGTGTGGAAACTGCTAGAGTCAGTTATTAAAGATGGGACAGCAGCACATTTGGAAAGTGGTGAAATCATTGGACAAAGTCAGCATGGATTTATGAAAGGTAAATCATGTCTGACGAATCTTATAGAATTTTTCGAGGATGTAACTAGTAGAGCGAATAAGGAAGAACCAGTGGTTGTGTTATATCTGAATTTTCAGAAGGCTTTCGACAAGGTCCCACATAAGAGATTAGTATGCAAACTTAAAGCGCACGGTATTGGGGGTTCAGTATTGATGTGGATAGAGAACTGGCTGGCAGACAGGAAGCAAAGAGTAGGAGTAAACGGGTCCTTTTCAGAATGGCAGGCAGTTACTAGTGGGGTACCGCAAGGCTCTGTGTTGGGACCCCAGCTATTTACAATATATATTAATAATTTGGACGAGGGAATTGAATGCAACATCTCCAAGTTTGTGGATGGCACGAAGCTGGGGGGCAGTGTTAGCTGTGAGGAGGATTCTAGGAGGCTGCAAGGTATCTTGGTTGGGTGAGTGGCCAAATGCATGGCAGATGCAGTATAATGTGAATAAATGTGAGGTTATCCACTTTGGTGGCAAAAAACAGGAAAGTAGACTATTATTTGAATGGTGGCTGATTAGGAAAAGGGGAGATGCAACGAGACCTGGGTGTCATGGTACACCAGTCATTGAAAGTAGGCATGCAGGTGCAGCAGGCAGTGAAGAAAGCGAGTGGTATGTTAGCATTCATAGCAAAAGGATTTGAGTATAGGAGCAGGGAGGTTCTGCTGCAGTTGTACAGGGTCTTGGTGAGACCACACCTGGAGTATTGGGTACAGTTTTGGTCTCCTAATCTGAGGATACTGAGTTGGATGATCAGCCATGATCATATTGAATGGCGGTGCAGGCTCGAAGTGCCGAATGGCCTACTCCTGCACCTATTTTCTATGTTTCTATGTTAGCACACAACAAGAGTTTTCCACTGTACCTCAGTACACATGACACTAAACTCAACTCAACTCAAACTCAACTAATTGCAGTCGATGGTAGACAAAATTGCTGAAGAAACTCAGCGGGTGAGGCAGCATCTATGGAGTGAAGGAATAGGTGACGTTTCGGGTCACCTATTCCTCATTCACCTATTTAATTATTCACCTATATAATCACTACTCTATTCACTCTGACCTGCGCGAGGTAACCACTGATGAGGTGTTTGTGCAGTAATCAACCAGAACCAGAAGCAGAGACCCTCCTTCAGACTCAACCCGACATCGGTGGTGCCTCACCCGCTGAGTTTCTCCAGCATTTTTGTCTACCTTCAGTTTTTCCCGCATCTGCAGTTCTGTCTTAATCATTGCAGTCGACGGCATCAATGCGATTCAGATTAAGTCCCCGTGTGAATTACATTCTGCGGGAAAGAACTGCAAGATGCTGGTTTACATCAAAGCTAGACACAAAACGCTGGAGTAACTCAGCGGGACAGGCAGCATCTCTGGAGAGAAGGAATGGGCGACATTTCGGGTCGAGACCCTTCTTCAGACTAATGAGAATTGCATTTCACTCCTCAGTTGCTACCTCAAGTCAAGTCAAAGTCAAACAAACTTTATTGTCATTTAGAAATACATTGATATATGCAGTTCCAAACGAAATTACGTTGCATTTGGCTCCCTGTGCAACACGATAAATTAACAGAAGGGTAGGCATGGATAAAATGGATAAAAAGGATAAATAGACAATGGTGGCAGCCCATTACATGGCATTCAGGAGTCTGATGGCTCGTGGGAAGAAGCTGTTGCAGAACCTTGATGTTCTGCTCCTTATGCTGCGATACCTTTTTCCCGAGGGCAGCAGAGTGAACAGTCCGTGATGGAGATGTGTGGGGTCTTTTATAATACTGCTGGCCTTAGACACGCAACTTTTGGTCGCAATGTCCCCGATTGAGGGGAGAGAGGTCCAGATGATTTTTTCCGCTGCCCTCACCACTCTCTGCACGGACTTCCAGTCAGAGGCTCTACAGTCCCCAAACTAGACAGAGATACAGCTGGTCAAAATACTCTCTATCCTGATCAATTATTTCCAGTATTTTCTGTTTTTATTTTAAATTGTCTTTGCCTTTGGTTTAATAATATCGTATCCTTACTCTTAACTGATGTGATGACAATGTATTAAATTGCAGAAAATTTGTTTGCAGTGCTTGCCTAAAGAATTGTAAATGATACTACTCCTGTAAATTCCCCAATTAACTGAATTTATCCTGATCATTCAGACACTTGGTGTCATAACAGAAAATATCATTCATGGTGCTGCAGGTGTTGACAAACCAGTCAGCAATATCACAGTGACAAAACCTAAATGATCCTTATTAAGACTATTTACTTCCGCAACTGCTTACTTGCTAAAATGTCTTCCAATCCTCGTAAATCTCTCCCTTCTTGCCTTACGCCTGTGTCCTCTACTTTTAGAATCTTCTGCCCTGGGGACAAAGACTGTGAGCGT
Organism: Raja brachyura; assembly: GCA_963514005.1. The sequence continues at coordinate 9,135,252 of OY740781.1, forward strand.
TCATTTTATGAATGTCCCCTTGTGATCTTATATTGTACAACTCAACAAGATGACCCCACAGCCTCCAACGCTCCAAAGGGAAAAGGTCCCAGCCTGTCTCCCCGCTACTCCAGCCCAAATTCCCAGGCAACATCCTGGTGAATCTCTTGCACACCCTTTCCAACTTCATGGCATCTTATGAAATGTCCACCGGCCCTCCAGCACCGCACCATTTCTGTTGGACTATTGTGTGTGTGTGTGTGTGTGTGTGGAGTAATGTATTGGTCAAAGATTCTTCTGAATGGGACAGATGCTGTTTAGTTTATTGTCACGTTTACTGAGCTACAGTGGAAACCTTTTTATTTTGTGCTGTCCAGTCAGCGGATTACAATCATGCTGCTCACAGTGTGTAGATACAGGATAAAGGGAATAATGTCTGCTGCAAGGTAAAGTCATAAGGTCATAAGAGCAGAATTAGGCCATTCGGCCCATCAAGTCTGCCATTCAATCATGGCTCATCTATCTCTCCCTCCTAACCCCATTCTCCTGCCTTCGGTGGACATCCGGTGGCGCTGTTGCTAGCTGCCTCCGCCTTCAGTCCGGTATCTTTTTGGTTTTTTTGTTATGTTTGAAGAGCGTTTTTTGTGTTTTTTTAATGTCTTTACGTGGGGGTAGAGGGTACGGTAAGGGGGACACCGTCCTCCAGTCGCTTCCTGGAGAGGATGGGACTATTATTCCAGTCGCGTCCTCGCCCCCCCTCCCCCCCCGCGGCCTACCTACTGGACTGGCGCGGCCTTTCCTGCCAGGACCGACCAGAGCTCCAGCAGCAGCGGCGGCGCAGCGTTGGAAACATCGCGGGGCGGGCGATGCCTTACCGGGGATCGCCGTTTGCAGCTGCGGAGCGCTGGGCCTGCTGCACCGACATCGCAGAGCTGTGGTTCGCGGAGGTCCCAACGCGGGCGGCGCTGACCAACATCGCGGAGTCCCGCGACTCCGCCCGGCTCGGCCTGTGGACTTTGGGAGCCGCGGACTCTGGTGGGAGGTGGCTGATCTCGAAGTCCGGACTGCCGAGGATGTTCTCCGTCGGGGTTCCATCGTTCCCAGCGAGAGGGCCTGCGGGTGCTCGGGAGGCCCCGACCACGGGTGAACATCTGGGAAGATCGGCAGGGAGGCTGGCTGGACTATGGCACCTTCCTTAACTCTGGTGCTGCTGAGGGGTTATGTTGTGTGTGGACTTCTGTGTTTGTGCTTTTTAAAAAATATATGTTTATTTATTTATTTTTACTTTTATGTTACTGACGGTAAGGAAAATCCATTTTGTTGTCTCTAAAATGAGATAATGACAATAAAAATTGAATTCGCTCCATGACCCCTGACACCCGTACCAATCAAGAATCTTATCTATCTAGGCCTTAAAAATATCTGTTGACTTGGCTTCCACAACCGTCTGTGGCATACAATTCCACAGATTCACCACCTTCTGACTGAAGAAATTACTCCTCAGCTCCTTCTTAAAGGAACATCCTTTCGTTCTGAGGCTGTGACCTCTGGTCCTAGACTCTCCCACTAGTGGAAACACCCTCTCCACGTCCATTCCTTCCAAGCCTTTCACTATTCGGTGAGTTTCAAAACGGTGCCCCCTCATTCTTCTAAACTCCAGCGAGTACAGGCCCAGGGCTGTCAAACGCTCATCACATGTTAACCTGCTCATTCCTGGGATCATTCTTGTAAACCTCCTCTGGAGCCGGCACATCCTTCCTCAGATATGGGGCCCATTATAACCATATAACCATATAACAATTACAGCACGGAAACAGGCCATCTCGGCCCTTCAAGCCCGTGCCGAACAACTTTTTTCCCTTAGTCCCACCTGCCTGCACTCATACCATAACCCTCCATACCCTTCTCATCCATATGCCTATCCAATTTATTTTTAAATGATACCAACGAACCTGCCGCCACCACTTCCACTGGAAGCTCATTCCACACCGCTACCACTCTCTGAGTAAAGAAGTTCCCCCTCATGTTACCCCTAAACCTCTGTCCCTTAATTCTAAAGTCATGTCCTCTTGTTTGAATCTTCCCTATTCTCAAAGGGAAAAGCTTGTCCACATTAACTCTGTCTATCCCTCTCATCATTTTAAAGACCTCTATCAAGTCACCCCTTAACCTTCTGCGCTCCAGAGAATAAAGACCTAACTTATTCAACCTATCTCTGTAACTTAGCTGTTGAAACCCAGGCAACATTCTAGTAAATCTCCTCTGTACCCTCTCTATTTTGTTGACATCCTTCCTATAATTGGGCGACCAAAATTGTACACCATACTCCAGATTTGGTCTCACCAACGTCTTGTACAATTTTAACATTACATCCCAGCTTCTATACTCAATGCTCTGATTTATAAAGGCTAGCATACCAAAAGCTTTCTTTACCACCCTATCTATATGAGATTCTACCTTCAAGGAACTATGCACGGTTATTCCCAGATCCCTCTGTTCAACTGTATTCTTCAATTCCCTACCGTTTACCATGTACGTCCTATTTACGTTCCCATGTACGTCCTATTATTGATCACAATATTCCAAATTCGGCCTGACCAGCGCCTTATAAAGTCCAGTAAAGTCCAATTAAAGATAGTCTGACAGTCTCATATAAGGTGGACGGTAGGACAGGAGCACTGTGGATGGAATGGTTCAGTTGCCTGATAACAGCTGGGAAGAAACTGTCCCTGAATCTGGAGGCGTGCATGTGTGTGTGAGTAGTGAAGCATTGCTCAAAGATTCGTGAATGGGACAGATATAATCCACCTGGACTGGGAGTTTTCCACAGTATGATGTTTATATGAGATATATATTTGCTATAATTTAAAATGCATTCATCTCCTGATACCTTTCATCCTCCACTGTCATGTCTAATTGTGAAGCAGCATGCCCAAATCAGCTGAGACATTTTAAATGTCACTAAGTGCTCTGTACTACAGGTTCTGGAGGTGTCTTGTCATCCTGGGGAAACAGGGATGTTTTCAGGTCCCAGTCCCACTACGTTTGGTCTGGTTTAGTTGTTTGTTTGTCATATGTACAGAGATACAGTGAAAAGGTGGTTCTGCATGGTATCTGTTCAAATCATATTGAGGAGATGCTCCCCTGGAACAGCATGCAGAGAGTTGCCTCATTCCAGTTTCCAAGGCTGTGCAATGTCTCAGTGGAGACATACAGCATGGAATCAACCCTTCGGCCCACCGAGTCCATGCTGACCATCGGCCTTCATAACAAGAGGAGTCGAGTTTAGGAGCAAAGAGGTCCTTCTGCAGTTGTACAGGGCCCTAGTGAGACCACACCTGGAGTATTGTGTGCAGTTTTGGTCCCCTAATTTGAGGAAGGACATTCTTGCTATTGAGGGAGTGCAGCGTAGGTTCACAAGGTTAATTCCCGGGATGGCGGGACTGTCATATGCTGAGAGAATGTAATGGCTGGGCTTGTATACTCTGGAGTTTAGAAGGATGAGAGGGGATCTTATTGAAACATATAAGATTATTAAGGGTTTGGACATGGTAGAGGCAAGAAACATGTTCCCAATGTTGAGGAAGTCCAGAACCAGGGGCCACTTTTTAAGAATAAGGGTTAAGCCATTTAGAACGGAGACGAGGAAGCACTTTTTCTCACAGAGAGGCGTGAGTCTGTGGAATTCTCTGCCTCAGAGGGCGGTGGAGGCCGGTTCTCTGGATACTTTCAAGAGAGAGCTAGATAGGGCTCTTAAAGATAGCGGAGTCAGGGGATATGGGGAGAAGGCAGGAACGGGGTACTGATTGGGGACGATCAGCCATGATCACATTGAATGGCACTGCTGGCTCGAAGGGCCGAATGGCCTACTCCTGGATCTATTGTCTATTGTCCAGTCTGAAGGTTTCCCTGATCCCTGACCAGTCTGAAGAAGGGTCTCGACCCGAAACGTCGCTTATCTCCTTCGCTCCTTAGATGCTGCTGCACCCGCTGAGTTTCTCCAGCTTTTTGTGTAACCCTCGATTCTCCAGCATCTGCAGTTCCTTCTTTAACATATTGTCTATTGTCTATTGACCAAATGCAGGCAAGTGGGACTATTGTAAATGGGCCATGGTGGTCGATGTGAGCAAGTTGTGCCGTTGGGCCTATTTCTACACTGAGTCAGTCTATGAATCTTAAGCCCAGAGATCGGGGAATAAGAATCGAGAGAGGGCGCGGCATAATATGGCTACTCCACCACTGGTATCTGCTGTTGCTGGGAAGCTAATGTCCTGGTGGGTTCTCCTCTGTGGCGACAAGAGGAATGATTAGCCTCTCCTTTTGTCCACTCATTCGCTCACTGCAGGAGGTCGATGTAATTAGATGTGTCAGGCAGGATCCCCACACAACATGGTGACTCACTCTGCCTCACATTCACAGCGCTGTTGATTGATCAAACTGTTGGTAGGCGATCCCATTCTGGAGCCCACAAGCATGAAGGCCTGTATAATGGAGGGCTAAGCGGAGTCAGGGGAGAAGGCAGGAATGGGGTACTGATTGGGGATGATGAGTGTCATACAACCTGACGGTTTTTAGGACGTTAGTCACTGACGTTCGCAGTCGCTGAAACAAATCGCAAAGTGGGACAGGGCCTTTTGACTTTATTTTTTCCCACCTCTAGTTTATCATTTTTCTTCTCACTTTCGGCCCTTGTGAATAGGCCCCTGTGGCTGTGACCGATCTAACTCTCCCACTGTAATTATTTCAGATTGGTGAGGCCGCACTCTTCAGCAGCTGCCTGGTCCCATCGGGATAGGGGACTTCAGGCTCCTGTCCATAGAGAAGCCCCAGGAAAATCGGTTTCTGGGCAAGCCTGCGGGAGATGTCACATATGCTTGGAATCCGATCAAGGGGTTTGTTTGAGGATGGACAATAGTTTTGAGGAGAATGGGTTCCGTTTAGTTTAATTTCAACTCCAGCGAGTACAGGCCCAGTGCCGTCAAACGCTCATTATAAGTTAACACACTCATTCCTGGGATCGTTCTCGTAAACCTCCTCTGGACCCTCTCCAGAGCCGGCACATCCTTCCTCAGATACGGGGCCCAAAACTGCTCAAAAAGTACAGGTAGTTCTTCAAGCAATGCCCTGGGAGAGGAAGGGGTCGGAGCCAGGACGGTGGGGGGGGGGGGGGGGGGGGGGGGGGGGCGGTGAGCAGACGGGCTCCGGGAGGGAGAGCACGGCCTCGACGGGTGAATGGGCCTGCTGGAGGCCCTGCAGCAGCCTGGGGCTCGCCTGGACCGGAAGCCGCTCCAAGAGGCTGAGCACGTGGACCGCACGCGGCCTACAGCGGTGGAGCAGCAGCGGGGGGCACCACGGCTACGCTTGGGCCAGGCCGACCCTGCAACGTCACCATGGTAACGGGCCTTCATGGTCAGGTCAAGATCCCTGCACTTGCAACAACTGGGACTTTAAAATGGTCCCAAACTGGCGACTCTGTATACTGTCTGAGTATACAGAGTGCTGTACACTGCTGCTGTACACTGCTATTCACTCCCTCTTCTCCCCTCTCCCATCGGACAAAAGGTAAAGTGTGAAAACGCACACCTCCAGATTCAGGGACAGTTTCTTCCCAGCTTCTAACAGGCAACTGAACCATCCCACCACAACCAGAGAGCTACTATCTCCCTCATCAAGGACCCTCGGGCTGTCTTTGATCGGACTTTACTGGCTTTACCTGGCACTAATAGTTATTCCTTTATCCTGTATCTGTACACGGTAGATAGCTTGATTGTAATCATGTATTCTCTTTCCGGTGACTGGATAGCACGCAACAAAAAGCTTTTCACTGTACCTCGGTACACGTGACAATAAACTGAACTGAAACTGAGCTAAGTAACTCCTGCATTCATTTCCCCCCCCCCCTTCTCCCCCCCCCACTTATCCCACCCTAATCATCCTACTAGTTCCACTGTTCGCATCCTTGCATCCCTCTCCTTAGCACGTCCTTCCCAACGAACAATGGGCCATTGTGGACTCCACCCTGCTTGAGGTCATCTGCTGCCGGCCCTGTTCTATTAGATTAGTTTAGAGATGCAGCATGGAAATAGGCCCTGTGGCCCACCAAGTCCGCGCCGACCAGCGATCCCCGCACATTAACACCACTCTGCACGCTCTAGGGACACTTTCCCCCGGAGAAAACCCACGCAGGTCACGGGGGAAAACGTACAAGCTGCATACAGGCAGCGCCCGTAGTCGGGATGGAACCCGGGTCTCTGGCGCTGTGAGGCAGCAACTCTCCCCACTGCGCCACCGTGAGAGGGGAGACTTAATAGGAACCTGAGGGGTAACTTTTTCACTCAAAGGGTGGCGGGTGTATGGAATGAGCTGCCGGCGGAGGTAGTTGAGGCTGGGACTGTCGCAATGTTTAAGAAGCAGTTAGACAGACTGTGCCGCCTCTTCAGAATGTCGAAGATCCTTCGACTGAACTGAACGAAGTAAAGTTCAGAGTCTGTGGCAGCACCTCTGGGAAGAAGGTGTGAAGTGAATGTGGCAGGAATCTGGTAGTTACCTAGTAATGACCTACCAGTTCCCAAAATCTCTCTCCCTCTATTCCCTTGCACAACAGGCAACTTCCCTCTAACTCTGTTCTTCTACTTTTTAAATTAACAAATGTCACTGTTTTAAGTTGGTGGGATTCTGATAAAAGACTTTAGTTTTGTAGAAGCTGGCACGGTGGCGCAAAGACGACACTGCAGCAGAAGTGGGAGCGCTGCTACCTCACAGCGCCAGAGACCTGGGCTCCATCCTGACCTCGGGTGCTGTCTGTGTGGAGCTTGAACGCTCCCCCTGTGACCGCGTAGGTTTTCTCCGGGTGCTCCGGTTTCATCCCGCATCCCAAAGACGTGTGGGTCTGATTAGTACGGGTGTCGGAGGTTATGGGGAGAAGGCAGGAGAATGGGGTTAGGAGGGTCTTGGTATCACCACATTTAAGAGTCATATGGAAAGGTATGTGGATAGGAAAATGTTATACATATAAAATTCTTAAGGGATTGGACAGGCTAGATGCAGGAGAAATGTTCCCGATGTTGGGAGAGTCCAGAACTAGGGGTCACAGTTTAAGTCCAATCGGCTATTTAGGACTGAGATGAGGAAAAACATTTTCTCCCAGAGCGTTGTGAATCAGTGGAATTCTCTGCCACAGAAGGCAGTGGAGGCCAATTCACTGGAGAGAGTTGGAAAAAGCTCTTGGGGCTAACGGAATCAAGGGATATGAGGCGTAAGCAGGAACGGGGTGCTGATTCTGGATGATCAGCCATGATCGCATTGAATGGCGGTGCTGGCTCGAAGGGCCGAATGGCCTTCTCCTATTGTCTATGTTTCTATTTTAATTGGCCTCACTGAACAAAATGGCCCTGGTGTGTAGGGAGTGGATACGAAATTGGGATATCATAGAACCAGCGTGAATGGGTGATCTAATCTTGGCATGGTCCCGATGGGCCAAAGGGCCTGTTTCCATGTTGTATCTCCAATCAACCATTCCGGATCTTTAAATCATTCCACAAGATGAAGTATAGAAGTGTGCGTTGTTCTGTAACTTATACAATAGGATGAAGCAAAGAGCATCATTTATTTCTTTGTAGTTCATGCTATTTGAAGATTGAAAAGACTAGGCTTGTATTCACTGGAGTTTAGAAGGATGAGGGGATACCTTATAGAAACATATACAATTACAAAAGGACTGGACAAGCTAGATGCAGGAAAAATGTTCCCAATGTTGGGGCGAGTCCAGAACCACAGTCTTAGAATAAAGGGGTGGTCATTTAAGACTGAGGTGAGAAAAAAACATTCACCCAGAGAGTTGTGAATTTATGGAATTCCCTGCCACAGAGGGCAGTGGAGGCCAAGTCACTGGATGGATTTAAGAGAGAGTTAGATAGAGCTCTAGGGGCTGGTGGAGTCAAGGGATATGGGGAGAAGGCAGGCACGGGGCACTGATAGGGGACGATCAGCCATGATCACAATGAATGGCGGTGCTGGTTCGAAGGGCTGAATGGCCTTCTCCTATTGTCCCCTATCAATGGCCTGCACCTATTTTCTATGTTTCTATATATTTTTTTTCTATTTATGCTTCTTTTTTTAAAAGCTTTTTTTTTTTTCAGGTGGGTTTGAATGTTTTCATCAAGAAAGCCAGCAGGTTTAGCCCAGCCACACGCTTACTGATCCAACGGTTTGTTCCATTCCCGGCTGTAGGTAAGTCAAATTTAGGGCATCGAACACAGATATAGTGACTATTCCCCCTAATTCCTCACGGATCCTTTCTACCATTGTCACACAAACCCGCTCCTTTTTTATTTTCTACTTGTTTGTGCCTTTGATATTCTCACTGCTGCATTCTACAGTTTGTCCCTGGACATTGTGACTGCCTTGCTCCCGCCAACCTTTTTCACACTGTTTTCGTTCTGCATGTATCCATGTACTTAACGCCTAGTTAGAGACCTGTGACTGCGAGTCCAACTGTGAAGATGGCTCGACACAGCTTCAACACACAGCATGCACTCACGTGCAAGTGTGCGCACACGCGCACACAACGCGCGCACACACACACACGCGGACCCGCACTCACACACAGGCATGTGCACACGCACACTCACACACACATGCGCCCGCACCCGCACACACACACATGCACACACAAACACACACATACACACTCACACATACATACACACGCACACATGCACTCACACGTTCACACACACCAGCACACACAATCACACACTCACACGCACGCACAAGTATGCAGATGATCCAACAGTGATTGGCCTCATCAGCAACAACGATGAGTCGGCCTATAGGGAGGAGGTTCAGCTCCTAGCCGCATGGTGCGCTGACAACAACCTGGCCCTTAACTCCAAGAAGACCAAGGAGCTCATTGTGGACTATAGAAGGTCTAGGGGCTGCACGCACACCCCCATCTATATGAACGGGACGGAGGTGGAACGTGTTTCCAGCTTCAGGTTTCTGGGGGTCAACATCTCTGATGACCTCTCTTGGACCCACAATACCTCAACACTGGTCAAGAAGGCACACCAGCGTCTCTTCTTCCTGAGGAGACTAAAGAAGGTCCATCTGTCTCCTCAGGTTCTGGTGAACCTCTACCGCTGCGCCATCGAGAGCATCCTTACCAACTGTATCACAGTATGGTGTGGCAACTGCTCTGTCTCTGACCGGAAAGCACTGCAGAGGGTGGTGAAAACTGCCCAACGCATCACCGGTTCCTCACTCCCCTCCATTGAGTCTGTCCAGAGCAAGCGATGTCTGTGAAGGGTGTCAGCATCGTCAAGGGCGGCTCTCACCCCAGCCACAGACTGTTTACCCTCCTCCCATCCGGGAGGCGCTACAGGTCCCTCCGTTGCTGGACCAGCAGTTTCAGGAACAGCTTCTTCCCTGCGGCTGTTACAATACTTAACTCTGCACCTCGGTGATTGCCAGTCACCCCCCCGGACACTCCTGCCCCCAGTATAATTGCACTACTGATACTGTTTGTACATATACATATTTTACCGTTCATTATTCTAAGTTCGCTCTTCTGGGGAGATGCTAACTGCATTTTGTTGTCTCTGTACTGTACACTGCACAATGACAATTAAAGATTGAATTGAATACACTCACATTCACGCGCGCCACGCGTCACACACACACACACACACACACACACACACACACACACACACACACACACACACACACACACACACACACACACACACACACACACACACACACGTGGGCCGGCACAGTGGCACAACGGTAGACCCATGTTCACAGACCCATGTTCGATCCTGACTACGGGTGGTGTCTGTTCGAAGTTTGTACGTTCTCTCGTGACCTGCGTGGGTTTTCTCCGGGTGCTCTGGTTTCCTCCCACACTCCAACGACTTGCAGGTGTGTAGGTTAATTGGCTTCTGTAAATTGTCTTAGTGTGTAGGATAGAAGTAGTGTACAGGGTGGTCGCTGGTCAGTGTGGACTCGGTGGGCCAAAGGGGCTGTATCTGTAAACTTAAACTAAAACCCGCTCACAATATAGCAAGAAGGGCCGGTCGGAGGCCAGGAGTCGTGCGATGAGTAACTCACCTCTTACCTCCGCAAAGCCTGGCCGTCATCTACAAAGCTCAGCTAAGGAATGTGATGGAACTCCCTGCTCTCCAAACCCAGCTCGTTCCATAATCTTTGCTAATCTTTGCAGTTCTCCCGTCTAATGCAGAACGTCACATGCCATCAAAGACAGGGTGGCACGGTGACACAGCCGGTAGAGCTGCTGCCTCACAGCGCCACAGATCCAGATTTGATCCTGACCTCAGGTGCTGTCTGAGTGTGGAGTTTGCACGTTCAAGTCTAAAGTCAAAGTCAAAAGAGTTTATTGTCATGTGTCCCTGACAGGACAATGAAAATCTATCTTTGCATAGCACAACAGAACATAGAAGGCATTGACTACAATTATATACGTAAATACACCCATGAATTAATAAATTAATAAAGTGCAAATAACAGAGGGAGGGATATTAATGTTCAGAGTTTTGTCCGAGCCAGGTTTAATAGCCTGATGGCTGTGGGGAAGTAGCTATTCCTGAACCGGGTTGTTGCAGTCTTCAGGCTCCTGTACCTTCTACCCGAAGGTAGCAGGGAGATGAGTGTATGGCCAGGGTGGTGTGGGTCCTTGATGATGCTGCCAGCCTTTTTGAGGCAGCGACTGCGATAAATCCCCTCGAGGGAAGGAAGGTCAGAGCCGATGATGGACTGGGCAGTGTTTACTACTTTTTGTAGTCTTTTCCTCTCCAGGGCGCTCAAGTTGCCGAACCAAGCCACGATGCAACCGGTCAGCAAGCTCTCTACTGTGCACCTGTAGAAGTTAGAGAGAGTCCTCCTTGACAGACCGACTCTCCGTAATCTTCTCAGGAAGTAGAGGCGCTGATGAGCTTTCTTAATAATTGCATCTGTGTTCTCGGACCAGGAAAGATCTTCACGTTCTCCCTGTGACTGCGTGGGTTTCCTCTGGGTGATCCGGTTTCCACCCACATCCCAAAGACGTGCAGGTTTGGAGGTTACTTGGCCTCTGTATAAAGTTTAGTTTAGTTTAGTCTAGAGATACAACATGGAAACAGGCCCCTCGGCCCACCGGTTCCGCACCGACCAGCGATCCCCGCATATTAACACTATCTTCCACCCACCAGGGACAATTTTTACATTTACCAAGCCAATTAACCTACACACCTGTACGTCTTTGTATTGTGGGAGGAAACTGAAGATCTTGAAGAAAACCCACACAGGTCACGGGGAGAACGTACAAACTCCGTACAGACAGCACCCGTAGTCAGGATCGAACCCGGGTCCCCGAGTGTGTATATTCGCTGTAAGGCAGCGACTCTACCGCTGTGCCACCGTGACGCCCTAAACAATGCTGTGATGAATCCTGATAAATGAGCAATGGAAGGGAGGTTGGTTTGTGCGATGGTCTGGGCTGCGTCCACAACTCTCTGCAATTTCTTGCGTGCAATTTCTTGGATGCATCCTGATAAAATGCTTTCTACGGCGCATCTGTAGAAGTTGGTGAGAGTTGTTGGGGACATGCCCCAACTTCCCGAACCTTCTAAGGAAGTAGCGAAAAGGAGTTGAGACCTCAGGCAGTTCAGATCATGATCACATTGTATGACCCTGGTCGTAGAAACATAGAAACATAGAAAATAGGTGCAGGAGTAGGCCATTCGGCCCTTCGAGCCTGCACCGCCATTCAATGTGATCATGGCTGATCATCCAACTCAGTATCCCGTACCTGCCTTCTCTCCATACCCCCTGATCCCTTTAGCCACAAGTGCCACATCTAACGCCCTCTTAAATATAGCCAATGAACTGGCCTCAACTACCTTCTGTGGCAGAGAATTCCAGAGACTCACCACTCTCTGTGTAAAGAATGTTTTCCTCATTTCGGTCCTAAAGGAATTCCCCCTTATCCTTAGACTGTGACCCCTTGTTCTGGACTCCCCCAACATCGGGAACAATCTTCCAGCATCTAGCTTGTCCAACCCCTTAAGAATTTTGTAGGTTTCTATAAGATCCCCCCTCAATCTTCTAAATTCCATCGAGTACATACCGAGTCTATCCAATCTTTCCTCATATGAAAGTCCTGACATCCCAGGAATCAGTCTGGTGAATCTTCTCTGTACCCCCTCTATGGCAAGGATGTCTTTCCTCAGATTTGGAGACCAAAACTGTACGCAGTACTCCAGGTGTGGCCTCACCAAAACCCTGTACAACTGCAGTAGAACCTCCCTGCTCCTATACTCAAATCCTTTCGCTATGAATGCTAACATACCATTTGCTTTCTTCACTGCCTGCTGCACCTGCATGCCTACTTTCAATGACTGGTGTACCATGACACCCAGGTCTCGTTGCATCTCCCCCTTACCTAATCTGCCACCATTCAGATAATAGTCTACCCTCATGTTTTTGCCACCAAAGTGGATAACCTCACATTTATCCACATTGTACTGCATCTGCCATGCATCTGCCCATTCACTCAGCCTATCCAAATCACCCTGCAGCTTCCAAGCATCCTCCTCACACCTAACTATACCCCCCAGCTTGGTATCATCTGCAAACTTGGAGATGTTGTATTGAATTCCCTCGTCCAAATCATTAATACATATTGTAAATAGCTGGGGTCCCAGCACTGAGCCTTGCGGCACCCCACTAGTCACTGCCTGCCATTCTGAAAAGGACCCGTTTACTCCTACCCTTTGCCTCCTGTCTGCTAGCCAGTTCTCTATCCACATCAATACTGAACCCCCAATACCGTGTGCTTTAAGTTTGTATGCTAATCTCTTATGCGGGACCTTGTCGAAAGCCTTCTGAAAGTCTAGATATAACACATCCACTGGTTCTCCCTTATCCACTCTACTAGTTACATCCTCGAAAAATTCTATCAGATTTGTCAGACATGATTTACCTTTCGTAAATCCATGCTGACTTTGTCCAATGATTTCACCACTTTCCAAATGCGCTGCTATCCCATCTTTAATAACTGACTCTAGCAGTTTCCCCACTACCGATGTTAGACTAACTGGTCTGTAATTCCCCGCTTTCTCTCTCCCTCCTTTTTTAAAAAGTGGGGTTACATTAGCTACCCTCCAATCCTCAGGAACTACTCCAGAATCTAAGGAATTTTGAAAAATTATCACTAATGCATCCACTATTTCTGTGGCTACCTCCTTGAGTACTCTGGGATGCAGACTATCTGGCCCTGGGGATTTATCGGCCTTCAATCCGTTCAATTTACCCAACACCACCTCCCGGCTAACCTGGATTTCACTCAGTTCCTCCATCTTATTTGACCCCCGTTCCACTGCTATTTCCGGCAGATTATTTATGTCTTCCTTAGTGAAGACAGAACCAAAGTAGTTATTCAATTGGTCTGCCTTGTCCTTGTCGTCGTGCTAGTTTCCCTGTGGACGGAGCGGATGTGAAAGTGAGGTAACATGCAACTAGTCAGATCGACGGTGTATTCCTTCTCTCCAGATACCCTGCCTGACCCAGCGTTACTCCAACATTTTGTGGTTATCGTCAATGATATGCTTACTGCGTGGGAAGGCATTGCAGATGCCTTTGGTTTACACCAAAGACAAACACACAATTCTGGAGTAACAGCGGGTCAGGCAACATCTCTGGAGAAAAAGAATTGGTGATATTTCACCAATATTTCTGGAGGTAGACAAAAGTGCTGGAGAAACTCAGCGGGTGTAGCAGCATCCATGGAGCGAAGCAAATGGGCAACGTTTCGGGCCGATATTTTGGTGATATTTCAGGTTGGAATCCTTCTTCAGACCCGCGTTGGCAATTTCTTTCGGCGACTGCTGGTGACCGAAAAACCGGCGACTGGACCCCCCCCCCCCCTACAACAATGTCTACGACAATGTCTGCAACAACCTTCCACCTAGTCGACGTCAAGCTACGGCAAGCTACCAACGACCGGCGGCCCATTAGGTATCATTTAAAAATAAATTGGATAGGCATATGGATGAGAAGGGTATGGAGGGTTATGGTATGAGTGCAGGCAGGTGGGACTAAGAGAAAAAAGTTGTTCGGCACGGACTTGAAGGGCCGAGATGGCCTGTTTCCGTGCTGTAATTGTTATATGGTTATATGGTTATATGATTAGGACGTCCACCTACGACCACACCTACGACAACCGACGTCCACCCGCGGCAAGCTACGACGAGCAACGACCCTGTCGGCGACAACTGAAGTCAATTCAGCGGCCAGTACCTGCCGCCGGTTGACGTAGGTAGTCGCCAATGGAATTCACCGAAGCCAGCACCGGCGACAACCTACATCATCCTGGTGACAACCCAACCGCAAGCCAACTGTCCCCGACTGTCGCTGAAAAGTTTTGAACATTTCAAAATCCAGCGGCAACCAGAAAAAAGGTACAACTTCTTTGGGTGACTGAGGAGACCATACAGGCCATACAGACCATATGGCGACAGCCTAGTTGCCTGTAGTCGCCTAAAAATCGCCTAAGTGGGACAGGGCCATCACTTACATAGAAACATAGAAATTAGGTGCAGAAGTAGGCCATTCGGCCCTTCGAGCCTGCACCGCCATTCAATATGATCATGGCTGATCATCCGACTCAGTATCCTGTACCTGCCTTCTCTGCATACCCTCTGATCCCCTTAGCCACAAGGGCCACATCTAACTCCATCTTAGGGAGTGCAGGTAGATGGAACTAGGGGAAAATAAATGGTCGGCACGGACTGAAAGGGCCGAGAACGGCTGTTTCTGTGCTGTAATTGTTATATGGTTATATGGTTTATATGGTTAAATATAGCCAATGAACTGGCTTCAACTACCCTCTGTGGCAGAGAGTTCCAGAGACCCACCACTCTCTGTGTGAAAAAAGTCCTTCTCATCTCGGTCCTAAAGGATTTCCCCCTTATCCTTAAGCTGTGACCCCTTGTCCTGGACCTCCCCAACATCGGGAACAATCTTCCTGCATCTAGCCTGTCCAACCCCTTAAGAATTTTGTAAGTTTCTATAAGACCCCCTCGCAATCTCCTAAATTCGAGAGAGTATAAACCGAGTCTATCCAGTTTTTCTTGATAAGACAGTCCTGACATCCCAGGCATCAATCTGGTGAACCTTCTCTGCACTCCCTCTATGGCAATAATGTCCTTCCTCAGATTTCGAGACCAGAACTGTACGCAATATTCCAGGTGTGGTCTCACCAAGACCCGATACAACTGAAGGAGAACCTCCCTGCTCCTATACTCAAATCCTTTTGCTATGAAAGCTAACATACCATTCGCTTTCTTCACTGCCTGCTGCACCTACATGCCTACTATCAATGACTGGTGTACCATGACACCCAGGTCGCGCTGCATCTCCCCTTTTCCTAATCGGCCACCATTTAGATAATAGTCTGCTTTCCTATTTTTGCCACCAAAGTGGATAACCTCACATTTATCCACATTATACTGCATCTGCCAAACATTTGCCCACTCACCCAGCCTATCCAAGACACCTTGCAGTCTCCTAGCATCCTCCTCACAGCTAACACTGCCCCCCAGCTTTGTGTCATCCGCAAACTTGGAGATATTGCCTTCAATTCCCTCATCCAGATCATTAATGTATATTGTAAATAGCTGGGGTCCCAGCACTGAGCCTTGCGGCACCCCACTAGTCACTGCCTGCCATTGTGAAAAGGACCCGTTTACTCCTACTCTTTGCTTCCTGTTTGCAGCCAGTTCTCTATCCACATCAATACTGAACCCCCAATGCCGTATGCTTTAAGTTTGTATACTAATCTCTCATGTGGGACCTTGTCAAAAGCCTTCTGGAAGTCCAGATACACCACATCCACTGGTTCACCCCTATCCACGCTACTAGTTACATCCTCTAAAAATTCCACATGATTCGTCAGACATGATTTACCTTTCGTAAATCCATGCTGACTTTGTCCAATGATTTCACCACTTTCCAAATATGCTGCTATCCCATCTTTAATAACTGACTCTAGCAGTTTCCCCACTACCGATGTTAGACTAACTGGTCTGTAATTCCCCGTTTTCTCTCTCCCTCCCTTCTTAAAAAGAGGGGTTACGTTTGCTACCCGCCAATCCTCAGGAACTACTCCAGAATCTAAAGAGTTTTGAAAGATTATCACTAATGCATCCACTATTTCCGGAGCTACTTCCTTAAGTACTCTGGGATGCAGCCCATCTGGCCCTGGGGATTTATCCGCCTTTAAGCCATTCAATTTACCCAACACCACTTCCCGCCTAACCTGGATTTCACTCAGTTCCTCCTTTGACCCGCGGTCCCCTGCTATTTCCGGCAGATTATTTATGTCTTCCTTAGTGAAGACGGAAATAATCTATTACAACATAAATCATCTGTTGCAGACATAATAATCTGTTACAACAGCACAACAGGTTTGCACACATAATATTAAATAAATAATATAATAAACATACATAAATTTAAAAAAAATCAATGTTGTGCAAAATAAAGCAAAGCACAAAGTCCCTAATGCAACCTCGGCAGTTTGAAGTTTAGTCGGAGATCATAGCGTTCCATAGCCTGATGGTCATAGATCGTTGGAGGGAAGAACCACTTTTGGTCATCTTTGTTCCTGGGCATTCGAGTTTCCAAACAAGGTTGTGATGCAACCAGTCAATATGCTCTCTACCGTACACCTGTAGATGCCCAAGAAAGTATTCCTTGACATAGTGAATCTCTGAACAGCCCTGAAAAAGGCTTGTGACACTTTGGCCTTCATCAGTCAGAGTATTAGGTACAGAGGTTGGGAGGTCATGGTGCAGTTGTATAAGACGTTGGTGAGATCGCATTTTGAATATTGTGTTCAGTTCTGGGCACCATGTTGTAGGAAAGATATTGTCAAGCTTGAAAGGGTTTACGAGGATGTTATATAACCATATAACCATATAACAATTACAGCACGGAAACAGGCCATCTCGGCCCTTCAAGCCCGTGCCGAACAACTTTTTTCCCTTAGTCCCACCTGCCTGCACTCATACCATAACCCTCCATACCCTTCTCATCCATATGCCTATCCAATTTATTTTTAAATGATACCAACGAACCTACCGCCACCACTTCCACTGGAAGCTCAGTCCACACCGCTACCACTCTCTGAGTAAAGAAGTTCCCCCTCATGTTACACCTAAACTTCTGACCCTTAATTCTAAAGTCATGTCCTCTTGTTTGAATCTTCCCTATTCTCAAAGGGAAAAGCTTGTCCACATCAACTCTGTCTATCCCTCTCATCATTTTAAAGACCTCTATCAAGTCCCCCCTTAACCTTCTGCACTCCAGAGAATAAAGACCTAACTTATTCAACCTATCTCTGTAACTTAGCTGTTGAAACTCAGGCAACATTCTAGTAAATCTCCTCTGTACCCTCTCTATTTTGTTGACATCCTTGCTATAATTGGGCGACCAAAATTGTACACCATACTCCACCATGTTGCCAGGACTAGAGGGTGCGAGCTCTAGGGAGAGGTTGAGTAGGCTGGGTCTCTATTCCATGGAGCGCAGGAGGATAAGGGGTGATCTTATAGAGACGTACAAAATCATGAGAGGACTAGATTAGGTAGATGCACAGAGTCTCTTGCCCAGAGTAAGGGATTTGAGACCAGAGGACATACGTTCAAGGCAAAGGGGAAAAGAATTAATAGGAATCTGAGGGGTAACTTTTTCACACAAAGGGTGGTGGGTGTATGGAACGAGCTGCCAGAGGAGGTAGTTGAGGCTTGGACTATCCCAATGTTTATGAAACAGTTAGACAGGTACATGGATAGGACAGGTTTGGAGGGTTTTGGGCCAAGCGCAGGCAGGTTGGACTGGTGTAGCTGGGACATTGTTGGCTGGTGTGGGCGAGTTGGGCCGAAGGGCCTGTTTCCACACTGTATCACTCTATGATTCTATGAGCCATGTTGCGGCTGAGGCTGCATTCGAAGTGTTGTTGCCTCATTACAGGAAGGGTGTGGAGTTTCTAGCGAGGCCGTAACATAATTTATCAGATGTACCAGAATGCTGCCTGCATTAGAGAGCATTAGCTAACGGGAAGGGTTGGACAAACTTGGATAGTTTTCCCTCGAGCTGAGAATAGGTCTGATGGAAGTATATGAATGAACTTTATTTATTGGCCAATTATTCATTTATTGGCCAAGTATTCACACACAAGGAATTTGCCTTGGCGCTCCGCCCACAAGTGTCAACATGACACACAGTGACAGTTAGCAATGACACATAAAACATTAAACATTAATAATAAAACATTATTGATTAAACATGTGAATTAAATAATATACCAGAGCAAACGGAGGCTACAGATTTTTGGTTATTGAGTAGAGCTACTACGTATAGAATGATGAAAGGCATAGAGACGATAGACAGTCAGAACCTTTTTCCCCAGGTTGGAAATGTCGAAGGCCACTGGGCATGGCTTGAAGTTGAGAAGGGCAAAGTTTAAAGGAGACATGCGGAGTAAGATTTTACACAGAGTGGTGGATGCATGGAATATACGCTGCCATGCGAGATGGTGGAAGGCGTTACGATAGCAACGTTAAAGACGTATTTAGACAGATAGGAACAAAAAGGAAATAGGAGGATATGAATCATGTGCGAGCAGATGGGATCGTTTAATTTGGCATCATGGACAGCACAGACCTGAAGAGTGTTCCTACGCCGAACATCTCGCTGCTGTTTGTCGTGTCCTCCTGTGACAATTGTGCATTCCCTCCAGCTTTGCAGCAATCCTTTTAGCGCAAGTAGAGGCTCTTCGCATTTTACACCACTACCACGCGCTTGAAAAGCAGCGAGCGATTCAAAAACGGGTCAATTAAACATATAGGCGACGACACTGCCAGGTGTAAATTTGTCTCTCGGCTTGTCTTGAGTGGGGGCTTGTGGGGGTGGGGGGGGGGGGGTGGGGAAAGGGGGAAACCGCTTTTGGAGACGGAGAGGCGACTGTTTTCCATGTCGTCTCCTCGCGGCCTCACACCATGGATTGGAGCGCCCTTTCCCGCAGTCAGGCCCGGAGTTTCAACAGTGGGCGCAGCATGGACTTTTCCATCGCAGGGCGGGCGAACCCTTGCCGGGGGTTGCCAGAGAGGAGTGCTCCGATCACTGGCCTGGTGACTTTGACATCGTGGGACTGTGGTCTGCGGAGCTTCTAGCCGCGAGCATGGCATGGACTTACCATCCGGAGCCTGGGATCCCTTGCCGGAGAAGAGCTCCGACCGCCGGCCCGCGGACTATAACATCCTGAAGCCGCGGTCTCCGGTAGGGAAGTGCCGATTCGGGACCTCCAAGCCGCGGAGTGTGTTCGACCATCCCGACGTTGGAGTTTTGATCATCCCGACGAGAGGGCCTGTACATCGGGCCGTCCGTAGCGGCGACTACGGAGGGTTCATGACCCCGACCACGGGTGACCAAAGGAGGAGGGAGGGCTGACAGTGAAGAATGCTGTGGTGGATGTTTGTGTTAGATTCTATTATGTATTGTGTGTTCTTTTTAAGTGTATCGCTGCTGGCAAATTCATTTCACTGCACCTTCGGGTGCATGTGACGAATAAATTTGACTTTGACTTTGACCGCGTATTTCCAACGTTGCGAGCACGTAATTCAGGCATTGGTATTATCAAACGGAACTGTGGGGGGACAGTACGGTTGTTATGGGCGCGGCGTTAGAGTTGCTGCCTCACAGTGCCAGAGACCCGGGTTCCATCCTGACTACGGGTGGCTGTGTGTACAGAGTTTATACCCTCTCACTGTGATCGCGTGGGTTTTCTGCTGGTGCCCCGGTTTCCTCGCGCACTCCAGAGCCGCACAGACTGTAGTTTAATTGTCTTTGGTATTATTCGTCCCTAGTGTGTAGGATAGTATGAGTGTACAGGGTGATTGCTGGTCAGCACAGAGTCAGTGGGCCGAAGGGACTGTTTCCATGCTGATCTAAAGTCGAAAGTCAAACACACGAAAATCTCGAGGTGCCTTTTATCAGCTTTGATTACCTTTGATAAATAGGGTGATCAGAGTTACTGAGCCATGTGCTGGCTAAAATTGAGCCCTTCTGCAGCTAAAATTCTCATTACAAGATTATGGGGGTCGGTCATTTAATATTTAATATAATTACAATTTTTCTGCAGTTGTATAGGGCTCTGGTGAGACCACATCTGGAGTATTGCGTACAGTTTTGGTCTCCTAATTTGAGGAAGGACATTCTAGTGATTGAGGCAGTGTAGGTTCATCAGATTGATCCCTGGGATGGCGGGACTGTCATAAGATTGAAAAAACTGGGCTTGTATTCACTGGAGTTCAGAAGGATGAGGGGGGATCTTATAGAAACATATAAAATTCTAAAAGGACTGGACAAGCTAGATGCAGGAAAAATGTTCCCAATGTTGGGCGAGTCCAGAACCAGGGGACACAGTCTTAGAATAAAGGGGAGGTCATTTAAGACTGAGGTGAGAAAAAACGTTTTCACCCAGAGTTGTGAATTTATGGAATTCCCTGCCACAGAGGGCAGTGGAGGCCAAGTCACTGGATGGATTTAAGAGAGAGTTAGATAGAGCTCTAGGGGCTGGTGGAGTCAAGGGATATGGGGAGAAGGCAGGCACGGGTTATTGATAGGGGACGATCAGCCATGATCACAATGAATGACGGTGCTGGCTCGAAGGGCCGAATGGCCTCCTCCTGCACCTATTGTCTATGTTTCTATCTATGTTTCTATAATATTATAGAATGGGTCTAAGAATCTCTGCAATCTGCTTGGCTAAAAGCCGCTGCGTTGCATTGTCATTATTTTTACTGGCCAGAAAACCGATATATCAATACAATACTATAGCGACACCGATACACGGCATTTTGGGGGGTTTATGCTTGTCTGCTTGATGCTGCGCGCGCAATACAAAATGGCGAGTGCGGCTGAGCCACATTTTGAGTAGCTGGCGGACGGCGAGTTATCAACATCGCTGGAAGAATCGGATACTGTCAGTACCAAAAAATCAATAACGTTTGGATTCTCCGAGTTGGAAAGTTTGGCAAAGCTCAAAAAAGTCAATTCCATTTTGTACGACACACAAAATAAACCTGTGCCTGTTTTAATATTGCGTAGGGGAAAAAAGTCAAAAGAAATCTTCTATTTTTCAAATCATGTAAAAAGTAAAATAAAAATTTAAATCTGCTGTATTCCAAATCATGCGTATTTTACTTCCCCCACCCCCCCAAACAGATGATGCACAGGTCTATTTCGTGCTTCGGTTGGAATTGCGTGCGCGCGGTAAGTTTGGAATGGTCTGAAACACACTCAGCTGCGCCTCGTGTGTTTAAACCATTCCAAGGTTACCTCGTGCACACAATTCCTACCGACACGCTCAGACCTGCGCACCATTTGCATACTGAGGTGCAGAGGAGCTTCTCGCAGCAGGCGATGATTCTGTATAATTCTCTACCCCTGATGGTCGTGCAGACGAGATTGTTGGGGTACCGAAGAAGAGTCAGGAGTGCTTTGTTGTCAGATGTACCGAAATGGAACAATCAAATTCTTACTTACAGCAGCACGATAGGCGTGTGAACATAGATTCTGAGACCCATTCGATAACTGTGAACACAGTTGCATGCAACAAAAAAAGTTCAGATCAGTAAAGTCCGATTAAAGATAGACTGAGGGATTCCATGGACCGCTCTCTAGTTGG
The DNA here is from genome assembly GCA_963514005.1 of Raja brachyura. The sequence continues at coordinate 9,156,982 of OY740781.1, forward strand.
TGATGGGATGACGAACGGGTTGGTACGTGTAATGTCAGTTTATTGTCACGTGTACCGATGTACAGTGAAAAGCTTTTGTTGCGCGCTAACCAGCAAGCGGAAAGACCATACATGATTACAATCGAGTCATTCACAATGTACAGATACAGGATAAAGGGAATAACGTTTAGTGCAAGGCAAAGCCAGCCAAGACTGATTAAAGATAGTCTGAGGGTTTCCAATGAGGTAGATAGTAGTTTGACGCTGCTCTCTGGTTGTGGTGGGATGGTTCAGTTGCCTGATAACAGCCGGGAAGAAACTGTCCCTGAATCTGGAGGTGTGCGTTTTCACAATTCTGTACCTCTTGCCTGATGGGAGACGGGGGAAGAGGGAGTGGCCGGGGTGAGACTGGTCCTTGATGGTGCTGCTGGCCTTGCCGAGGCAGCGTGAGGTGTAGATGGAGTCGATGGAAGGGAGGTCGGTTTGTGTTATAGAAACATAGAAAAATAGGTGCCGGAGTAGGCTATTCGGTCCTTTGAGCCAGCATCACCATTCAATAAGATCATGGCTGATCATCCAAAATCAGTACCTGGTTCGTGCTTTTTCCCCAAATCCCTTGATTCCTTTACCCTAAAGAACTAAATCTAACTCCCATTTGAAAACGTCCAGTGAATTGGCCTCCAGAGAATTCCACAGATTCACAACTCTCTGGGTGGAAATGTTTTTCCACATCTCAGTCCTAAATGGCCTACCTCTTATTCTTAAACTGTGACCCCTGGTTCTTGATTCCCCCAACATCGGGAACATTTTCCCTGCATATTTCCTGTTCATGTTTCTATAAGATCTCCTCTCATCCTTCTAAATTCCAGTGAATACAAGTCCAGTCGACCCATTCTTTCATCATATGTCAGTCCCAGGAATTATCCTGGTGAACCTACGCTGCACTCCCTCAATAGGAATAATGTCCTCCCTCAAATTAGGAGACCAAAACTGCTCACAACTACTCTAGGTGTGGCCTCACCAGGGCCCTGTACAACTGCAGTTGGACCTCCTTGCTCTAAACTCAAATCCTCTCGCAATGAAGGCCAACATGTCATTCGCTTTCTTCACTGCCTGCTGTACCTGCATGCTTACTTTCAGTGACTGATGTACAAGCACCCCCAGGTCTCGTTGCAACTCCCCTTTTCCTAATCTGACACCATTCAGATAATAATCGCCTTCCTGTTTTTGCCATCAAAGTGGATAACCTCACATTTACCCACATTATACTGTATCTGCCCACTCACCCAACGTATGGTTCATCCAGCATCCTCATGGCACCCTCCTCACACAAATCTCTTGAGTGTGACCTTGAGTGTGACCCTCCTCACACAAATCTCTTGAGTGTGGCTTTTTGAAAGTCAAGATACACCTCATCCACTGGCTCTCCCTTATCCATTCTACTTGTTACATCCTCAAAAAAGTCCAGAAGATTAATCAAGCATGATTTCCCTTTCATAAATCCATGCTGACTTTGACCGATCTTGTCACTGCTTTCCAAATGCGCTGCTATAACATCTTAAATAGTCGACTCCAGCATCTTCCCCACTACCGATGTGAGGCTAACTGGTCTATAATTCCCTCTCTCTCTCCTTTCTTAAAAAAGTGGAGTTACATTGGCTACCCTCCAGTCCACAGGAACTGATCCAGAGTCGAGAGAACATTAGAAAATGCATCCACAATTTCTAGGGCCACCTCCTTGAGTACTCTGGGATGCAGACCATCAGGCCTTGGGGATTTATCAGCCTTCAGTCCCAACAGTTTACCACACACCATTCCCTGACTAATGTGGATTCCCTTCACTTCCTCCCTCCCACTAAACCCTCGGTCCTCTAGTATTTCTGGGAGATTGTTTGTGTCTTCCTTAGTGAAGGCAGAACCAAAGTACTCGTTTAACTGTTCTGCCATTTCCTTGTTTCCATTATAAATTCACCTGTCTCTGTCTGTAAGGGACCCACATTGGACTTCACTAATCTTTTCCTTTTTACATATCTAAAGCAGCTTTTACAGACAGTGTTTATATTCCCCACAAGCTTTCTTTCATGCTCTTTTCCCCCTTCTTAATGAACCCCTTTGTCCTCCTCTGTTGAGTTCCAAATTTCTCCCAGTCCACCAGTTTGCTGCTTCCTCTGGCCAATGTATTTGCCTCTTCCTTGGATTTAACACTATCCGTGATTTCCCTCGCTAGCCACGGTTGATTCGCCTTCATCGTTTTATTTTTTCACCAGACAGCGATGAACAATTTCTGGAGTTCATCCATGCGGTCTTTAAATCTTTAAATCTTTGCCATTGCTTCTCCACCGTCAACCCTTCGAGTATAATTCACCAGTCTATCCGAGCCAATTCCCGCCTCATACCTTCAAAGTCTCCTTTCTTTAAGTTCAGATCCCTAGTCCCTGAATTAACCGTGTCCTTCTCCATCCTAATGCAGACTTCCACCATGTTATGGTCACTGTTGCCCAAGGGGCTTTGATCAACAAGATCAGTGGATCAGTTGAACAACAGCAGTGGATGTTGTCTATATGGATTTCAGTGAGGCCTTTGACAAGGTTCCCCATGGAAGGTTGGTTAAGAAGGTTCAATCTTTGAGTGTTAATGGCGGAGTAGCAAGATGGATTCAACAGTGGCTGAATGGGAGATGCCAGAGAGTAATGGTGGATGGCTGTTTGTCAGGTTGGAAGCCGGTGACCAGTGGGGTGCCTCAGGGATCTATGTTGGGTCCACTGTTGTTTGTCATGTACATCAATGATCTAGATGATGGGGTGGGAAATTGGATAAGTAAGTATGCAGATGATACTAAGATAGGTGGTGCTGTGGATAATGAAGTAGATTTTCAAAGTCTACAGAGAGATTTGGGCCATTTGGAAGAGTGTGCTGAAAGATGGCAGATGGAGTTTAATGCTGATAAGTGTGAGGTGCTACATCTTGGCAGGACAAATCAAAATAGGACGTACATGGTAAATGGTAGGGAATTGAGGAATGCTGTGGAACAGAGGGATCTAGGAATAACTGCATAGTTCCTTGAAGGTGGAATCGCATGTAGATAGGGTGGTGAAGAAAGCATTTGATGTGCTGGCCTTTATAAATCAGAGCATTGAATATAGGAGTAGGGAAGTAATGTTAAAATTGTACAAGGCATTGGTGAGACCAATTCTGGAGTATGGTGTACAATTTTGGTCGCCTAATTATAGGAAGGATGTCAACAAAATAGAGAGAGTACAGAGGAGATTTACTAGAATGTTGCCTGGGTTCCAGCAACTAAGTTACAGAGAAAGGTTGAACAAGTCAGGTCTTTATTCTTTGGAGCGCAGAAGGTTAAGGGGGGATTTGATTGAGGTCTTTAAAATGATGAAAGGGATAGACAGAGTTGACGTGGATAAGCTTTTCCCATTGAGGGTAGGAAAGATTCAAACAAGAGGGCATGACATGAGAATTAAGGGACAGAAGTTTAGGGGTAACATGAGGGGGAACTTCTTTACTCAGAGAGTGGTGGCTGTGTGGAATGATCTTCCTGCAGAAGTGGTGGAGGCAGGATCGATTTTAACATTTAAAAGTGGATAGGTATATGGACGGGAAGGGAATAGAGGGGTATGGTCTGAGTGCAGGTAGATAAATGGTCGGCACGGACTGGAAGGGCCGAGAAGGCCTGTTTCCGTGCTGTAATTGTTATATGGTTATATGGTTATCACTAACTAAACCTTCCTCATTACACAATACCCAGTCTAGGATGGCCTGCCCTCCAGCCGGTTCCTCTACATATTGGTCTAAAAACCCATCCCGTGCATATTCCAGGAAATCCTCCTCCCCAGCGCTGCTACCAATTTGGGTGGCCCAATCTATATGTAGATTAAAGTCACGCATGATAGCTGCTGTACCTTTGCTACACGCAGCCCTAACCTCCTGCTTGATGCTATCCCCAACCTCCCTACTGCTGTTTGGTGGCCTGTACACACCTCCAACAAGCGTTTTCTGCCCTTGGCTATCTCGCAGTTCTAGTAGGCCCCTCTCGGTCATGACAGATGGATGCAAGCCTGGGCGATCGATGTCATATGGAGGACAGACAGGCTGTTGCCCATGCAGCATGTCTCCCCCCCCCCCCCCTGCACGTCGCTGATCGATCCAAAGGAACAGCGGGGCCGTTACAGTTTGGCACCAGCGCCATCGCAGGAGCTGCCGGAGCGAGGTTGTAGACAACGACGAACTGCCTTAGGGGCTCCGACTCCGGATTTTCTTGAGGTTTACTCCTGGAGCCTTTTCCATGACTGGATATGGCCACAAGGCAGTGGCGGTTGTAAATCAGAGTTTTCCCCTCTCCTAGATGCCCCATCTGCCCAAGACTCGTGGGGGCTGGAGCGTCTACCTTCCCGTGCAGGTCTACCGTGCCAGCCCACTGCCCATGTAAGCTAATGTCTCTCCTTGCTCGTGCATTCATCTCCTCTTTAACCAGCAATGCACACCTCTGTACTCTTGGAGTAAAGACCTGACTTGGGGCAGTTCCTGTCCAGGAAGCTTTCATCTTCCCGGATGGAACGCAGGCCATCCAAACTGCTCCTCCAGTTCAATAACTCGGCCCTCAACCTGTTTCCACAGTTCTCTCCCAAACCGTGCAATGATGCTTTCCATGGCACCTCTGTAGAAGTGGGCGAGAGCTGTTGGGGACATGCAGAGCCTCCTAAGCCTTCGAAGGAAGTCGAGGCGTTGGTGCGATTTCTTGGCAGCCGGGCCACTGACCTTTGTGTCAGCAACCCCCTCTCTTTCCACCCCGCCATTGTCTTTCCACTCACGTCATTATCTTTGCTTCTTTGCATCAATGCAAATCAGCTCCTGATCCGTTTTGTGTGAGTGTTGCTGGCATTATGGGTGTTTACTGATGTAAGGTGGAAATAATGAGAACAAAGCATCTCGTGTCAGCTGCGTCTCCATGGGGTGGCCCACCCACCCCTGAGTCAAAGGTAGCGGCTGTGAACTGCGCACACCAGACTTTGAGCTGCGCAAAGGTCTGCATTGTCTGTTTAAGAAGTTGATAAGTTCTAGGAGCAGAATTCGGCCATCAGGTCTACTCCGCCATTCAATCATGGCTGATCTATCTCTCCCTCTCAACCCCACTCCCCCCATAACCCCTGTGCTCCTGTCACGCTAATATAGAAACAAAAAAACTGCAGTCACGGTGGCGCAGCGGTAGAGTTGCTGCCTTACAGCGCATGCAGCGCCGGAGACCCGGGTTCCATCTCGATCTACGGGTGCTGTCTGTGCGGAGTTTGTACGTTCTCCCCCAGACCAGGGTGGGTTTTCTCCAAGATCTTCGGTTTCCTCCCACACTCCAAAGACGTACAGATCTTTAGGTTAATTGGCTTGGTGTAAATGTAAAAAATGTCGCTAGTGGGTTTAGGATAGTGTTAGTGTGCGGGGATCGCTGGTCGGCGCGGACCCAGTGGGCCGAAAGGCCTGTTTCTGCGCTGCATCTCTAAACTAAACTGAACTAAAATGGAACAAAACCAAAGGACATGGGTTCAAGATGAAGGGGGAAAGATTTATTAGGGGACTTGTTCACACAAAGGGTGATGGGTGTATGGAACGAGCTGCCGGTGGAGATAGTTGAGGCTGGGGCCATTGTAATGTTTAAGAAACAATTGGACAGGTACACGGATAGGACAGGTTTAGAGGAATCACAAACGCAGGCAGGCGGGAAGAAGTGGTAGATGGGGCATGTTGGTCTGCATGGGCAAGTTGGGCGGACGGGCCAGTTTCCACGCTACAGGACTCAATGACTCTTTACTCTTATGAGAGGAGATGAGAGGAGTCGCATGCAGTAACAGGGAGAATGTACAAACTCCAGTCGCCACGGAAGCAGCAGCGCTTACTATTTAGCGACTGTGCCAAGCTTTATCCCATAATCCCACATCTGAAAAGAAACATTATTCAGACAGTAATGTTTACGAAAGAACTGCAGATGCTGGAAAAATCGAAGGTAGACAAAAATGCTGGAGAAACGCAGCGGGTGAGGCAGCGTCTATGGAGCGAAGGAATAGGGGACTTTTCGGGTCGAGACACTTCTTCAGACAGTAAAATTGATTAACATTTGAGGAATTAACTCAGGGCGAATTTTTCACACAGAATAAAGGGTAGTCCATTTAGAACGGAGATGAGGATAAACATTTTAACCCAGAGAGTTGTGAGTGTGGAATTCTCTGCCTCAGAAGGCAGTGGAGACCAATTCTCTGGATGCTTTCAAGAGAGAGCTAGATAGGGCTCTTAAAGATAGCGGAGTCAGGGGATATGGGGAGAAGGCAGGAACAGGGTACTGATTGGGGATGATCAGCCATGATGAAAGTGAATGGCGGTGCTGGCTTGAAGGGCCGAATGGCCTACTCCTGCACCTATTGTCCCTTGCCTCCCCATCCTTCCCGTGAATAGATGTTGAGGTTCCATTGAAGCCTTGAAGGGAATTTGATTTGGTTTGATGTGGAGGATTTGATTGATTGGCAGAGGGGCTGTGTAGCCTGATCCTATTTCTTGCTTCCCTATCTCATCAGTTTCACGTTGCTGTTTGTGAAAGCCTGCTGTGTGCAAATTAGCTGACGTGTTTCCTACATTAGAACCGCACTTACACCTGAAAGCAGAGTGCCTTTGGTTACAATTCACATTCTAATGTCTGGAAAACATAAAAGGTGCGACATAATCCAAGTATTTTTGTTTACCTATAATTACATGGGATTTATAGCACAGATCGACGCTGTTCCCCGTTCAAGTGATTCGCGCTTGCCAGGAGCTTTCCTCCCACCTGACTGACTCTAAATCTGTCCTCTCAATCCCTCGTTTCTTCTTCTATTCCCGCTCCCGGCTCCTGTCCGGCAGAAGGGGCAGAAGCTTGAAAGCGCGCACCACCAGACTCTTCAAAAAAGCTTCCCCCCCCCCCCCGTTATGGAGTCATACAGCGTGGAAACAGGCCCTTCGGCCTAACTAACTTGCCCACACCGACCAAAGTCCCGTCTACGCCTGTCCCACCTGCCTGCGTTTGGCCCATATATCCCTCTAAACCAGTCCAATCCATGTACCTGTCTAAATGTTTCTTAAACGTTGTGATATACAATAGACAGTAGGTGCAGGAGTGAGCCATTCGGCCCTTCGAGCCAGCACCGCCATTCAATGTGATCCTGGCTGATCATCCCCAATCAGTACCCTGTTCTTGCATTCTCTCTATATCCCTTAACTCTGCTATATTTAAAAGTTTAGGGGTAACATGAGGGGGAACTTCTTTACTCAGAGAGTGGTGGCTGTGTGGAATGATCTTCCTGCAGAAGTGGTGGAGGCTGGATCGATTTTAACATTTAAAAGTAAAATGGATAGGTATATGGACGGGAAGGGAATGGAGGGGTATGGTCTGAGTGCAGGTAGATGGGACTAGGGGAAAATAAATGTTCGGCACGGACTGGAAGGGCCGAGAGGGCCTGTTTCCGTGCTGTAATTGTTATGTGGTTATATGGTTATCTTTAAGAGCTCTATCTAGCTCTCTCTTGAAATTATCCAGAGAACCGGCCTCCACCGCCCTCTGAGGCAGAGAATTCCACAGACTCACAACTCTCTGTGTGAAAAAGTTTTCCTCATCTCCGTTCTAAATGACTTACCTCTTATTCTTAAACTGTTACCCCTGGTTCTGGACAGTACCTGTTTCATCTACCTCATCCAGCAGCGTGTTCCATACACTCATCACCCTCTCCGGTTCCCTCTCAGGTTCCCCTCATCCTCCTGCGCTCCAGGGATTATATAGACAACTCAACTGCTCCTTATAGCTCAGGCACTCGAGCCCTGGCAACATCCTCATAAATCTTCCCCGCACCCTTTCCAGCTTGTCATCATCTTGCCTATAACATGGTGCCCAGAACTGAACACAATACTCTAAATGCGGCCTCAACCGCAACCATGATGCAATGTTGCCGAACCTGGACATTACCGTTTTTAATGAGAGAAGGGCCAAGGTGGTGTGGGTCCTTGATGATGCTGGCTGCCTTTCTGGGACACTGTCCCTTATAGAACACCTTCATCACCACCCTCTGTACCTGTGTGGCCACTGTCATGGAATTATGTATCGGCATCCCTAGGTGTCTCTGTTTTACCATGCTCCATTTTCTATGTGGGTCCTGACCTAGTTTATTACCAAAATCACCCTCAGACTAATGGTTATTGGACTTTTACCTGCAAAAAACGTTATTCCCTTTATCCTGTACTTGTAGACTGTGGACGGCTCAGTAGTAATCATGTATTGTTTAAGAAGGAACTGCAGATGCTGGAAAATCAAAGGTAGACAAAGGTGCTGGAGAAACTCAGCGGGTGCAGCTGCATCTATGGAGCGAAGGAAATAGGCAACGTTTCGGGCCAAAACGTTCCCTATTTCTTTCGCTCCATAGATGCTGCTGCACCCGCTGAGTTTCTCCAGCATTTTTGTGTACCTAGTAATCATGTATTGTCTTTCCACTGACTGGTTAGTACACAACAAAAGCTTTTCACTGTACCACAGTAAATTAAACCAAACACGCACACATGCGCACACACACACACGCACACACTCACACACTTACACGCAGGCACCCGCACACGCACACACACACACTAACACACACACTAACACACACGCGCGCACACACACTAACACACACGCACGTACACACACTTACACGCGCACACACGCATACACACACTGACACACAGACACACGCACACACACTGACACACAGACACACACGCACACACACACACACTCACACACTTACACACCCGCACACGCACACACACACTAACACACGCGCGCACACACACTGACACACACGCGCGTACACACACTTACACGCGCACACACGCATACACACACTGACACACAGACACACGCACACACGCTGACACACAGACACACACGCACACACACACACACTCACACACTTACACACCCGCACACGCACACGCACACACTAACACACACGTGCACACACACACTAACACGCGCGCACAAGCATACACACACTGACACACAGACACACACGCACACACACTGACATACACACACACGCGCACACACACACACACACACACACGGGCACACACACACACAGACACACACACACACGGACACACAGGCGCACACACACACACAGGCGCACTCACACACTCAGAATAAGAGGGCGTACCTTCAGGAAGGAGATGAGGAGGGATTTCTTCAGTCAGTGGGTGGTGAATCTGTGGAATTCTTTGCCACAGAAGGCAGTGGAGGCCAAATCAGTGGGTATTTTTTTAAAGCAGAGATAGATAGATTCTCGATTAGTTATGGAGAGAAGCAGCAGAATGGAGAGGGAATTATAAATCAGCCATGATTGAAAGGCGTAGATGGGTCAAATGGCCTAATTCTGCTCCTATCACTTATGAACACATACCCACACAGCTGTTCCTTCAGCCCCACAATGGAGGTCAGCTCCCCCCTTCTGCAACCTGGAGGGGCGAGAGGATACAACCAAGGGGATTAGGTAAAATGGCGGTCACGGTGGCGCAGCGGTAGAGTTGCTGCTTTACAGCAAATGCAACGCCGGACACACAGGTTCGATCCTGGCTATGGGTGCTGTCTGTACGGAGTTTGCACGTTCTCCCCGTGATCTTCGGTTTCCTCCCACGCTCCAAAGACGTGCAGGTTTGCAGGTTAATTGGCTTGGTAAATGTAAAAATTGTCCCTAGTGTGTGTAGGATAGTGTTAAGGTGCGGGGATCGCTGATCGGCGCGGACCCGGTGGGCCGAAGGGCCTGTTTCCGCGCTGTATCTCTCAACTAATCCTCCCTCGGTGTAGATACTGTAACTGGAGCGTGGTGGCATCTCCGCAGCTCTGTAATCTTTGTGTGTAGCCACGCGTTGTTGGCCCCTGTGCCCCGTCACGTTGCCTGACATTTCAGTAGGTCTCACCTCAGATACCAATCTGTCAACATGCCACTTAGTCTGTGATCTAAAACATACGCAGAGCCCCTGTTAACGCTGCATTAACACCTTTGCCAGCGTCCAATTTTGTATGAGGTCTCGAGTCCAAACCCGCTGGCAGCTTGTAGCACTCAGCGGCCAAAGGATGTAAGCGATTGGCAGCTCACGTTAGCCTGAGCATCACGCATCATCAACCAGTCTCACCCCGGCCACTCCCTCTTCTCCCCTCTCCCATCGGGCAAGAGGTACAGAAGTGTGAAAACGCACAGCTCCAGATTCAGGGACAGTTTCTTCCCAGCTGTTATCAGGCAACTGAACCATCCTACCACAAGCAGAGAGCAGCGCTGAACTACTATCTACCTCATTGGTGACCCTCGGACTATCCTTGACCGGACTTTGCTGGCTTTACCTTGCACCAAACGTTATTCCCTTATCCTGTATCTGTACACTGTAAATGGCTCGATTGTAATCATATATTGTCTTTCCGCTGACTGGATAGCACGCAACAAAAAGCTTTTCGCTGTACCTCGGTATGCGTGACAATAGAAACGTAGAAAATAGGTGCAGGAGGAGGCCATTCAGCCCTTCGTGCCAGCACCGCTAAACCGAACTGATACATGTTCGGCAAGGCACCATTCACGTGCGGCGGGCTCTCTCCCTCCTCCCTCTCAGAGCCGTGTCATGCTACGCTGGCTGTATTGTCTTCAACATGGACAATTCATGCAGTCACCGACACCAGCTTTACTGGACTTTGTCTTGCACCAAGCGTTATTCCCTTTATCCTGTGTCTGTACACTGCGAGCGGCTTGATTGTAATCACGTTCATCGTATCAGGACCTGGTCATTACATCAAAAAAGGGGCGGCACGGTGGTGCAGGAATAGAGTTCCTGCCTGACAGCGCCAGAGACCCAGGGTTGGCACATTCTCAATGTGACCTGCGTGGGTTTTCTCCGGGGGCTCCAGTTTCCTGCCGCACTCCAAAGACGTACAGGTTTGTAGGTTAATTGGCTTCAGTAAAATTGTAAATTGGCCACAATGTGTAGGATAGTGCCAGTGTGCGGGGATCGCTGGTCGGCGTGGGCTCGATGGGCCGAAGGGCCTGTTTCCGCCCTGTGTCTAAAGTCATACATATCAAAACGGAACTATGTAATTCTTATCTGCAAAGGTGAGGTGACAATGTTACTTGATACCCACACCTGAGTATCTATTTAAACATTCATTCCTGTCTGACTACCATTGTATGTATTGCCCTTGCAAAGGTTGTGTTGAGCTATCACTTGCAAGTGCTTAGCCCTTCTGAATAAGTTACTCAGGTGATTTAGTTTAGAGATACTGGGCGGAAACAGGCCCTTCGGCCCACCGTGTCCGCGCCGACCAGCGATCCCCACACGCTAACACCATCCTACACCCACTAGGGACAATTTTTACATTTACACCAAACCAATTAACCTACAAACCTGCACGGTTTTGGATTGTGGGAGGAAACCGAAGATCTCGGAGAAAAACCCACGCAGGTCACGGGGAGAACGTTCAAACTCCGTACGGACAGCGCCCGTAGTCGGGATGGAACCCGGGTCTCCAGCGCTGCATTCGCTGTAAGGCAGCAACTTTACCGCTGCGCCACCGTGATCTTATGGAGGTGCATAACATCATGAAGGAAATAGAATGAACAGGGTTAGAGGAATCATGAATCTCTGAGGATATGACATGGACATCGCACGCTGCAGCACTCGTGAGTACGGCAAGGCAGCGCCTTTACCACCTCAGGCAATTGAGGAAATTCAGAGTGTCTCCGAGGATCCTCCAGTGCTTCTACTCTGCGGTGTGGAAAGCATCTTGTCCGGAAACATTACAATCTGGTTTGGGAACTGCTCTGCCTAGGACAAGAAGGCTCTGCAGAGAGTAGTGCGTTCGGCCGAACGCACTGTGGGGACTTCTCTCGCCCCTCTGCAGGAACTATACATCAGAAGGTGCAACTCCAGAGCCAACAAGATAATGGGAGACCCCTTCCACCCCTGCAACGGACTGTTCCACCTCTTACGGCCAGGCAAACACCTCCGTTGCCATGCTGTGAGAACGGAGAGGATGAGGAGGAGTTTCTTCCCAGAGGCCATTCGGACTGGAAACTCCTATCTCACCAGGGACTAACTCTACTAACTTACTGTACCACAATACTGCCCACAATATTTAATATGGAAAAGAACATGTGATTCTGTTTGTAGTTTGTTGGTTGTTTGTTTGTTTTTTGCACAAAGTCCGCGAGCACGGCCACTTTTCATTTCACTGCACATCCCGTATGTGCATGTGACGAATAAACTTGACTTGACTTGACTTGATCAAGAACCATAAGACATGTTTAAGCTGAGAGAGGAAAGATTTAATACAAACCTGATGGGCAACGTGTTAGAAAAATAGAAACATGGATAATAGAAATTCGGCCCTTCGAGCCAGCACTGCCATTCAATATGATCACGGCTGATCATCCACAATCAGTACCCCGTTCCTGATTTTTCCCCATATCCCTTGATTCCGTTAGCCCTCAGAGCTAAATCTAACTCTCTCTTGAAAACATCCAGTGAACCGGCCTCCACTGCCTTCTGTGGCAGAGAATTCCACAGATTCACAACTCTCTGGGTGAAAATGTTTTTCCTCATATCGGTCCTAAATGGCCCACATTTCACAGAGGGCGGTGGGCATGTGGAGCGAGTTGCCGCAGGAGGTAGTTGAGGCAAGTACAATTGCAACGTTTAAAAGACTCTTGGATAGGTACATGGATAGGAAAGGTTTTGAGAGGTATGGGCCAAATGCAGGCAAATGGACTTTCTCTGATGGGGCATCTTGGTATGGACGAGTTCTTAATTTCACAATATATAAGAGTAGAATTTGGCCATTCGGCCCATCAAGTCTACTCCACCATGTCATCAGGGCTGATCTAGTTTTCCCTCTCGACCCCACTCTCCTGCCTTTGACGTCCTAACTAATCAACAACCTGCCAATCTCTGCTTTGAAAATATGCAATGACTTGGCCTCCGCTGCCGTCTGTGACAACGAATTCCGCATTCACCGCCCTCTGGCTAAAAAATTCCTCCTCCTTTCTCAAAGCATGTCCTTTAATTCTGAGGCTGTGCCCTCTGGTCCTAGACTCTCCCACTAGTGGAAACATCCTCCCCACATCCACTCTATCCAGGGCTTTCACTATTCTGTACTTTTCAATGAGGTGTCTCCCCTCACCCTTCTAAACTCCAGCGAGTACAGGCCCAGTGCCGTCAAACGCTCATCGTACATTAACCCACTCATCCCCGGGATGACTCTCGCAGCCCATCTCTGGACCCTCCTTCGCCAGCACATCTAATCTGGGGCCGATTGGCCTGGTTCCATGCTGTATGACTCTATGACTCTATTGCTATTGTTCTGATTCTATATTCATCACTCTGGCAGGGAAGATGGTGTCATGCCTGAAAGGTTGCATAGAAGGTTTACGAGGATGTTGCCAGGACTCGAAGGCCGAAGATATAGGAATATATAGGCTAGGACATCATTCCTTGGAGTGCAGGAGGATGAGGGGCGATTTTATAGATGTGTACAAAATGAATAGATCGGGTAAACACAGTCTTTTGCCCAGAGTGGGTGAATCGAGAACATCGGACATAGATTTAGGCTGAGGGGGAAAAGATTTAATAGAATCCTTAGAGGTGTTTTTTTTTCCACACAAACGGTGGTGTGCGTATGGAACGAGCTGCCGGAGGAGGTAGTTGAGGCAGGTACTATTGCAACATTTAAGAAACATTTAGACAGGCACACGGATAGGACAGGTTTAGAGGGATATGGACCAAATGCAGGCAAATGGGACTAGTGTACATGGGGCATGTTGGGCAGCATGGGCAAGTTGAGCTGAAGGGCCTGAATCCACGCTGCATCACTCTACGACTCTGATTCACTCCTCCCCTGTCTGTATCTGACACCCTTCTGTGGAAACTGGACTTTTAAATCTTGGCAGATGGTTTTATCCTGCAAGAATCTCTCTCCCCATCCTTCCCCCTCCCCCCTAACCCTCACTGTGGGGTTTATCCAGCTTGCTCCTTCGTATAATAGACAATAGGTGCAGGAGTGGACCATTCGGCCCTTCGAGCCAGCACCGCCATTCAATGTGATCATGGCTGACCATCCACAATCAGTACCCCGTTCCTGCCTTCTCCCCATATCCCCTGACTCCCCTCTCTGCTATTTGTAAGAGCCCTATCTAGCTCTCTCTTGAAAGTATCCAGAGAACCGGCCTCCACCGTCCTCTGAGGCAGAGAATTCCGCTGTACTCTGCACCTGTAGGGCAGCACGGTGGCGCAGCGGTGGAGCTACTCTGTTATAGCACCTGGGACCCAGGTTCGATCCTGACTACGGGTGCCGACTGTACGAGGTTTGTCTGCGACCTGTGTGGGTTTTCTCCGAGATCTTTGGTTTCCTCCCACACTCCAAAGACGTGAAGGTTTGTGGGTTAATTGGCTTGGTGTAGATGTAAAAATTGTCCCCAATACACGGGGAGCTGCGTGGTGCAGACTTGGTGGGCTGAAGCTGTATCTCTAAACCAAACCTCCATCGACCCACGTGACACAGTGTTCCACAAACTTGCCGCTGTGTGTGATCTTAGTCATAGATGGATCCATCGAGAGATACAGTGTGAAAACAGGCCCTTCGGCACAACTTGCCCACGCTGACCAACATGCCCCATCTACACGAGTCCCACCTGCCTGCGTTTGGCCCGTATCTCTATACTTATCCTATCCATGTACCTGTCTAACTTTTTCTTAAACTTTGCAATAGTCCCAGCCTCAACTACCTCCTCTGGCAGCTCGTTCCATACACCCACCGCCCTCTGAGTGAAAAAGATACCTTTTGAATCTTTTCCCCTTCACCTGAACCCTATGTCCTCTGGTCCTCGATTTGCCCTACTCTGGACAAGAGACTCTGTGCATCTACCTGATCTATTCCTCTCATGATTTTATACACCTTTATAAGATCATGCTTCATACTCCTGCGCTCCAAGGAATAGAGTCCCAGCCGACACAACCTCTCCCCAGAGCTCACACCCTCAAGTCCTGGCAAATCACATTCTCGTAAGCCTAAGAGAGACTCAAAAAGCTGGAGATGGAGTCTGAAGAAGAGTCAAAATAGACAATAGGTGCAGGAGTAGGCCATTCGGCCCTTCGAGCCAGCACTACCATTCAATGTGATCATGGCTGATCATCTACAATCAGTACCCCGTTCTTACCTTCTCCCCAAATCCCCTGACTCCGCTATCTTTAAGAGCCCTATCTAGCTCTCTCGTGAAAGTATCCAGAGAACCGGCCTCCACCGCCCTCTGAGACAGAGAATTCCACAGACTCACAACTCTCTGTGTGAAAAAGTGTTTCTTCATCTCCGTTCTAAACGGCTTACCCCTTATTCGTAAACTGTGGCCCCTGGTTCTGGACTCCCCCAACATCGGGAACATGTTTCCTGCCTCCAGCATGTCCGTCTTAATAATCTCATATGTTTCATATGAGATTATTAAGATTCCCTCTCATCCTTCTAAATTCCAGAGAGTACAAGCCCAGCCACTCCATTCTCTCAGCATATGACAGTCCAACAACCCGGGAATTAACCTCGTGAACCTACGCTGCACTCCCCCAATAGCAAGAATGTCCTTCCTCAAATTGGGGGACCAAAACTGCACACCATACTCCAGGTGTGGTCTCACTGGGGCCCTGTCCCGACGCAAAATGTCACCCATTCCTTGTCTCCAGAGATGCTGCCCGTCACGCTGAGTTACTCCAGTATTTTGTGTTTGAGAAGGAACTGCAGATGCTGGAATATCGAAGGTAGACAAAAGTGCTGGAGAAACTCAGCGGGTGTGGCAGCATCTATGAAGGAAATTGGCAACGTTTTTGGGCCGAAACCCTTCTTCAGACACTTTTATCTACCAGCATTTTATATATAACCATATAACAATTACAGCACGGAAACAGACCTTCTCGGCCCTTCCAGTCCGTGCCGACCATTTATTTCCCCCTAGTCCCATCTACCTGCACTCAGACCATACCCCTCCATTCCCTTCCCGTCCATATACCTATCCACTTTACTTTTAAATGTTAAAATCGATCGGTCTATCTTTGGTTTAAACCAGCATCTGCAGTTCAATAGACAATGGACAATAGGTGCAGGAGTAGACCATTCGGCCCTTCGAGCCAGCACTGCCATTCAATGTTCCTTTCTGCACTTCATCGTAAATCTTCTGTGTACCCTTTCCAGCTTGGCAACATCTTTCCTGTAACATGGTGCCCAGAACTGAGCACGATACCCCAAATTCTTCCCCCCCAGGTACGTAGCGGGACATCCAGCTGCTGCCCCTCGGAGTCTCGCACTGCGACAGATTTGTTATCCCAGCCTTTTACCTCCCTGCCGCCAATTCATGCAGGCAACACGCTCGCTGTCTCCTGATTTGGAAGGTGTGCATTTTCCCGAAGCAGCGATGGGGGGGAGAGCAGCCCAGACTTCCACTCACATGCGCGCACCGCCAGCTGCTCTCAGAACGCTCGCAGTCGGCCTGTGCCGCGAAGCCCTTGGGAAGGCCTGAGTGCGGGCTGGCGCGCTAATTAATTTGCTTGCTTCTTTCACAATTAACCCTGCTTTGCCCAGTGCTCTGAGTTTTATGTGCCGGAGGGAGTCTGAAGAAGGGTCTCGACCCGAAACGTCACCCATTCCCTCTCTCCAGAGACGCTGCCTGTCCCGCCGAGTTACCCCACCATTTTGTGTCTTTCCATGAGTTTTATGATTGATACCACTGCGCATTGCCAGTGGATATGGGAAGAGGTCTTCAGCCAGAGGGGGGACAAAAATGCTGGAGAGACTCAGCGGGTGAGGCAGCATCTATGTAGTGAAGGAAGTAGGCGACGTTTTCGGGTCGAGACCCTTCTCCAGGCATTCCAGCATCTGCAGTTCCTTCTTAAACATTCAGCCAGAGGGTGGTGAATCTGTGGCATTCATTGCCACAGACGGCTGTCGAAATTATGGGACGACAATTAGTTTAGTTTTAGAGATACAGCACGGCCACAGGCCCTTCGGCCCCCCCCCCCCGGATCCGCGCCAACCAGCGATCCCCGCACATTGATGCTATCCTGCATCCACTAGGGCCAATTTTTACATTTACCAAGCCAATTAACCTACAAACCTGCACGTCTTTGGAGTGTGGGAGGAAACCGAAGATCTCGGAGAAAACCCACGCAGATCACGGGGAGAACGTACAAACTCCGCACAGACAGCACCCATAATCGAGATCGAACACGGCTCTCCGGCGCTGCATTCGCTGTAAGGCAGCAACTCTACCGCTGCACCACCGTGACCTCCCTTTGGTAAAATAAAATATTTTGAAGGCGGAGATAGATAGATTCTTGATTAGTACGGGTGTCAGGGGTTATGGAGAGAAGGCAGGAGAATGGGGTTAAGAGGGAGAGATAGATCAGCCATGATTGAATGGCAGACTGGACTTGATGGGCCAAATGGCCTAATTCTGCTCCTATCGCTTATGAACATTGCTTGTGCAGGTAAGGGGACCAGGAGGCCGTACCTTCAGATAGGAGATGGGGAGGAATTTCTTTAGCCAGAAGGTATGAATCTGTGGAATTCATTGCCACAGACGGCTGTGGTGGCCAAGGCATTGTTTTTTTTTAAGGCGGAGATAGATAGATTCTTGATTAGTACGGGTGTCAGGGGTTACGGGGAGAAGGCAGGAGAATGGGGTTGAGAGGCAGAGATAGACCAGCCAGGATTGAATGGCGGAGTGGACATGATGGGCTGAACAGCCTAATTCAGCTCCTATGATTCAAGAATTTACGCACGTGCTTCAACACATGTTTTTTACCAGGCACATTCATATTCTCCATCTTACAGATTTAGACTTAGCTTTGATTATTGTCACGTATACCGCGTACAGAGAAAAAGGTTGACATCTGAAATATCACCCATCCATGTCCTCCAGATCAATTTTTGCAATCCCTCATTCCAAAGTTTTATTTTGCATGCTATCCAATCAGATTAGATACTGTACCAAAATGCAGTGAGGTCAAATTTGAGTTTAAACCGATCAAGACAGTCTTCTTCAGTCCGATGGGTCTTGACCTGAAACATCACCTCTCCATGCATCAGTCTGAAGAAGGGTTCAGACCCGAGTAGTCACCTGTTCCTTTTCTCCAGAGATGCCGGCTGACCCCGTGAGTTACTCCAGCATTTTTGGGTCAATATTCGGTATAAACCAGCATCTGCAATTCCTTCCTACACATGCTAATTGGCGGGCTGAGTTAAGGGCCTGTCCTACCAGCATCCGACTCCATGCGATGAGCGCGATCAAACTAGAACCGGGGGCCGCGCGGAGGTCGAGTGATCCCCTGTACAGGGCCGTTCCCACCAGCATGCGCCTGCATGCGGCAAGCGCGACCAAACCGCAGCGAGGGCCGCGCGGAGGTCGGGTGAGTGGCACAACGCGGCGCAAAGTGAGGCGAACTTGGAGCGAAGTCTTAAGGTAAGTTCGCCAGGACAGAGAGGGGCACAGAGGTACACACACAGAGGGCCACGGAGCCACACACTTAGAGGGTCATGGAGGCACCTACAGATAGGTTCACGGAGGCACGATGTCGAGGCGGTGTGTAATGCGTCGAGGCGACTGCGAGCCGTCAAGCCGTTTCCGCGTGGAATTTTTGAACATAGTTTTTCGGAGCCCCGCGCGATGTTGGGACGAACTCCGCACAATTCCACACGGCTCTGGTGATCGAAGTGGGACCGGCCCCGCGACGCCAGACAGTGCAAGCGACCACGTTAGGTCACGCTCATCGCATGGAGTTGCATGCTGGTGGGACAGGCCCTTTACTCCACCACTTTGTGTCCTTTTGTAAGTCAACCTCCAGTCCAACAGGCAGAGCAAAGGGGAAGATACAGAGTGCAGAATATAGTTCTCAGCATTGTAGCGCATCAGTCCCACAGACAAAGTCCAATGTCCGCAATGGGGTCGAGGTGAATCTGACAGTACCCTAGCTTATGGAAGAACCGTTCAGAAGCCCACAGGTAAGTTCCAGATTTGTACAAAGATAGATAGTAATGTAGACAGAATTAAACAGTTGCAAATAGTTCTAGGTTTCAACGTCAGTTTATTGTCACATGTACCAATTAAGGTACAGAGAAATGTGAGTTACCACACAGCCACACTAAGTGAAAAGCAACAAGACACACAGCCGCAAAAGTTAACATCAACATCCACCACAGTGGATTCCACGTTCCTCACTGTGATGGAAGGCAATAAAGTTCAATCTTCGTCCTCTTGTTCTGGCCAGTCAAACCATCCGCAGTCGGGGCGACCAAACCCCCCGCAGCCGACGATCGAAGTCCCCCGTCGGGGTGATCGAAACTCCCACGCCGGGGCGGTCGAAACTCTCTCCGTGGCATGGAGCTCCGGTGTCGGCCTCTACTTACCAACGACCGCGGGCTTCACGATGTTAACGCCCACGGGCCCCGCGGTCGGAGCAAAGGGATCGCAAGCTCCGCGATGTTAAACTTCCCAGACTCCCGCGGCTTGGAGCGCCCGCTGGTCTCCAGGGAAGGCCGCCAACTGCGCGGTGGGGACGGACATACTTCTCCGTCGAGGTAACGGATTGAAAAAAAGTTTCCCTCAATCTCCCCCCCAGATAAAACAAACCAAGGAACACTAAAACATACTTTTTAACTCGTACTAAAAAATAACAAAAAGAAGAAAGGACAGACAGACTGTTGGCGGGGCAGATCCCAACCCAAAGCGTCACCTGTTCATAAGTTCTCGGAACCGAATTAGGCCACTCGGCCCATCAAGTCTACTCCGCCATTCAATCATGGCTGATCTATCTCTCCCTCTTATCCACATTCTCCTGCCTTCTCCCCGTAACCCCTGACACCCGTACTAATCAAGAATCTGTCAATCTCCACCTTTAAAACATCTAATGACTTGGCCTCCACAGCATTCTGTGGCAATGAGTTCTGCAGATTCACCAAGATTCATCTTAATTCCGCAGATCCATCTTTAAGAGCCCTGTCTAGCTCTCTCTTGAAATCATCCAGAGAACCGGCCTCCACCGCCCTCTGAGGCAGAGAATTCCACAGACTCGCAACTCTCCGTGAGAAAAAGTGTTTCCTCGTCTCCGTTCTAAATGGCTTACCCCTTATTCTTAAACCGTGGCCCCTGGTTATGGACTCCCCCCAACATCGGGAACATGTTTCCTGCCTCTAGCGTGTCCAAACCCTTAATAATCTTATATGGTTCCATAAGACCCCCTCTCATTCCTAAACTCCAGAGTGTACAAGCCCAGCCGCTCCGTTCTCCCAGCATTTGGCAGTCCCGCCATCCCAGGAATGAACCTTATGAACCTACGCTGCACTCCCTCAATAGCAAGACCCACAGAGTTTCTCCAGCACTTCGTGTCTGTGTCTAGAGCCAATCTAGTGCCCTGCACTGAGAGTTCACAGTTTGGTCTCCTGTACGATGCAGCCCAGTGCAACACCTGTTTAATACGGCAGATAGAACAGTTTTCAACAAAGCACAGGTGATAATCGGGGATAATTGGAAGGTTTCTGTTTGCCTTCAATATTTATTTCAAAGATTTAAATTTGGAAGAGCAAAAACACCTTGTCTATCTCTGTATTTCTCCCTGGTCTCGTTATCTCCGTCTCAATGTTCTCACTTTCTCAGGAGCTAGCATATTTACATTTCCTAAGTATCAGGCGGCACACTTCATACTAATCAAGTAATAATTACAGGCTATCTGTTTCCTTTGAAAATTAAATTGATTTGTTATTGTTCTCGAGACTTCTAACTATTTGCACGGATAACGATGCCGTGGTCAACTGTTCATGAGCCGAGTTTCCCCGCGAGACTTGGTCGGAGCATGCCACAATCCTGGCCGGTGCGTGCCTGTGCAAGGAACTGCAGATGCTGTTTTCCAAAAAAAATACACAAAGTGCTGGAGTAACTTAGCGAGCCAGGTAGCATCTCTGGAGAACATGGATAGGTCTCCAGAGACTGCTCTCTGGTTATCTTTTAGTGTAGTTTAGTGGATTACTGAGATACAGTGAAAAGCTTTTTGGTTGCATGCTATCCAGTCAGCTTGTTATCACCTAAGCCACAGCCAACAATGGAGCATTGTGGGCTCCACCTTTCCTTGATCATTGTTACTTTGTTGCATATCTTTCATTCATTTGTTCTGTATCTCTCTACATCACCGTCTATATATCTCTCGTTTCCCTCTCCACTGACTCTCAGTCTGAAGAAGGGTCTCAGCCCAAAGCATCACCTATCCATGTCCTCCAGAGATGCTGCCTGACCCGCTGAGTTACTCCAGCATTTTGTGTCGATCTTCGCCGCCCCCGATCACTTGCCAAGGCTTTGTCCCACCCCGACCTCTCATTTCCAAACTTTCTTATCCCTACTATATCAGTCTGAAGAAGGGTTTCCTGACCCAAAACGTCACCTCCACAGTTGCTGTCCTCAACATGTCCTCCACAGTTGCTGCCTCGTAGAAACATAGAAAATAGGTGCAGGAGGAGGCCATTCGGCCGTTCGAGCCAACACCGCCATCATTGTGATCATGGCTGATCGTCCCCTATCAATAACCCGTGCCTGCCTTCCCCCCATATCCCTTGACTCCACCAGCCCCTAGAGCTCTATCTAACTCTCTCTTAAATCCATCCAGTGACTTGGCCTCCACTGCCCTCTGTGGCAGGGAATTCCATAAATTCACAACTCTCTGGCTGAAAAAGTTTTTTCTCACCTCAGTCTTAAATGACCTCCCCTTTATTCTAAGACTGTGGCCCCTGGTTCTGGACTCGCCCAACATTGGGAACATGTTTCCTGCATTTTGCTTGTCCAGTCCTTTTATCATTTTATATGGTTCTATAAGATCCCCCTCATCCTTCTAAATTCCAGTGAATACAATTTCTATAAGATCCCCCCTCATCCTTCTAAACTCCAGTGAATACAGGCCTAGTCTTTTCAATCTTTCCTCATACGACAGTCCTGCCATCCCAGGGATCAACCTCGTGAACCTACGCTGCACTGCCTCAATCACAAGGATGCCCTCCCTCAAATTAGGAGACCAAAACTGTACGCAATACTCCAGATGTGGTCTCACCAGAGCCCTATACAATTGCAGAAGTTGTAGAATGTAGAATGTAGTTGCAGAACTTAGCCTCATCTGCTGAGTTACTCCAGCACTAGGTGTTTTTTTTCCATGAGTAGGTGAAGGTTAGAATGTGAAACTCCAGTGTATGCAATAACTATAGTATAAGATGTTTTCTCAGTGTTTCTCACTTGCTCTCTAGTAAGTCAGTGTGTCCGTTTTGGAAAATAGATTTCCTCTGTTTCGTCTCATGCATGACGTAACTTGTATGTATTGCCGTGAATGAAAACTCTTGTATGTACTGGGTCATCCTGGCATGGTTTAGAGAAATGCTCCCAATAGAAGAGGTATTATGGGCCAAATATGGGCCAGGAAGCAGCATGTGAGGCTGGGAAAGCACATCCCAGACCCGCAAACGCTCAGCATAGGAGCACCGCAAGGCTGCGTACTCTCCCCCCTCCTCTACTCTCTCTACACCAACGACTGCACCTCCACAGACACCTCTGTCAAGCTTTTCAAGTTTGCGGACAACACAACCCTGATTGGACTGATCCAGGATGGGGAGGAATCTGCCTACAGACCGGAAGTGTCACAGCTGGCATCCTGGTGCTGTAGCAACAACCTGGAGCTCAACGCTCTTCAGACAGTGGAATTGATTGTAGACTTTAGGAGAGCTCCCCCTCCCCTCACCCCACTCACCATCAACAACACCACAGTCACATCTGTGGAGTCTTTTAAGTTCCTGGGAACCATCATCTCCAAGGACCTTAAGTGGGGGGCCACCGTCGACTCCACGGTCAAAAAGGCCCAACAGAGGATGTACTTCCTGCGGCAGCTGAGGAAGCACAATCTGCCACAGGCAATGATGGTCCAATTCTACACGGCCATCGTAGAGTCTGTCCTCACCTTCTCCATCATGGTCTGGTTTGGCTCAGCCACCAAGCGCGACACCCGGAGGCTGCAGCGAATCGTCCGATCAGCAGAGAAGGTTATTGGCTGCAACCTTCCCCCCATTGACGAACTGTACACTGCAAGGGCCAGGAAGCGAGCGGGCAAGATCATCTCTGACCCCTCTCACCCTGGCCACAAACTCTTTGGATCACTTCCCACTGGAAGGCGACTCCGGACTGTCAAAGCTGCCACAGCCGGACATCAAAACAGCTTTTATCCACGAGTAGTTGCTCTACTCAACAGCCAAAAATCTGTAGCCTCCCTTTGATCTGGTATTTTATATAATTCGCCTGTTTAGTCAATAATGTTTTATTATTAGTGTTTAATGTTTTATGTATCATTCTTAACTGTCACTGTATGTCATGTTGACACTTGCGGGCGAAGCACCAAGGCAAATTCCTGGTATGTGAATACTTGGCCAATAAACTTATTCATTCATTCATTCAAAATACTTCATTCCAAGCCGATCATAACGTAGAACATAGAGCAGTACAGTCCAAGAACAGGCCCATTGACCCTCAAAGTCCATGCCAAACATGATCCCAAGTTAAACTATTCTGCATGTGACCCATAGCCCCCCATTCCTTGCATATCCATGCGCCAATCTGAAACGCCACTATCGTAACTGCCTCCAACACCACCCCTGGCAACGCGTTCCAGGCACCCACCACTCTGTGTATAAAAGCATTTCCTTTAAACGTTCCCCCTCTCACATAGAAACATATAAATTAGGTGCAGGAGTAGGCCATTCGGCCCTTCGAGCCTGCACTGCCATTCAATATGATCATGGCTGATCATCCAACTCAGTTTCCCGTACCTGCCTTCTCCCCATACCCTCTGATCCCCTTAGCCACAAGGGCCACATCTAACTCCCTCTTAAATATAGCCAATTAACTGGCCTCAACTACCCTCTGTGGCAGAGAGTTCCAGAGACTCACCACTCTCTGTGTGAAAAAAGTCCTTCTCAGCTCGGTCCTAAAGGATTTCCCCCTTATCCTTAAGCTGTGACCCCTTGTCCTGGACCTCCCCAACATCGGGAACAATCTTCCTGCATCTAGCCTGTCCAACCCCTTAAGAATTTTGTACGTTTCTATAAGATCCCCTCTCAATCTCCTAAATTCTAGAGAGTATAAACCGAGCCTATGCAGTCTTTGTTCATAAGACAGTCGTGCCATCCCAGGAATCAGTCTGGTGAATCTTCTCTGCACTCCCTCTATGGCAATAATGTCCTTCCTCAGATTTGGAGACCAGAACTGTACGCAATACTCCGGGTGTGTCTCACCAAAACCCTGTACAACTGAAGTAGAACCTCCCTGCTCCTATACTCAAATCCTTTGAAGTCAATCCTTTGAATCCTCACATTAAAGGTATGACCTCTGGCCTGACATTTCCACCCTGGGGACAAGGTTCTGACTGTAGATGGACACAAAAGGCTGGAGTAGCTCAGCGGGCCAGACAGCGTCTGTGGCGATAAGGAATAGGTGACGTTTCGGGTCGAGACCCTTCTTCGGACTGAGAGTCCGGGGAGAGGGAAACGAGAGATATAGACGGTGATGTGGAGAGATAGAGAACAAATGAATGAAAGATCTGCAAAAAAGTCACAATGCTGAAGGAAGCAGGCCATTGTTCCATGTGGGCTAGGTGAAAACGGGTTACAGGCAATGCAACTCAACAAGACAACTGAAAATGAAGGCATTACATGTTTCGGAAGTGACTGATGGGCCAATAATTATGACGCGTGATGTGTGAATCTCACCCTTGTGCAGCCGCTGCCAATGTCAGTAACGTGGTGCTGATGAGACACGGTGAGCTGGAAGAAGGGATCTCAGTGATGGACCAGGATGGAAATGCCATTGGATTTTCCAAGATTGCTGCTCGACATGTATGTACTGGAGTCTGGTTGCCTCTGTTGACTTTCAATGTTAATCCACCATATTATTTTTCACGAGAATGATCCGTTCTCGCTCAGTGATCAAACTTGACGGAAATGATCCCAGGGATGAATGGGTTAACGTATGAGAGCGTTCATAGAAGCATAGAAAATAGGTGCAGGAGTAGGCCATTCGGCCCTTCGAACCTGCACCGCCATTCATTATGATCATGACTGAACATCCAACTCAGTATCCTGTACCTGCCTTCTCTCAATACCCCATAATCCCTTTAGCCACAAGGGTCACATCTAACTCCCTCTTAAATATAGCCAATGAACTGGCCTCAACTACCTTCTGTATCAGAGAATTCCACAGATTCACCACTCTCTGTGTGGAAAAATAAAATTCTCATCTCGGTCCTAAAAGACGTCCCCCTTATACTTAAACTGTGACCCCTTGATCTGGACCATAATAGAGAGCATAACAAAATCTGGAATTTAGTAGGACAAGAGGGGATCTTAATTTGAGGAAGGACGTTTTTGCTATTGAGGGAGTGCAGCGTAGGTTTACAAGGTTAACTCCCAGGATGGCGGGACTGTCATATGCTGAGAGAATGGAGCAGCTGGGCTTGTACATTCTGGAGTTTAGAAGGATGAGAGGGGATCTTATTGAAACATATAAGATTGTTAAGGGTTTGGACACACTAGAGGCAGGAAACATGTTCCCAATGTTGGGGGAGTCCAGAACCAGGGGCCACAGTTTAAGAATAAGGGGTAAGCCATTTAGAATGGAGACGAGGAAACACATTTTCACACAGAGAGTTGTGAGTCTGTGGATTTCTCTGCCTCAGAAGGCAGTGGAGGCCGGTTCTCTGTATACTTTCAAGAGAGAGCTAGATAGGGCTCTTAAAGATAGCGGAGTCAGGGGATATGGGGAGAAGGCAGGAACGGGGTACTGATTGTGGATGATCAGCCATGATCACATTGAATGGCGGTGCTGGCTCGAGCGGCCAAATGACTTTCTCCTGCACCTATTGTCTATTGTCCCTGAACTTTATATTGCTGGTGAGTAAGAGAAATATGAACACATCTTCACGGCACCAAACTAGGGAAGAGGCCACAATATTCCCCTGCTTATTACAGTTGACATGTTTAAGGTATAAAATCATGAGGGGGCGTAGATAGGATAAATGTCAGTAATACAGTCGTTCGCCCAATGTAAGGGAATCAGGGGGGAGTTCTAATCGTTCTAAATGGGGAGAGAATCTAGCAATCGAAGGTGCAAAGGGACAGGATTCCCCAAAAGTGAATCTGCAAGACTAATCGGTAGTAAAGAAAGCAAACTCAATGCTAGCATTTATTTCAAGAGGGCTTGCAAACATAAACAGAGATGTAGCCTTCTTCTTGCGTGTGACGTGCACAGACTAAAGTTGTAGGACAACCTGTTCTATTTGATCTTCTTTGATTGTCCACGCCGGGTTGATTGCATTCGTCGAAACAGGGCGGACCACATGAAGGTTGCAATCCCCCACTCCAAGGGATGTAATACTGAGGCTTTATAATACTGAGGCTGCATTTGGAGTATTGTGAGCAATTTTGGGCCCCATATCTGAGGAAGGATGTGCTGGCTCTGGAGAGGATCCAGAGGAGGTTTACGAGAATGATCCCAGGAATGAGTGGGTTAACCTATAATGAGCGTTTGTCGGCACTGGGCCTGTACTCGCTGGAGTTTGGAAGGTTGAGGGGGGGACCTCATTGAAACTTACAGAATAGTGAAGGGCTTGGATGGAGTGGATGTGGAGAGGATGTTTCCACTAGTGGAGACTAGTGGAGTCTAGGACTAGAGGTCATAGCCATGGAATTAAAGGACATTATTTTAGGAAGAAGATGAGAAGGGTATCAGGACTTTCAAAAAGCCTTTGACAAGGTCCCACACAAGAGATTAATGGTGAGATATTAGAACACATGGTATTAGGAGTAGGGTATTGACGTGGATAGAGAACTGGTTGGCAGACAGGAAGCAAAGAGTAAGGATTAATGGGTCCTTTTCAGAATGACAGGCGGTGATTAGTGGGATGTTGCAAGACTCGGTGCTGGGACCCCAGTTATTTACAATATATATTAACAATTTAGACAAACAAATTAAACGTATCATCTCCAAGTTTGCGGATGACTCAAAGCTGGGTGCCAGTGTGAACTGCAAGGAGGAAGCTATGAGGCTGCAGGGTGACTTGGATAGGTTGGGTGAGTGGACAGATGCATGCCTGATGCAGTATAATGTGGATAAATGTGAGGTTATCCACTTTGGTGGCAAGAACAAGAAGGCAGATTATTATCTGAATGGTGTCAGATTAGGAAAAGGGGAGGTACAACGAGACCTGGGTGTGCTTGTACATCAGCCACTGAAAGTAAGCATGCAGGTACAGCAGGCAGTGAAGAAAGCTAATGGCATGTTGGCCTTCATTGCTAAAGGATTTGAGTTTAGGAGCAAGGAGGTCCTACTGCAGTTGTACAAGACACTGGTGAGGCTACACCTGGAGTATTGTGTGCAATTTTGCTCTCCTAATTTGAGGAAGTACATTCTTGCTATTGAGGGAGTGCAGCGTAGGTTCACCAGGTTAATTCCCGGGATGGCGGGACTGTCATAGATGAAAGAATAGATCGACTGGGCTTGTATTCACTGGAATTTAGAAGGATGAGAGGGGATTTTATAGAAACATATAAAATTCTTAAGGGATTGGACAGGCTAGATGTAGGAAAAACGTTCCACATGTTGGGGGAGTCCAGAACCAGGGGTCACAGTTTAAGAATAAGGGGTCGGCTATTTAGGACTGAGATGAGGAAAAACATTTTCACCCAGAGAGTTGTGAATCTGTGCAATTCTCTGCCACAGAAGGCAATGGAGGCCGATTCACTGGATGTTTTCAAGAGAGAGTTGGACTTAGCTCTTACTAGAACCAAGGGGGACCCGTTGGGTCCCGTCCCCTCAACCCGCGGGGGAGAGAGGGGCAGGGGAAAGACAGAGGGAGGGAGGGGGAAGGAAGAGGGATGCCGGGGGAGGAAGAGAAAGGCTGGGGAGAGGGAGTCTGGGTGGGAGAGAGAGAGGAAGGGGGGGAGAGGGAGGAGGGGGGGAGAGAGCTGAGGGGAGGGATAGAGAGGAGGGCAGGGAGAGGAGGGAGGAGAGAGATGTGAGGAGAGGGGGAGAGAGAGGAGGGGGAGAAAGGGGAGGGAGGGGGGTTTGGAGAGAGAGGGAGGAAGAGGGGGGATGGAAGAGAGGCGGGGGGGGGGGGGCGTGTATTGAAAGAGAGGCCGGGGGGGGGGAAGAGAGTCCGGGAGGGGGAAGGTAGAGGCTGGGGGGGGGGGGGGGGGCGCGGGGGGAGAGGCTGGGGGGGGGAAGGTGGTCAGCCTGGGGGGGGTTGGGGGGATGAGAGCTCGGGGCGGACGGACTCATAAAGTCATAGAGTGATACAGCGTGGAAACAGGCCCTTCGGCCCAACTTGCCCACACTGACCAACATGTCCCATCTACACTAGCCCCACCTGCCCGCGTTTGGTCCATATCCCTCCAAGCCTGTCCTATCCATGTATCTGCCCAAAGGTTTTTAAAACATTGTGATAGGACCTGCCTCAACAACCTCCTCTGGCAGCTGGTTCCATACGTCTGTCTACCACCCTTTGAGTAAAAACGTTGGTCCTCAGCTTCCCATTAAATCTTCCCCCCCCCCCCCCCTTCACTACAAACCGATGTCCTCTGGTCGATGATTCCTCTGCTCTGGGTGAAAGACTTTGTGCACCTCATGATTTTATACCTGTAATCTCCCCTGCACGTGTGTAGGATGAGTCATTAAGTTTGTACATTCGTCCCTCAATATTAGTCAGTCTCGTATAACTCCTCGCTAACTCAAAACTGAGTGGACGGGAAGCTGCCTGTGATGTAATCATCGAGCCTCGGAGTGATACAGTGTGGAAACAGGCCCTTCGGCCCAACTTGCCCCCGCCGGCCAACAATGCCCCAGCTACACTAGTCCCACCTGATCCATATCCCTCCAAACCTGTCCTATCTATGTACCTGTCCAACTGCTTCTTAAATGTTGGGATAGTCCCAGCCCCAACTACCTCCTCCTCCAGCAGCTTGTTTCCCCACCACCCTTTGTGTGAAAAGGTGACCCCTCGGATTCCTATTAAATCGCCTCCCCTTCACCTTGAACCCATGTCTCTGTGCCTCCCTCTGAACCTAATGTCTCTGTCATTAATCGGATAGGATTATCAGCTGAGCTCATTGTCTGGGGACTAATCTTTCTTGACCGGTTGCGCTTACTGGAACTGTGCTTCTGTTTCCTTCAGGCGCTGACGGAGACGGCCTTAACACGAGTCGTGCTCCCCATCCCCATCCTTGTGCTGCCGCCCATCGTCATGTCCTTCTTGGAGAAGTAAGTGCTGTTGTCTCGGTTCTTTCCGAACCTTTGTGAAGTTCCAACATTTGTTTCGAGGGGACTAGAACATAAAAACAGGGATGTAATGCTGAGGCTCTTTAAGGAGCTGGTCGATGCGGAATATGACCATATAACCATACAACAATGACAGCACGGAAACAGGCCCTCTCGGCCCTTCCAGTCCGTGCCGACCATTTATTTTCCCCTAGTCCCATCTACCTGCACTCAGACCATACCCCTCCATTCCCTTCCCGTCCATATACCTATCCACTTTACTTTTAAATGTTAAAATCGATCCTGCCTCCACCACTTCTGCAGGAAGATCATTCCACACAGCCACCACTCTCTGAGTAAAGAAGTTCCCCCTCATGTTCCCCCTAAACTTCTGTCCCTTAATTCTCATGTCATGCCCTCTTGTTTGAATCTTCCCCACCCTCAATGGGAAAAGCTTATCCACGTCACTCTGTCTATCCCTTTCATCATTTTAAAGACCTCAACCAAGTCCCCCCTTAACCTTCTGCGCTCCAAAGAATAAAGACCTAACTTGTTGAATCTTCCCTACCCTCAATGGGAAAAGCTTAATGGAAGTCCAATATGTCCTGTTCTTGCGCTGGCTAAACATAGAAACATAGAAAATAGGTGCAGGAGGAGGCCATTCGGCCCTTCGAGCCAGCACCGCATGGCCTCCTCCTGCACTTATTTTCTAAACAAAATTATCCCATCTCACTTTATAGGCATTGTCGGCACTGGGCCTGTACTCGCTGGAGTTTAGAAGGTTGAGGGGGGGGACCTCATTGAAACTTACCGAATAGTGAAAGGCTCGGACAGAGTGGATGTGGAGAGGATGTTTCCACTAGTGGCAGAGTCTAGGACCAGAGGGCACAGCCTCAGAATAAAAGGACGTACCTTTAGAAAGTAGATGAGGAGGAATTTCTTTTGGCAGAAGGGCGGTCAATCTGTGGAACTAGCACAATCGTACACGTGAGGGACAATTTACAATTTTACCGAAGCCAATTAACCTACAAACCTGCACGTCTTTGGAGTGTGTGGGGAAACCGGAGCACCCGGAGAAAAAATATATGGAGGGAAGACACAAAACGCTGGAGTAACTCAGCAAGACAGACAGCATCTCAGGAGAGAAGGAATGGGTGACGTTTTGGGTCGAGACTCTTCTTCAGACCTGAAACGTCAACTATTCCTTCTCTCCAGAGATGCTGCCTGTCCCGCTGAGATTTCAACCAGCATCTGCAGTCCTTTCTTGCACAAGGTAAGTAAGTAAGTAAGTTTATTGGCCAAGTATTCACATACAAGGAATTTGCCTTGGTGCTCCGCCCACAAGTAACAACATGACATACAGTGACAGTTACGAATGACTCAGAAACACTAAACATTAATGATAATAAAGCATTAATGATAAAACACCATTGATCAAGCATGTGAACCAACAAAATACCAGATCAAAGGGAGGCTACAGATTTTTGGCTGTTGAGTAGAGCAACTACTCGTGGATAAAAGCTGTTTTGATGTCTGGCTGTGGCAGCTTTGACAGTCCGGAGTCGCCTTCCAGTGGGAAGTGATTCAAAGAGTTTGTGGCCAGGGTGAGAGGGGTCAGAGATGATCTTGCCCGCTCGCTTCCTGGCCCTTGCAGTGTACAGTTCATCAATGGAGGGAAGGTTGCAGCCAATAACCTTCTCTGCTGATCGGACAATTCGCTGCAGCCTCTGGGTGTCGTGCTTGGTGGCTGAGCCAAAGCAGACCATGATGGGGAAGGTGAGGACAGTATAGAGAGATTTGGGCCAAACGTGTGCAGATGGGTATAGCTGGGGCATCTTTGTCGGCACGGTGGCACAGAAGAGTATGTGCTGTATGACTCTATGACTCGCTATGATCCAATCTTGTCCGGCACTGATATTGCGGGCCGAAGGGCCTATTCCTGTGAGGTACAGTCCCTGCTCTGCATTTGTCTGATGGTACAGTTAAGAGGGACCTTTACTCTGTGTCTATGATAAGTCCCAACCTGCTCAACCTCTCCCCATAGCTCAGGCTCTCTAGTCCACCCAACATCCTCAACAGTCTTACCTGCACTCTTTCCAGCTTAACAAATCTTCCCGATAACAGGGTGACCAGAACAGAACAGAATACTCCAAATGTGGCCTCACCAATGTCTCGTACAACTGCAATGCAGCATTCTGTACTGTAACATACTCTGGTACTCAATACTCCGACTGATGACGGCCAATATGCCTTATGAGACCATCCTATCCATCTGTGACACCACTTTCGAGGAACTATGTACATGCACTCATCGATCTACAACACTCCCCAGAGCCCCGCCATTAACTGTGAAGGTCCTGCCCTGGTTTGATTTCCCAAACTGCAACACCTCAAACGTATCTGTGTTCACGATGTCGGGGGAGTCCAAAACCAGGAGCCACAGTTTGAGAATAAGGGGTAAGCCATTTAGAATGGAGATGAGGAAACACTTTTTCACCCAGAGGGTTGTGAGTCTGTGGAATTCTCTGCCTCAGAGGGCAGTGGAGGCCAATTGTCTGGATGCTATCAAGAGAGAGTTAGATGGAGCTCTTAAAGATAGAGGAATCAGGGGATATGGGGAGAAGGCAGGAACGGGGTACTGATTGTGGATGATCAGCCATGATCACATTGAATGGCGGTGGTGGCTCGAGGGGCTGAATGTCTATTGTCACCTATTGTCTAAACTACATTAACCGTTCCTTTGCCCACCTGACCAACTGATCAATATACTGCTGTCATTTTCGTTAACCATCTTTGCTCTGTGGGATGCCACCCACTTTCATGTCATCAGCAAACTTACTGATCATGCCTTGTGCACTGCACGCTGCCTCGGCATGCCCAGCAGCATAATCATGGACCAGTCTCACCCCGGCCACTCCCTCTTCTCGCCTCTCCTATCAGGCAAAAGTAATAGAATCGTGAAAACGCACGCCTCTAGATTCAGGAACAGTTTCTTCCCGGCTGTTATCAGGTAACTGAACCATCCTACCACAACCAGAGAGCAGTGCTGAACTATTATCTACCTCATTGGTGACCCCGGACAATCTTTGATCAAAAGGTTATTGGCTGCAACCTTCCCTCCATTGATGAACTGTACACTGCAAGGGCCAGGAAGCGAGCGGGCAAGGTAATCTCTGACCCCTCTCAACCCTGGCCACAAACTCTTTGAATCACTTCCCTCTGGAAGGCGACTCCGGACTGTCAAAGCTGCCACAGCCAGCCAGCCACGAGTAGCAGCTCTACTGAAGAACCAAAAATCTGTAGCCTCCTTTTGCTCTGGTATTTTATTTAATTCACCTGTTTAATCAATGATGTTTTATTATTAATGTTTAAAGTTTTATGTATCATTCGTAACTGTCAGTGTACGTCATGTTGTCACTTGCGGGCGGAGCGCCAAGGCAAATTCCTTGTATGTGAATACTTGGCCAATAAACTTATTCATTCATTCATTCATTCATTCATTCACTTTACTGGATTTACCTTGCACTAAACGTTATTCCCTGCATCCTGTATCTGTACACTGCTCGATTGTGATCATGTATAGTCTTTCCGCTGACTGGTTAGCACGCAACAGAAGCTATTCACTGTACCTCGGTACACGTGACAACAAACTAAACTTAACTCTCATCCAAATCGTTGATGTAAACAGTCCGCATGGATTTGTTGGGAGATGGTCACGCATGACTAACTGGACTGCATTTTTCAAGGTGGCAAGGTAGGTTCGACGAGAGCAGTACATTTGTGCACCATGGTCCACAATGGTGATAAGATCCCAAATGGCATTCCAATACAAAAAAAAAGCTTGTGGATCCGAAGGAGATTAGATCTAAAATTGGCTCGTCACCAGAAATGAAAATGTGTAATGATTAACAGAATGTTGCCATGGCTCCCAGAGGGTGCAGCATTTGCTCCCTTGCTCTTTGTAGTATTAATTAATGATTTAAATGATGAAGGCATAAAAATGTTTTCAAACGATGCTTGCAATGCGGTTAACATTAGTCAGTTGTGTCGGAAGATCGGTTGTGCTATTCGGACCAGAGATTTTTATTTTGTTTTCAGATACAGCCTAATATACAGGCCCTTCGGCCCACTGAGTGCACGCTGACTGCCGATCACCTATTCACACTAGTTCGATTAAAAAAAAAACACACAGAGGGCTAGAGGAGCTCAGCGGATCAGGCAGCATCTCAGGAGAAGTCGGATAGGTGACGTCTCAGGTCGAGAGCCTTCTTTAGACTTACTGAGGGGCGGCACAGTGGCGCAGCGGTAGATTTGTTCCCTTTCAATCCTGACTACGGGCGTTTGTCTGTACAAAGTTGGCACATTCTCCCTGTGATCTGCGTGGGTTTTCTCCTGGAGCTCCGGTTCCCTCCCACACTCCAAGCTGCCGGGTTTTTTTTTGCGTTAATTGGCTTGGCGCAATTGTAAAATGTCCCTGGTGTGTGTAGGATAGTGTAAGTGTGCAATGGTCGCTAGTCGGTGCAGGTGCAGTAGGCCAAAGGGCCTGTTTCCACACTGTATCTCTAAACTAAATTAAACCTGAAACTCACTGAGTTACTCCACCACTTTGTGTCTTTTTTAAAATTAAACTAGCATCTGCAGTTTCGTGTTTCCACACTAGGTCTATGTTATCTCATCCACACACAAGAGGCAATTTACAGAGGGCCAATTAACCTACAAACCCACTTGTCTTTGGGATTTGGGAGGAAACCAGAGCACTGAGAGGAAACCCATGCGGCCACTGGGAGAACAAGCAAACTCCACACAGGCAGCAACAGATAAAAACAGGCAACGTCTGTGGAGAGAGCAATGGACTTAATATTTCAGACTGATATTGAGTCACAGAGTCTTACAGCGTGGAAACAGGCCCTTCGGCCCCACATGCCCACACAAACATGCCAACATGTCCCTTCTGCACTTGTCCCGCCTCCCTGTGTTTGACCATTATACTTCTAAATCGGTCCTATCCACGAACCTGCCCAAATAGACAGTAGACAATAGGTGCAGGAGTAGGCCTTTCGAGCCAGCAGCGCCTTTTAATGTGATCATGGCTGATCATCCACAATCAGTACCCCGTTCCTGCCTTCTCCCCATATCCCCTGACTCTGCTATCTTTAAGAGCCCTATCTAGCTCTCTCTTGAAAGTATCCAGAGAACCTGCCTCCACCGCCCTCTGAGGCAGAGAATTCCAAATGTTTCTTAAACGTTGCAAATAGTAAATATTGCGATATTAGTGTGATATTCATCTGTCTTTTTCAACTGGTGCAGACATAGTGGGGTGCATGGTGTGCAGTTCCATAAATATTCAACCATTTCACCCTATCAATTCCATTTAAAGTTGTGAAATCTTAACAAACCACTCCTTGACCTTTCCTGTTCTGGAGGAATGTAGCTCTCGTTTGTGTAATCACTTCTTGTAATTTCGCCCTTGGCGTTTAGTCATAATTTGGGTGAACACACTACACTTCCTCCGACCCATTATAATTCTGAGTCTATGCTGCACAAAACTGGCATTTGGTACTCCAGATGTGGTCTAACATCTCTGTTCATCCATCGTGTCTTCCCAATACCTCGTGCTCTAACTCGCCATATCTCATTACCCAAACAGCTCCCTATTTCACCATTTTCACTCTATTTCTCTATATCGCTCTCCAGTCCCAACCCGGCCTCTCCCACTTCTCCCACTCTCCCATCGGGCAAGAGGTACAGAAGTGTGAAAACGCACACCTCCAGATTCAGGGACAGTTTCTTCCCGGCTGTTATCAGGAACTGAGCCATCCTCTCACCAACTAGAGAGCGGTCCTGACCTCCCATACACCTCACTGGAGACCGTCAAACTATCTTTGAACGAACTTTGCACTAAACGTTATTCCCTTTATTCTGTTTTTTCTACACTGGGCGGCTCAAATGTAATCATGTATAGCCGTCTCGCTGACTGGGTAGCACGCAACAAAAAGATTCTTACTGTACCTCAGTTCACATGACAATTTTAAAGTAAACTAAACTCAACTATTTCTGTCTCCAAACCTCTCTTCAACTTATTTCCCTCTATTCCTATTTTAATGCACCTATCCCTCTGACTCTGCGTCCATGTATCAATCTGTATCTCTCCCTACATCTACTGCTAATTCAAATGCCTTGTCAATCTGCAACTGGTATTTTCTGCTCCAGGTGTACTCTAACATCCCTGTTGACACGGGATGGTTTTTTAAACCAGTATGTAGTATACGGGATGTTTTTTTAAACCAATATGTAGAGGAACCGACTAGAGGGCAGGCCATCCTAGACTGGGTATTGTGTAATGAGGAAAGATTAGTTAGTGATCTTGTTGTTCAAAACCCCTTGGGCAACAGTGACCATAACATGGTGGAAGTCTGCATGAGGATGGAGATTGACACGGTTAATTCAGAGACTAGGGTCCTGAACTTAAAGAAAGGAGACTTGGAAGGTATGAGACGGGAATTGGCTCGGATAGACTGGCGAATTATACTCAAAGGGTTGACGGTGGAGATTTATAATTTAATTCACGTACTCCAGTCCTCTCAATGGGCGGCACGGTGGCGCAACGGCAGAGTTGCTGCCTCACAGCGCCAGAGATCCAGGTTTGACCTTGACTACGGGTGCTGTCAGTACGGAGTTCGCACGTTCTCCCCGTCACCTGCGTGGGTTTTCTCCGGGATCTTCGGCTTCCTCCCACACTCCAAAGACGTGTAGGTTTGCCGCTGCTACACGTGTGGGTTTAAACTAAATAGTGGTGGGGAGGGATTGACCAATTGGGAGTATAAACATGGAGTTAAAAGGGGAAGTGAGTACAGAAAAAGTTACAAAAGACTCCCGAATTAACGGGAAGGAAAGTTCGAGAAGGGACAAGAGAGTACAGGTCAGGGCCAAATGTGAGAGGGGAGGTGAATACTGAAGTTAAAGTGTTATATATGAATGTGCGAAGTATAAGAAATAAAGTGGACGAGCTTGAGGCTCAGTTAGAAACTGGCAAGTATGATGTTGTGGGAATTACAGAGACATGGCTGCAAGAGGGCCAGGCCTGGGAACTGAATATTCAAGGGTATACGTCTTATCAAAAAGACAGACAGGTGGGCAGAAGGGATGGGGTAGCTCTGTTGGTGCGGAATGAAATTCAGTCCCTTGCAAGGGGTGACATTGAAACAGGAGATGTAGAATCAGTATGGATAGAACTGAGGAATTGTAAGGGTAAAAAGACCCTGATGGGAGTTATCTACAGGCCCCCAAAACAATAGCCTGGATATAAGTTGCAAGTTGAATTAACAGTTAAAATTGGCATGTCGCAAAGGTAATGCTATGGTTGTTATGGGAGATTTCAACATGCAAGTAGACTGGGAAAATCAGGTTGGTACTGGACCCCAAGAAAGGGAGTTTGTAGAGTGCCTCCGTGATGGATGTTTAGAGCAGCTTGTACTGGAGCCTACTGGGGAGAAGGCAATTCTGGATTTAGTGTTGTGTAAAGGGCCTGTCCCACCAGCATGCAACTCCATGCGATGAGCGCGACCTAACGTGGTCGCTTGAGCCGTCCGGCGTCGCGGGGCCGGTCCCACTTCGATCGCCGGAGCCGTGCGGAATTGTGTGGAGTTCATACTGACATCGCGCGGGAAAAACTGACTATGTTAAAAAATTCCGCGCGGCAACGGCTTGTCGGCTCGCAGTCGCCTCGGCGCATTACACACTGTCTCGACGTCGTGCCTCCGTGACCCTCTCTGTAGGTGCCTCCGTGACACTCTGTGTGTGTGGCTCCGTGGCCCTCTCTGTGTGTGCCTCTGTGCCCCTCCCTGTGTGCCCCTCTCTGTCCTGGCGAACTTACCTTTAAGACTTCGCTCCAAGTTCACCTCACTTTGCGCCGCGTTGCGCCACTCACCCGACCTCCGCGCGGCCGTCGCTGCCGGTTTGGTCGCGCTTGCCGCATGCAGGCGCATGCTGGTGGGAACGGCCCTGTACAGGGATCACCCGACCTCCACGCGGCCCCCGCTTCTAGTTTGATCGCGCTCATCGCACGGAGTCGGATGCTGGTAGGACAGGCCCTTAATAAACCAGATTTGATAAGGGAACTCGAGGTAAAGGAGGCATTAGAAGGCAGTGACTATTGTTTTCATCTACAATTTGAGAGGGAGAATGTAAAATCAACAGTGTCAGTATTTCAGTTGAGCAAAGGGGACCATGGAGCCATGAGGGAGGAGCTGGCCAAAGAACAACAATGGCAGGTTTTTTTGGGAATAATACAGAAGGTGCAAGACCAGTTCATTCCAAAGCGGAAGAAAGATTCTAAGGGGAGAAAGGGGCGACTGTGGCTGACCAGGGACGTCAGGGACAGTATACAAATAAAAGAGAAGAAGTACAACGTAGCAAAGATGAGCGGGAAGCAAGAGGATTGGTTAACTTTTAAAGGGAAACAGAAGATAACTAAAGAGGCAATACGGGGAGAAAATATGAGGTACGAAGATAAGCTAGCCAAGAATATGGAGGATAGTAAAAGCTTCCTTAGGTTTGTGAAGAGGAAAACATTAGTTAAGACCAAAGTTGGACCCTTGAAGACAGAAACAGGTGAATTTATTATGGGGAACAAGCAGATGAGTTGAACAGGTACTTTGGATCCATCTTCACTAAGGAAGACACAAACAATCTCCCTGATATACTAGTGGCCAGAGGATCTAGGGTGTTGGAGGAACTGAAGGAGATTCACATTAGGCAGGAAATGGTGTTGGGTAGACCTGATGGTCTACATCCCAGGGTACTTAAGGAAGTGGTTCTAGAAATCGTGGACGCATTAGTGATCATTTCAGACAATAGACAATAGGTGCAGGAGCAGGCCATTCGACCCTTCGACCCAGCATCATCATTCAATGTGATCGTGGCTGATCATCCACAATCAGTACCCCGTTCCTGCCTTGTCCCCATATCACCTGACTCTGCTATCTTGAAGAGCAGGTACAGGGGG
Organism: Raja brachyura; assembly: GCA_963514005.1. The sequence continues at coordinate 9,195,367 of OY740781.1, forward strand.
CAGTGAAGAAAGCGAATGGCATGTTGATCTTCATAACAAGAGGATTGGAGTATAGGAGCAAAGACGTCCTTCTGCAACTGTACAGGGCCCTAGTGAGACCACACCTGGAGCATTGTGTGCAGCTTCTGTCCCCTAATTTGAGGAAGGACATTCCTGCTATTGAGGGAGTGCAGCATAGGTTCACGAGGTTACTTCCCAGGATGGCGGGACTGTCATCTGTTGACAGAATGGAGTGGCTGAGTTTGTACACTCTGGAATTTAGGATGAGAGGAGATCTTATTGAAACATATAAAAAACATATATATAATACAACATATTAAGGGTTTGGATATACTAGAGGCAGGAAATGTGTTCCCCATGTTGGGGGAGTCCACAACTAGGGGCTACAGTTTAAGAATAAAGGGTAAGCCATTTAGAACAGAGATGAGGAAAAACTTTTTCACACAGAGGGCTGTGAATCTGTGGAATTCTCTGCCTCAGAAGGCAGTGGAGGCCAATTCACTGGTTGCTTTCAAGAGAGAGTTAAATAGAGCTCTTAAAGATAGCGGAGTCAGGGGATATGGGGAGAAGGCAGGAACGGGGTACTGATTGTGGATGATCACAGTAAATGACGGTGCTGGCTTGAAGGGCTCGTAGGGCCGAACGGCCTACTCCTGCACCCGCGGCCTTCTACTTCATCCTACGGCAGATCCACGTCTTCAATCAACGATTCCTGGCCCACCTGAACCCCACCAGGGACCTGAATGCAAAATCTTCTCCTGCACCTATTGTCTATTGTCTATTGGTTTGTTGGGTAATTGGCTTGGTATAAACGTAAATTGTCCCCAGTGTGTGTAGGGTAGTGTTAGTGTGCGGGGATCGCTGGCGTGGGCCACAGCGGTTGATTCTGTGCTGTATGTCTACAACTAAACTAAACAAAATACGTGGCCAGCATTTTATTTAAAGTATGCTTAAATCCTGTACCTATACATGCCATTGAACGATGCGCACGCATGGATTTCCAAAAATTCCTTGGACGTTTGTCGGAGGGAATTTGGTCCGTGGGCTTCATGAGATTTTCCCAGCACATATTTGGTGATTTTAATTCCCTCCCTGAATGTAAATGCTGAAACCTGCCATAATGGTGATAAATTTAGATGTCCCCAGTATGTTCTCTGTATCAAACAGCTTTGACTTGCTAATAAACACCTCAACGTGCAGCTCCACTGCTTGTTTAGCACGAGGAAGTGAATTAGAGGCGATAACGCAAACCTGGCTCGCCCACGAAAATACCCCTCCTGCGAAACGTCATGTTGCACTGGCGCACCTCACCCTTCCACACGCCACTTGCCAACTCACAGCGCAAGAGTCACAGGCTGATCCGCCAGTCGTCTGTTTACACGTGGAAGCTTGCAGTCGACTGAGATTCCTTCACGCAGCCAGAAACTATTTACAGTGGTGAACGGCCTCTGTGCCGAGGGAGCATGGATAGTAAGATTAAACGAGAACTTACCAGTTTGAAGTTTGATCTTTATTTTATGAGGCGTTGCGATGAGCGATTACATGAAGAAGCGGCCAGCCCGCATGCGCGTCAATCTTCAAAGCAGCGGTGTGAAATCACAGATAACAGTTGTTGACCTGAATATTGTGAGATTGGAGAGAACTTGAGAACGCCCCGATGACTTTTATGATAGGGTTGGGAGCGGTGGGCACACGTAATCGCTCATCGTAACTCCTCATAAAATAAAGATCAAACTTCAAACTGGTAAGTTCTCGTTTAATCTTACTATTTCATTTCGGAGTCACGTGAGTGATTCCGTGAAGACTTCAAAGCTCTGTGCTTTCATGCCGGATACGAGTCCAGGCGTCACACACTGCATCAATTGACCATGGATGAGTGAAAAAGATTAATGCATTCAGCCATGACATAGTTTGTTAAAAATGCTGATGCTTTAATCATCAAAGGAGAATAATAGTGACCCCTCCCATCCTGGGGGAAACTATGAAACAAATCATGAATGGAATTTGGCAAATACCCCTGGTCTGGCAATGGGTTATTAAGGTCCTATAATCATCCCCAACATTTAGCAGGCACCATGGCTGCATAGGCCAGTCAGGCAGTACGAAATGCCTGAGGCGCGATCTTGCTGTTTTTTGTGCAAGACCTGACAGATGAGGCAAAATGGAGGAAAGACATAAAGAACGTTCCTCCTCAGTGTGGCGAGAATACATCTATTGCCGCTGTGCCACATATTTTTTCCATGGTGATAGAGCCTGGATGCAAACATATTGATATTCGGTGTTCCATCGAACCACAATGTCATTAAATACGTTGTGATATAACATCCATACTGTGTTGCCATAGATTTTTACGTGATGATACACCAGCGTCAAATGCCCCCACCATAGTGTATCAACGTGGAGTTGAGCATGCAAGGCCCATCCGCCTCTGTAACTAGAGATGGTATTCGTAATTTTTCATCTTTGAGTATTAGTATCAGTTTGTAATATAACTGAAGAGTTCCTGAGCAAAGGTACAGGAGCAATGTAGAATACAACATTGTGACTTTGATAGCTTCAGCTGGTAATAGGAATAGGCCTGTTAATAACGACCTACATGGCACTGAAAATGCAAAGGTCCAAATGCACAGCTGAAATTGCAGCCACTGTATTGCCAATACTCTTGATGAATAGAGGCTGCTTCATAACAACAAGGTTGTTTACAGGTTTTACAAGTGTTTCCAACTTGTAAATGGTCCACATACCCCATGTTTCGGAAAGAACCAGACCCACCCACCTTCATGGTTACCGGTGGTCTTATGGTCAGCCCAAAGGCCCCTCATGCGGGTTCTATTTCCGTCCTTGATTGGAGAGGACGGGTAGGGTACGTGGATTCCATATTTTTTAACGGCAGGTACGCGGGAAATCCGGTAAACTTGTGACGTTTTTTCAACACTGAAAAATGTCCACGAGTAAAAACATACTCGCGATGAAAAATATGGTCACTTTTTACTCGTACGAGCCGCTACGTACCCGCTACGTACATTACACGAGGTCGAATCAGGGGAGAACTCCGGAGAACTCTTGAATTACCTCGTACAGTGGGACAGGCCCTTTACTCCAGCACTTTGTGTCTATCTTCAGTATAAATCAGCATAAGTAGTTCTTTCCTACACATCTACTTGACTATGTATCGCTCCATATAATTGTTCAAATTTCTTCTGATTTTGACCTCAATTCATGCTCCTATCCAATCCACCTTTAACCATATAACCATATAACAATTACAGCACGGAAACAGGCCTTCGCGGCCCTTCCAGTCCGTGCCAACCATTTATTTTCCCCTAGTCCCATCTACCTGCACTCAGACCATACCCCTCCATTCCCTTCCCGTCCATATACCTATCCACTTTACTTTTAAATGTTAAAATCGATCCTGCCTCCACCACTTCTGCTGGAAGATCATTCCACACAGCCACCACTCTCTGAGTAAAGAAGTTCCCCCTCGTGTTACCCCTAAACTTCTGTCCCTTAATTCTCATGTCATGCCTTCTTGTTTGAATCTTCCCCACCCTCAATGGGAAAAGCTTATCCACGTCAACTCTGTCTATCCCTTTCATCATTTTAAAGAGCTCAATCAAGTCCCCCCTTAACCTTCTGCGCTCCAAAGAATAAAGACCTAACTTGTTCAACCTTTCTCTGTAACTTAGTTGCTGGAACCCAGGCAACATTCTAGTAAATCTTCTCTGTACTCTCTATTTTGTTGACATCCTTCCTATAATTAGGCGACCAAAATTGTACACCATACTCCAGAATTGGTCTCGCCAATGCCTTGTACAATTTTAACATTACTTCCCTACTCCTATATTCAATGCTCTGATTTATAAAGGCCAGCACACCAAAAGCTTTCTTTACCACCCTATCTACATGCGATTCCACCTTCAGGGAACTATGCACAGTTATTCCTAGATCCCTCTGTTCCACAACATTCCTCAATTCCCTACCATTTACCATGTAAATGCTAGGGAATGGTTTGCTGACTGATCCTACACCGTACCCAAGACCAGAACTCGTACCTCCAAGCACTTAGAGGTACAGCGCGGAAGCAGGCCCTTCGGCCCACCCAGCCTGCGCCTAACAGCGATCACCCCGTAAACTAGCACTTATCCGACACACTGGGGACAATTTACAGAGCCCAATTAGTCTACAGTCTACAAACCTGCACGTCTTTGGAGTGTGGGAGGAAACCGGTGCACCTAGAGAAAAACCACGCAGTCACAGCGAGAATGTATAAACTTCGCTCACCCGCATCCAGGATCGAACCTGGGTCTCTGGCGTTGTAAGGTAGCAACTCTACCGCTGCACCCAATAAATCTGTTCCAAACCTTAAAATTGGAATATGCCCAAAGCAGACTTTCTCTCATAGATGTTCCCAACATTGACAGGGTTATCGAGTCATGCAGCTTTTGAACTGGCCCTTCGGCCCAGCATGTCCATGCCAACCAAGATGCCCCATCTACACTAGTCCCACTTGCCCACATTTGGCCCATATCCCTCAAAACCTTTCCTATCCATGTACCTATCCAGGTGTCTTTTAAATGCTGTTATAATACCTGCCTCAACTACCTCCGCTGGCAGCTCGTTCCATACACCCACCCTCAGTTGGATTGCCTGTGCCTTTCTGCACTTGGATAATAGACATAGAAACATAGAAATTAGGTGCAGGAGTAGGCCATTCGGCCCTTCGAGCCTGCACTGCCATTCAATATGTTCATGGCTGATCATCCAACTCAGTATCCCGTACCTGCCTTCTCTCCATACCCTCTGATCCCTTAGCCACAAGGGCCACATCTAACTCCCTCTTAAATATAGCCAATGAACTGGCCTCAACTACCCTCTGTGGCAGAGAGTTCCAGAGACCCACCACTCTCTGTGTGAAAAAAGTCCTTCTCATCTCGGTCCTAAAGGATTTCCCCCTTATCCTCAAGCTGTGACCCCTTGTCCTGGACCTCCCCAACATCGGGAACAATCTTCCTGCATCTAGCCTGTCCAATCCCTTAAACAATAAATAATAGGTGCAGGAGGAGGCCATTTGGCCCTTCGAGCCAGCACCACCATTCAATGTGATCACGGCTGATCATCCACAATCAGTACTCCGTTCCTGCCTTCTCCCCTTATCCCCTGACTCCGCTATCTTTAAGAGCCATGTCTAGCTCTCTCTTGAAAGCATCCAGAGAACCGGCCTCCACCCTACACCCGCCGTGCTCCTGAGTGGTTTTATCGGTCATGCCTTATCTTGAAAAGTAGATCTTTTCCTTACACCTCTCTTCATGCTCTCCTTGCGAAATACCCTTCTCTTTTTCATCCTTGCTTGTTTTGCCAAGTCAGCAAGTCAAATATATTGTCGTATGTCGGTATGGTGAGGTGCGGTAACCAAGGAAACCATGCTTGCAACAGCATCATAGCCCACAGTGGACGTCACGCTGGCGCAGCGGTAGAATTGCTGCATTACAGCGGCAAAAGACCCGCGTTCAATCCTGATCGTGGGTGCTGACCGCACCGCTCCCTGTGACCACGCGGGTTTCCTCCGGGTGATCCGGTTTCCTCCCACACTCCAAAGACGTGCAGGTTCGCAGAGTAATTGGCTGCCGTAAATTGTTCCCAGTGTGTCGGATTCAACTGGTGAATGGGCGATCGCTGGTCGCCGTGGACCCGGCGGGCATAGGGGCTGTTTTCCCGTTGTATCGAGAGTCCAAAGAAAGATTGTGCAAAAATAGACATTACTTCAAAGCGCAATTAAAAAACAACTCCGTACTAGTGCAAGAGGAGTTCCATTGTGTTTTGTTGCGAAGGTAGGATTAGGGTTGTGCAGACAGACACAAAATGCTGGAGTAACTCAGCGGGACAGGCAGCGTCTCTGGAGAGAAGGAATGGGTGATGTTTCGGATCGAGACCCTTCTTCAGATCCGAAACGTCACAACCCAAAAAGTCACCCATTCCTTCTCTCCAGAGGTGCTGCCTGTCCCGCTGAGTTACTCCAGCATTTTGTGTCTATCTTCGGTTTAAAGCAGCATCTGCAGTTCCTTCCGACACATTAGGGTTGAGCGGGTCGGTTCAAGAACCTGATGGTTGTAGGAAAGTGGGCAAAATTGCTGGAGAAACTCAGCGGGTGAGGCAGCATCTATGGAGCGTAGGAACAGGTGATTTTTTGGGTCGAGACCCTTCGTCAGACTGATGTGGGGGGGGGGGGGGTGGGGGCGGGAAGAAGAAAGGAAGAAGCAGAGACATTGGGCTGTGGGAGAGCTGGGAAGGGGAGGAGAAGGAGGGAGAAAGCAAGGACTACCTGAAATTGGAGAAGTCAATGTTCATACCGCTGGGGTGTAAATTTCCCAAGCGAAATATGAGGTGCTGCTCCTCCAATTTACGGTGGGCCTCACTCTGGCCATGGAGGAAGCCCGGGACAGAAAGATCGGATTCGGAATGGGAGGGGGAGTTGAAGTGCTGAGCCACCGGGAAATCAGGTTGGTGATTGCGAACTGAGCGGAGGTGTTGGGCGAAGCGTACGCTTGGTCTCATCGATGTAAAGCAGCTGACACCTAGAGCAGCGGACGCAATAGATGAGGTTGGAGGAGGTGCAGGTGAACCTCTGCCGCACCTGGAACGACTGCTTGGGTCCTTGGATGGAGTCGAGAGGGGAGGTAAAGCGACAAGTGTAGCATTTCCTGCGGTTGCAAGGGAAAGGACCAGAAGAGGGGTTGGTTTGGGTGGGAAGGGACGAATTGACCAGGGAAAAGTATCTGTTCCTGAACCTGGTGGTGTGGGGACTTCAGGCTTCTGTACCTCCGGCCCGGCGGTAGCAGTGAGAGAGGGGAAACGGCCTGGATCCTTGATGGTTGATGCTGCCTTCTTCGGTCAGAGCTTTTGATGATAGATGATAGGGCGCTTTCCTAGTTTAGTTTGGTTTAGCTTAGAGATACAGCTAGAAAACAGGCCCATCGACCCACCGAGTCCTGGCTGACCAACGATCATCCTGTACACTAGTTCTTTGATATTCCGCTTTTGATTTGATTTGATTTTATTACTTGTCTTTCGAACCTCAGAAACTCTGTTTCTACAAGCCATAGAAACAGAACAATTCATTTAAAAATTCAAAACAAAAATTAAAACATACAAACAATTCAATTCACACAAACATACGTCACAGTGAGTCTCCTCCTCACTGTGATGGAAGGCAAAGTCTTCTCTCTCCCCCGCACCATTTCTCTCCCGAGGCCGAAGCCCCAGGCGGGCGGTGTTAAGTCCGATGGCAATTGAGGCGATGTACGGCCCCGCTCTAGGCCCAAACGTCTCAACATTGGAGCCCCCGGCGGGCGCTGGAATGTCCCGCTGGAATGACCCGTGGCCATTGAAGCCGCGCCGGGCGATGTACGGCCCCGCTCCGGGTCGCTCCAACCCCGCGGCACGGGCTGGAGAAGCTGTGTTGCGGGAGCTCCGGAGAGCGGTCTCCCACCCGTACCCGCGAGCTCCCGATATCCCGACAGTCCACCGGTCTGCAGCTGCAGCTGGAGCTCCGGAGTCGGGAGTCGGGAGTCGGGCCCAGCGGCGAGCCACCGCCGCTCCCCACGCTCCGAGGCCGGCCAGCCCCACGATGGTAAGTCTGCAGCTCCTCACGGTCAGAGGCCGCTCCGCTGTGCTAGGCCCAAACGACAACGGAGACCCGACAGGGAAAAAGGCGGGTCTCCCGTGCAGGGAAGAGATTTTAAAGTTTCTCCTCCCCCCCCGCCACCCCCACACATGCACAGTTAGAAAAACAATACAAAAAAAACACGAACAACTACATTTAACTAGACAAAAAATAAAAAAAAGACAGACAGGCTGCAGGGGCCGCTGCAACGTGAGTCGCGCCCGCCCACTCTGGGGACAATTCACAGAAGCCAATTAACCTACACAAACCTGTGCCCGTCTTTGGAGTGTGGGAGGAAACCGGAGCAATGGGAGACTGGATGGCACGCAACGAAATATTTTCACCGTACCGCGGTACACGTGACTTTGTGATTGAGGCAGTGCAGCGTAGGTTCACGAGATTGAACCCAGGGATGGCGGGACTGTCATATGAGGAAAGATTGAAAAGACTAGGCTTGTATTCACTGGAGTTTAGAAAGATGAGGGGGGGGATCTTATAGAAACATATAAAATGATAAAAGGACTGGACAAGCTAGATGCAGGAAAAATGTTCCCAAAGTTGGGCGAGTCCAGAACCAGGGGGCCGCAGTCTTTGGTCACAGTGGAGGTCATTTAAGACTGAGGTGAGCAAAAACATTTTCACCCAGAGAGTTGTGAATTTATGGAATTCCCTGCCACAGAGGGCAGTGGAGGCCAAGTCACTGGATGGATTTAAGAGAGAGTTAGATAGAGCTCTAGGGGCTGGTGGAGTCAAGGGATATGGGGAGAAGGCAGGCACGGGTTATTGATAGGGGATGATCAGCCATGATCACAATGAACGGCGGTGCTGGCTCGAAGGGCCGAATGACCTCCTCCTGCACCTATTTTCTTTGTTTCTATGTTTATATGTAATGAACTCAACCGTACACTGGAACAACCCCACGCAGGTCACGGGGGTGAACGTGCAAAATCCCTACAGACAGCACCCGTAATCAGGAACGAAGCCGGGTCTCCGGCGCTGTGAGGCGGCGACTCTACCGCTGTGAGCCACCGTGCCGCGCGCGAGCCAGCCCTTTTGAATGGTGGGGTGTGCCTGGGATGGAGCAGGCTGAGCCCACCACGTTCCCCAGCCTCCTGGGTATCGTCATCCTCCTCTCCTCTACCCCCACCCCCCTACCCCCCTTCATGTCACGCTGGCCGTTTAACCATCAGATGCTGGCAACAGAGTGGAACGCCTACAGTTGCCCAGTGCGAACCTCTCTCAACTGGCTCAGCACAAACGTTCACCCAAAGATACCAACGCTTTGCAAAAATGAAAAGAACTTCCGACCCAGGTGTCGCAACAGAAGGCCGCCTCGCTAATCTGATAGCTTGCGGAGCCAAAACTGGGTCTGTTGTGGAAACACGATTCCTCCAAAGTGGAACAGACTCCAACGTTGAAAGATTTACTTTTTATCGTAATGAACTTGTTTATGGCTCCAACGTAGCAATGAGCACCTTGCACGTGTTGATAGTGATAATATACCTGAGCCCTTCTGGTCACGCTAAAGGATCATTAGACAAACTGGATTTGTGATGATGAGTTCCATCAACAGCCATCTCTCGAGTCCTTTTGTCATCATTTTTAGCGATCGGCAAAGGGTGGGAAGTGCGTTTCCACCGTCCGTGTGGAGTTTGCACGCTCCAGTTTACGGTTGAGTTCATTACATATATACATAGAAACAAAGAAAATAGGTGCAGGAGGCCATTCGGCCCTTTGAGCCAGCACCGCCATTCAGTGTGATCATGGCTGATCGTCCCCTATCAATAACCCGTGCCTGCCTTCTCCCCATATCCCTTGACTCCACTAGCCCCTAGAGTATCTAACTCTCTCTTAAATCCATCCAGTGATTTGGCCTCCACTGCCCTCTGTGGCAGGGAACTCCACAAATTCACAACTCTCTGGGTGAAAAAGTTTTTTCTCACCTCAGTCTTAAATGGCCTCCCCTTTATTCTAAGACTGTGGCCCCTGGTTCTGGACTCGCCCCAACATTGGGAACATTTTTCCTGCATCTAGCTTGCCAGTCCTTTTATAATGTTATATGTTTCTATAAGATCCACCCTCATCCTTCCAAACTCCAGTGCCTAGTCCGGTCTTTTCAATCTTTCCTCATATGACAGTCCCGCCATCCCAGGGATCAGTCTCGTGAACCTACGCTGCACTGCCTCAGTCCCCGTGACCTGCGTGGGTTTTCTCCGGGTGCTCCGGTTTTCTCCCACACTCCAAAGGCGTGCAGGTTTGTAGATTGATTCGTTTTGGTAATAATTGTCCCGAGTGTGTGGTGGTCTGGGTGATTGCTGGCCAACCAGTTTGCAGGCTCATTGGCTTCTTTCTATAAGTGTTTAAGAAGGAACTCCAGATGCTGGAAAATCTCCTGACTCCGCTATCTCTTAAAGATAGCAGAGCCAGGAGATGTGGGGAGAAGGCAGGAACGGGGTCCTGATTGCGGATGATCATCTTTAAGAGCCCTATCTAGCTCTCTCTTGAAAGCATCCAGAGAACCGGCCACCACCGCCCTCTGAGGCAGAGAATTCCACAGACTCACAACTCTCTGTGTGAAAAAGTGTTTCCTCGTCTCCGTTCTAAATGGCTTATCCCTTATTCTTAAACTGTGGCCCCCGGTTCTGGACTCCCCCAACATCGGGAACATGTTTCCTACCTCTAGCGTGTCCAAACCCTTAATAGTCTTATATGTTTCAATAAGATCCCCTCTAATCCATCCAAATTCCAGAGTGTACAAGCCCAGCCGCTCCATTCTCTCAGCATATGACAGTCATAGAAACATAGAAAATAGGTGCAGGAGGAGGCCGTTCGGCCCTTCGAGCCTGCACCGCCATTCAATATGATCATGGCTGATCGTCCCCTATCAATAACCCGTGCCTGCCTTCTCTCCATATCCCTTGACTCCACTAGCCCCCAGAGCTCTATCTAACTCTCTCTTAAATCCAGCCATCTCAGTCCCGCCATCCCGTGAGTTAACCTTGTGAACCTCCGCTGCACTCCCTCAAAGATAGGTATGATCAGCCATGATTGAATGGCGGAGTAGACTTGCTGGGCCGAATGGCCTAATTCTGCTCCTATCACTTATGAACTTAAGACATTAACGGCGATGACAGGGAAAGAAGATTTGGGCTTGAACATGAACCTATACTTGGCATCCCAGTAAAATAGGACGTCCAATTAAGAAAGGGGAATTGCACCTGTTAATTGGCTGCTTAATTGTGGCAGAGCCCCCTTAATGAGGACCCTGCATTGAGTGGTGTGTGACCTGGCCTGAGACGACAGCATGCTGGGTGTTCACACCTCATTTCTCCATCACTCATTACTTCAAATTGGTTCTGGCCTCCACCAAACTCACAGCAGGCAGGACAGCAATTAAAAGGCTATTTTTTTTTAATCCCCTTTTCCCTCGGTAATTTACTAGTAGAATTTCTTCTGTCTTTAGATTTTGTGACTTCTCTATTTCTGAGTCCCCCCCCCCCCCCCCATCCATAACACAGGAGAATGAGGGGTGATCTCATAAAGTACGTAAGTAAGTTTATTGGCCAAGTATTCACATACAAGGAATTTGCCTTGGTGCTTCGCCCACAAGTAACAACGTGACATACAGTGACAGTTACGAATGACTCAGAAAACACTAAACATTAACAATAATAAGACATTCATGATAAAACACCATTGATCAAGCATGTGAACCAACAAAATACCAGATCAAAGGGAGGCTACAGATTTTTGGCTGTTGAGTAGAGCAACTACTCGTGGATAAAAATGTCTGGCTGTGGCAGCTTTCACAGTCCGGAGTCGCCTTCCAGAGGGAAGTGATTCAAAGAGTTTGTGGCCAGGGTGAGAGGGGTCAGAGATGATGTTGCCTGCTCGCTTCTTGGCCCTGTGGTGCTTAAGGTGTATAAAGGTGTATAAGATCATGAAGGGAATAGAACGTAAGTGACAGGAGCAGAATTGGGTCATTTGGCCCATCGAGTCTACTCTGCCATTCAATCAGGGTTTCAAGGCCTCAAGGTTTCAAGGTCAGTTTATTGTCACATGTACCAATTACAGCGGAATTTGAGTTACCATACAGCCATACCAAGTGAAAAGCAACAAGACACACAACCACACAGTAGGCCCCCCTCGGTCATGACTGACCATGGGTGATGCATCCTGGTCGGATGGATGCAAGCCTGGGCGATCGATGTCATATGGAGGACAGACAGGCTGTTGCCCATGCAGCACGTCCCCCCCCCTCTCCACGTCGCTGATCGATCCAAAGGAACAGCGGGGCCGTTACAGTTTGGCACCAGCGCCGTCGCAGGAGCTGCCGGAGCGAGGTTGTAGACAATGACAAACTGCCTTAGGGGCTCCGACTCCGGATTTTCTTGAGGTTTACACTTGGAGCCTTTTCCGTGACTGGATACGGCCACAGGGCAGTGGAGGTTGTAAATCAGAGTTTTCCCTCTCCTAGATGGACTGCCTTCCCAGGCTGACGTTGCCCATCTGCCCGAGACTCATGGGGGCGGGAACACTTACCTTTCCCTGCAGGTCTATATATAGCACCTGCCCACTGGCAAGACAACCACTCATAAAGTTGACATCAACATCCATCACAGTGGATTCAACATTCCTCACTGTGATGGAAGGCAATAAAGTTCAATCTTCTTCCTCTTGGCTGATCTATCTCTCCCTCCTAACCCCATTCTCCTGCCTTCTTCCCACAACCCCTGACGCCCACACTAATCGAGAATCTATCTATCTCTGCCTTAAAAATATCCATTGACTCGGCCTCCACAGCCTTCCGTGGCAAAGGATTCCACCATACATAGGGTAAATATGCAGAGTCTTTTACCCAGAGTAGGTGATCTAATAGAGGTGTATAAGATCACGAAGGGAATAAATAGGGTAAATGAATTTTAACCAGAATAGGTGAATCTCTATAGTGTATAAGATCATGAGAGGAATGGATAGAATGAATGCACTGCATTTCACCCAGAGTAGGTGCTCTTATGGAGTGTGTAAAATGATGAAGGGAATAGATCAGGTAAAAGCACAGAGTCTTTTATCCAGAGTAGGGGAATCGAGAACCAGAGGACATAGGTTCAAGGTGAGAGGGGGAAAAGATTCAATAGGAACCTGAGGTGCAACTTTTTTACCCTATAAATGGTGGAATTCTTTGCCACGGAAGGCTGTGGAGGCCAAGTCAATGGATATTTTTAAGGCAGAGACAGATAGATTCTTGATTAGGGAGGTGGGTGTATGGAACAAGCTGCCAGAGGAGGTTGCTGAGGTAGGTACCAACACAACGTTTTAGGAACATTTCAGTTGTTTTTTTATTTTTTAATTTATCCATTTATTTTACTGACGTACAGTGAAAAAATAGCACGGAGCCAACCCCAACTCCATTATGTTCCATCATCCACGAGATTGATCCCTGGGGATGGCGGGACAGTCATATGAGGAAAGATTGAAAAGACTAGGCTTGTATTCACTGGTGTTTAGAAGGATGAGGGGGAATCTTATAGAAACATATACAATTATAAAAGGACTAGACAAGCTAGATGCAGGAAAAATGTTCCCAATGTTGGGCGAGTCCAGAACCAGGGGCCACAGACTTAGAATAAAGGGGAGGTCATTTAAGACTGAGGTGAGAAAAAACTTTTTCACCCAGAGTGTTATGAATTTGTGGAATTCTCTGCCACAGAGGGCAGTGGAGGCCAACTCACTGGATGGATTTAAGAGAGAGTTAAATAGAGCTCTAGGGGCTAGTGGAATCAAGTGATATGGGGAGAAGGCAGGCACGGGTTATTGATTGGGGACGGTCAGCCATGATCACAATGAACGGTGGTGCTGGCTCGAAGGGCCGAATAGCCTCCTCCTGCACCTATTTTCTATGTTTTTATGTTTCTATCTGATGGTTCCTGAGAGAAAAGCTGCTCATTGAAGCTGGTGGAGATACTGAGAGAAAGAAGTCCACTTTTACATGTCTCCCTTTCTGCCTGCGCAGGACACGGATGCTGCAAGCCCGCCCGAGACTGACCCTCCCGGTCCACAGCCTCGTCTGCCTGGCTGCCTTTGGATTTGCACTGCCCCTTGCCATCAGCCTCTTCCCACAGATCTCTGAGGTCAGTAAATATCAACACATCATTTTGGTTATGCGTCAATATGGTTCACCAGCTTGCGTGGAATTTTAAAGAAACATGGAAAATAGGTGCAGGAGTAGGCCATTCGGCCCTTCGAGCCTGCACCGCCATTCAGAGAAACATAGAAAATAGGTGCAGGAGTAGGCCATTCGGCCCTTCAAGCCTGCACCCCCATTCGTAGAAACATAGAAAATAGGTGCAGGAGTAGGCCATTCGGCCCTTCGAGCCTGCACCCCCATTCATAGAAACATAGAAAATAGGTGCAGGGGTAGGCCATTCGGCCCTTCGAGCCTGCACCCCCATTCATAGAAACATAGAAAATAGGTGCAGGGGTAGGCCATTCAGCCCTTCGAGCCTGCACCCCCATTCATAGAAACATAGAAAATAGGTGCAGGAGTAGGCCATTCGGCCCTTCGAGCCTGCACCGCCATTCAATATGATAATGGCTGATCATCCAACTCAGTATCGTGTACCTGCTTTCTCTTCATACCCCCTGATTCCCTTATCCACAAGGGCCACATCTAACTCTTAAATATAGCCAATGAACTGGCCTCAACGTGATCATGGCTGATCATCCATAATCAGTACCCCCGTTCCTGCCTTCTCCCCATATCCCTTGGTTCCGTTAGCCCTAAGAACTAACTCTAACTCCACAGATTATGCAACTATGTAATCAATAGTCTATAGTCAACAGTCAGACGTATTTGTCACGTGCACATAAAGTGCAAGTGAAATGAATTTGCCAGCAGCGGTGCAATAAAAAAAACACACAATACCCAATAAATATTTCACACAAACATCCACCACAGCATCCATCACTGTGGTGGAAGGCACAAAGTTTAGTCAGTCCCCCTCCATTTTCCCCCCTGGTCGGGACCTCGACCCTCTGCAGTCGCCGCTGAGGGCGTCCGGATGTTCAGACAAGGTAAGTCCTGAATCGGTGCTTCCCTACCGGAGACCGCGGCTTCAAGATGGTGGAAAAGGGATTTAACTCGGTATCTAAGCTGTGCTTTGTGCGCCATGCCTTGTCTGATCCCAGGAATGTGTAGGTTCATGTATGATGAGCGTTGGACGATACAAGGCCTGTACACGCTGGAGTTTAGAAGGATGAGGGGGGGACCTCATTGAAAATTGCCAAATAGTGAAAGGTTTGGATAGAGTGAATGTGGAGAGGATGTTTCCACTGGTGGGAGAGTCTAGGACGAAAGGTCACAGCCTCAGAATTAAAGGAAGTTCTTTTAGGAAGGAAATGAGGAGGAAATTCTTTAGTCAGAGACAGGCAGAGATAGATAGATTCTTGATTAGTGCGGGTGTCAGAGGTTATGGGGAGAAGCAGGAGAATGGGGTTAGGAGGGAGAGATAGATCAGCTGTGATTGAATGGCAGAGTGGACTTGATGGGCTGAATGTCCCAATTTTGCTCCTATCTCTTATGCTCTTCTGATCTTCATAATCATCCAACACAGAAGCATGCCCTTTCTATCTGTCTCCACCACCACCCCTGGCAACGCATTCCAAGCACTGGGCACCCTTTGTGTACAATACCGTTAGCCCACGTGTCTGCCATGTAGGTCACGTGCAGTGTAACATGAGCCGACCACACGTGTGGCGTGAGGGATGGCCACGGCACGTGGAACCATCATCAACGATACAAATGTGACGGTTCAACTGTGCACTACTGCAGTGGTCCAGCGGCGCGGTGGCGCAGCGGTAGAGCTGCTGCCTCACAGCGCCGGAGACCCGGGTTCCATCATGGCCACGGGTGCTGTCTGTACAGAGTTTGCACGTTCCCCTCCTGACCTGCGGCTGTTTTCTCCGGTGAGCTCCAGTTCCCTCCCACACTCCAAATACGTGCAAGTTAATAGGTTAATCAATAGTCAATAGGTGCAGGAGTAGGCCATTCGGCCCTTCGAGCCAGCACCGCCATTCAATATGATCACGGCTGACCCTCCACGGCCAGTACCCCGTTCCTGCCTTCTCCCCATACCTCCCGACTCCGCTATTTTTAAGAGCCCTATCTAGCTCTCTCTTGAAAGCATCAATGCAAATGCAACGGAATTTCGTTTGGAACTGCATATATCGATGTATTTCTAAATGACAATAAAGTTTGTTTGACTCGATCAAGTGAACCGGCCTCCACCGCCCTCTGGGGCAGAGAATTCCACAGACTCACAACTCTCTGTGAGAAAAAGTGTTTGCTCATCTCCGTTCTAAATGCCTTACCCCTTATCCTTAAACTGTGGCCCCTGGTTCTGGACCCCCCCCCCCAACATCGGGAACTTGTTTCCTGCCTCTAGCGTGTCAAAAGCTCTTTAGTAATCTCATATGTTTCAATAAGATCCCCTCTCATCCTTCTAAATTTCAGAGTGTACAATCGGCTTGGTTTTATTGTAAATTGGCCCTAGTATCTGGTGGACAGTGTTAGCGTGCGGGGATCAGTGGTCGGTGCGGACGCGGTGGGCGTTGTATCCGCGTTGTATCCCTCACCTAAACTGTTTGAGAAACTCAACTCAAACAAAACTCTGATCGTTTAATACCCCATTGCACTTTATCTGTTATTTATGTGTGTGTGTGTGTGTGTGTGTATATTCATTGGTATATGGACACACTGATCAGTTCTGTATTCATTTACGCCTACAATATTCTGTTGTGCTGAAGCAAAGCAGGAATTTCATTGTCCTATCTGGGACACACGACAATAAACTCCCTTGAATCTTGAATCCTGAACTAAACTAAACTAAACTACAGTAATTCCGTGATAACGGTATGGTGTCCATCTAACCTGCAGTTGGTTACTGCAGGGCACAATTAGACCGAGCATATAATTAAACCTTGTTCACACATTGCACAAAGAAAAGGTCACAGTCTCCAAGACTGTGGCTGTGACACACCAGCTGAAGTGAGCCTTCTGAAAAGACGGCGGAAGTATCCGTCGTCAACCTTTCCCTTTCGCAGAGATGCTGGTTCTTGCATCCCACGGTCAGCCATCAACGCACCTCGCGATTCCCTACACTGGCTTACTCTGCTATCCCTTTCAATCAGCCTTTCATCAATAGACAATAGACAATAGCTGCAGGAGTAGGCCATTCGGCCCTTTGAGCCAGCACCGCCATTTGATGTGGTCTTGGCTGCTCATCCACAGTCAGTGCCCCGTTCCTGCCTTCTCCCCATATCCCCTGACTCCGCTATCTTTAAGAGCCCTATCCATCTCTCTCTTGAAAGTATCCAGGAGAACCGGCCTCCACCCAAAGTGGGAGAGAATTCCACAGACTGACAACTCTCTGTGTGAGAAAGTGTTTCCTCATCTCTGTTCTAAATGGCTCACCCCTTATTCTGAAACTGTGGCTCCTGGTTCTGGACTCCCCCAACATCGGGGAGACGTTTCCTGCCTGTAGCGTGTCCGAACCCTTAATAATCTTTTATGTTTCAATAAGTTCTTGAAGGGCCGAATGTCCTACTCCTGCACCTATTGTCTAAGATCCCCTCTCATCCTTCTGAATCAACATGGTCACTGTGATAGATCAGTGTGTTAGATAAACCAAACCGAGAATGGTGGCGCAGCGGTAGAGTTGCTGCCTTACAGCGAATGCAGCGCCGGAGACCCGGGTTCCATCCTGACTACAAGTGCTGCCTGTTCGGAGTTTGTACGTTCTCCCCGTGACCTGCGTGGGTTTTCTCTGATATCTTCGGTTTCCTCCCACACTTCAAAGACGTACAGGTTTGTAGGTTAATTATGCTTGGTAAATGTAAAAATTGTCCCTAGTGGGTGTAGGACAGTGTTAGTGTGCAGGGACCCGGTGGGCCGAAGGGCCTGTTTCCGCACTATATCTCTAAACTAAACTATAAACTAAACTAAACCAGTGATGGCACGGTGGTGCAGCGGTAGAGTTGCTGCCTCACAGCTCCAGAGACCCTGGTTCGATCCTGAGTACAGGTGCTGTCTGTACGGAGTTTGTATGTTGTACCTGAGACATAGAAACATAGAAACATAGAAAAATAGGTGCAGGAGGAGGCCATTCGGCCCTTCGAGCCTGCACCACCATTCAATGTGATCATGGCTGATCATCCAACTCAGTATCCCGTACCTGCCTTCTCACCATACCCCCTGATCCCTTCAGCCACAAGGGCCACATCTAACTCCCTCTTAAATATAGCCAATGAACTGGCCTCAACTACCTTCTGTGGCAGAGAATTCCAGAGACTCACCACTCTCTGTGTAAAGAATGTTTTCCTCATCTTGGTCCTAAAGGAATTCCCCCTTATCCTTAGACTGTGACCCCTTGTTCTGGACTCCCCCAACATCGGGAACAATCTTCCAGCATCTAGCTTGTCCAACCCCATAAGAATGTTGTAAGTTTCTATAAGATCCCCCCTCAATCTTCTAAATTCCAGCGAGTACAAGCCGAGTCTATCCAATCTTTCCTCATATGAAAGTCCTGACATCCCAGGAATCCCAGGAGACCATGTGGGTTTGCCCCTGCAGCTCCGGTTTCCTTCCACACACACCGAGGTACAGTGAAAAGCTTTTGTCGCGTGCTATCCAGTCAGAGGAAAGACAATACATGATTACATTCGAGACATTACTGTGTATATATACATGATAAGGGAATAACGTTTAGTGCAAGGTTAAGCCAGCAAAGTCCGATCGAGGATAGTCTGACGGTCACCAATGAGGTAGATCCGCACTGGTCTCTGATTCTAGTAGGTTGATTCAGTTCCCTGATAAGGGACTCATCCTTGATTATGCTGCTGGCCTTGACAAGGCTTATACAGAAGATAGACACAAAATGCTGGAGTAACTCAGCGGGTCAGACAGCATCTCTGGTGATGTTTTGGGTCGAGACCGTTCTTCAGGCTGAAAGTACAGGTGGGGTGGAGGGGGAAGGGAAATAGATTGGAGGCAAGAAATAGTCAGTACAGTCACAGCCAGCTACAGGTGACCACAGGCAGGGTGGAGCCCACGATGGCTCAGTGTTGGCTGGGGAAGGTGTGACAACAAGAGGGATACAAGGATGTGTCAGTGGGGGGCGCTGGCAGTCAGCTACCCAGCCAGCAGCGTGTTCGTTATTTTGACTTTTTTCAGTTTTTTGGTGTGTCTAAATGTTAGTTTAGGTGTCTTTTGGTGTGTCTTGTGTGGGGGGTGGTGGGGGGAAAGGGGGAAACCACTTTTGGTCGCCTCCTGGACGGAGAGGCGACTGTTTTCCATGTCGTCTCCTCGTGGCCTCACAGCATGGATTGGAGCGCCCTTTCCCGGAGTCGGGCCCGGAGTTTCAACAGCGGGTGCAGCGTGGACTTTTCCATCGTGGGGCGGGCGAACCCTTGCCGGGGGTCTCCAGAGAGGAGTGCTCCGATCGCTGGCCTGGTGACTTTGACATCGTGGGGCTGTGGTCTGCGAAGCTTCGAGCCGCGAGCATGGCGTGGACTTACCATCCGGAGCCTGGGATCCCTTGCCGGAGAAGAGCTCCGACCACCGGCCCGCGGCCTATAACATCCTGAAGCCGCGGTCTCCGGTAGGAAAGTGCCGATTCGGGCGCTTCAAGCCGCAGAGTGTGTTCGACCATCCCGACGTCAGAGTTTGGATCATCCCGACGAGAGGGCCTGTACATCGGGCCGCCCGTAGCGGCGACTACGGAGGGTTCATGACCCCGACCACGGGTGAACAAAGGAGGAGGAAGGACTGAGTGAACTTTGTTGCCTTCCCCCACAGTGAAGAATGCTGTGGCAGATGTTTGTGTTAGATTCTATTATGTATTGTGTGTTCTTTTTAAGTGTATCGCTGCTGGCAAATTCATTTCACTGCACCGTCGGGTGCATGTGACAAATAAATTTGACTTTGACTTTGACTTTGAACAGTGGAACTGGTTTTTCGCTTGGACACCTTACAGCCCAATGGTGTTAACGTTGATTTTTCTAATTTATAGTAATTCCTGTATTCCTTCCCTCTCCCCCTCCTCCACCCTAGTTGTCCACCTTTAGTGCAAGATATAGTCCAAATAAACATAGTTCCAATGATCTCCAATGAGATAGATCAGAGGTCAGGACTACACTCCAGTTGGTGAGAGGACGGTTCTGTTGCCTGATAACAGCTGGGGAGAAACTGTCCCTAAATCTGAAGGTATGAGTTCTCAAACTTGTCAAATCCTACCATCCGTAAATACCTAAATACCGTGCACGTAGCTACAAGCAGTTGTGCAAAAGGGAAAATAGACAACACAGAATACAGTGTCGCAGCTACGGGGAAAGTGCGGATATGAAAGTGCAAAGGCAACAAGTGACATTAGAATATAGACGCAAAAAATACAGGAGTAACTCAGCGGGTCAGACAATAGATAATAGGTGCAGGAGTAGGCCATTCGGCCCTTCGAACCAGCACCGCCATTCAGTGTGATCATGGCTGATCATCCCCAACCAGTACCCCGTTCCTGCCTTCTCCCCATATCCCCTGACTCCGCTATCTAGCTCTCTCTTGAAAGCGTCCACAGAACCGGCCTCCACCACCCTCTGAGGCAGAGAATTCCACAGACTCACCACTCTCTGCGTGAAAAAGTGTTTCCTCCTCTCCGTTCTAAGTGACTTACCCCTTAGCGCTGGGAATGCAAGGAATGGGAGACGTTTCGGGTCGAGACCCTGCTTCAGACTGAGAGTCGGGAGAGGGAGATGAGAGATATGGAAGGATAAGGTTTGAAAAGGAGAGATCAAAGGACACGGAGATCAAAGAAAGTGCTGAATACATTGTTAGCTCGGGGAAGATTAACAACGAAGCATACAATGTTAAATGTATTCAGGAGGACAGTCAGACTGGTCGGAGAACGAGGATGGGTGAGGGATGGAGAGAGAGAGGGAAAGCAAGGGTTACTTGAAGTTAGAGATGTCGATATTCATACTGCAGGGTTGTAAGTTGTCCAAGCAAAATATGAGATGCTGCCTGCCCTGGTGAGTCACTCCAGCATTTTGTGTCTATCTTCAGTGTAGACCAGCATCTGCAGTTCCTTCCTAATCTGGTCTCCTAATCTGAGGAAAGACATTCTTGCCATAGAGGGAGTATAGAGAAGATTCACCAGACTGATTCCTGGGATGGCAGGACTTCCATATGAAGAAAGACTGGATAGACTCGGCTTATACTCGCTGTACAGAGAAGGTTCACCAGACTGATTCCTGGGATGGCAGGACTTCCATATGAAGAAAAACTGGATAGACTCGGCTTGTACTCGCTGGAATTTAGAAGATTGAGGGGGGAACTGTGGAACTCTCTGCCACAGAAGGTAGTTGAGGCCAGTTTATTGGCTATATTTAAGAGGGAGTTAGATGTGGCCCTTGTGGCTAAAGGGATCAGGGGGTATGGAGAGAAGGCAGGTACGGGATACTGAGTTGGATGATCAGCCATGATCATATTGAATGGCGGTGCTGGCTCGAAGGGCCGAATGGCCTACTCCTGCACCTAAGAGTAATCTAGCAAGAAACATTAAAAGAACAAACTGTCAAGGGCCTGTCCCACTTGGGGATTTTTTTCGGCGACTGCGGGCGTCATATCAGTGTCGCCAAAAGATTTTGAACATTTCAAAATTCAGCGGCGACAAAAAAAATGTTGCAACACCGCGCATCATACGTCATCACGTCGCGTTACCGCCGTATCACGGCGCAAATTTTTCAGTGACCTGATACGTCAGTCAATGATAGCGAAAAAAATGGCCAAGTTGGACAGGCTCTTAAGATTGAACTTCATAGCCTTCCATCACAGTGAGGAATCCACCGTGGTGGATGTTTCTGTTAACTTTTATGTGGTTGTGTGTCTCGTTGCTTTTCCCTTTGTATGGCTGTGTGGTAACTCAAATTTCACTAGGCCTTAATTGGTACATGTGACAATAAACTGACCTTGAAGGCGCTCACTGTGGCGCACCCGGGTTCGATCCTGCTGTCGGTACGGAGTTTGCACGGTCTCCCCGTGACCTGCGTGGGTTTTTCTCCGGGTTCTTCGGTTTCCTCCCACACTCCAAAGACGTGCAGTGATTTTGGTTAATTGGCTTGGTAAGTGTAAAAATTGTCCCTCGTGGGTATAGGATGGTGTTAATGTGCGGGGATCGCTGGTCGGCACGGACCCAGTGGGCCGAAGGGCCTGTTTCCGCGCTGTATCTCTAAACCTTGAAACCTCTATAAGTATGTAAAAGGTTAAAGACGATCAAAGGGAGTGTGAGCTCTTTAATGATAGCGTTGGGCCAACACTTAGCGTTGTGCTGTATGACTCTATGGCTACCTGTCAGGAGAAATTATAATGAGAAGTGAGGAAATAGCAGGAATTAAGCAAAGGCTGTGTGCATCTTTGCAGAAGACACAAGAAATCTCACTAAAGTAATAAGGAACTGAGGGTCCAGTTTAAATGTGGTTTTAGAGGAAATAGGTAACAGTAAAAACAATATTACAAGGCAATTTAATGAACCTGAAAACTGAGAAATCCTAATGCCCTGATTTTGTATATAATTCAGCTATCACTTAGATACATATTAGATCAGCATCTCAGATTACAGCCTCCAGTTTGGGGCCATTTTCAAGTCCCAGTTGTTGTAAGTGCAGGGATCTTGACCTGATCATGAAGGCCCGTTACCATGGCGACGTTGCAGGGTCGGCCTGTCCAAGCGTAGCCGTGGTGCCCCGTCGCCGCTGTAGGCCGCGTGTTGTCCACGTGCTCGGCCTCTTGGAGCGGCGCCAGGTCCAGGCTGCTGCAGGGCCTCCAGCGGCCCACTCGAGTCCATGCACCCCCTCCCGCAACCGGTCAGCTCACTGGCCCTGAAGAAGGGTGTCGGCCCGAAACGTCTCCCATTCCTTCTCTCCGGAGATGCTGCCTGTCCCGTTGACCTACTGCAGCCTTTTTGCGTCTACCTGCTCACTGGCCCTCCAGGTGGGCTCCCGTGGGCCCTCGATCCATAGCGGGCGTGGGTCTTCCGTCCATGGAGGCCGAGTCCCTGGTCTGCGGCGGGAGGGCTGGGCCTAACGGGCGAGTTCTGGAGGTAGCAGATCCTCTGGTTGCCTTCTTCCAACCTTTCATAGATGCAGGAATTGTTCCTGCAAATTGGAGTGTAGAAAATGCACTCTAATAATGAAGAAAAGATGGGGAAAGAAATCAGGAAACTACCAACATATCAGCCAGTGATCAGTACTGGTTATTGGTATTGAAAGGAGGTAGAGTCAAAGATCGAGTCATAGATTAATACAGTGTGGAAACAGGCCCTTCGGCCCAACGCGCCCACACCGGCCAACAGGGTCCAAGCTAACTTAATCCTACTTGCCTGCGCTGGGTCCATAACTCTCCAAACCTGTCCTATCCATGTACCTGTCCAACTGTTTCTTAAACAATGGGATAGTCCCAACCTCAACTTGTTCCATACACCCACCATCATCTGTGTGAAAGAGTTACCCCCTCGGATTCCTATTAAATATTTACCCCTTCACCTTGAACCTATGTCCTGTGGTCCTCGATTCCTCTATTTTGGGGTAAAAGACTCTGAGCATCTACCTGATCTATTCCTCTCATGGTTTTGTACACCTCTATAAATTACCCCTTATCTTCCTGCGCTCCATGGATTAGAGACCCAACCTACTCGACCTCTCCCTATAGCTCACACCGTCTAGTCCTGCCAACATCCTTGTAAATCTTTTCTGAACCCTTTCAAGCTTGACAATATCTTTCCTCTAAAATGGTGCCCGGAACTATACACAATATTCTAAATGCCGTCTCACCAACATCTTATACAACTGTAACATGACCTCCCAATTTCCCTACTCAATACTCTGACTGATGAAGGCCAAAGTGCCAAGTTTACTGAGGTACAGTGATGTATTTTGTTTGTGTGCTTGTTACGACTCCCAAAGGCTGGTTCCTTATTCGCGTAACAAATCAAAACCAGGGTCAAGTTTAGATTTTAAAAAACAGTCTTTAATTTTGTAACACTAAAACAAAACCCAAACCTGATTTTTAAGAACACGGTCAGGGACCAGAATCGGCTATCAAATAATATATAAAAGTGTGCTCCAGCCAGCCTCTCAATGGGCCGTCGGACTGAAGTCTCTAATTCTGCCTATATAGCCCTAACCCTGCAACCAAAATACCCGAAAACTCTCAAGTCATCCCTTCCGTCCCAATACAACATTATTTTACAAAAGTATGCGACAAATATACAAAGTGCTGTGCCATGCGGCCAGGCCTCCTGCAGCTCAGACCGGCACCTCTTCCTCCAGGGATCTAGCACGAAGAGAGAGAGAATTCTGGGAGCTTCTGCCTTTTAAGCTCCTGATGAGTCACCTGACGTAGCTTGGCCAATCGGGTACAGGAGCTCTTAACCCCTTGATTCCTGGCTCCCAGCCACGGCCTGCAGAGAAACAGAAAGGCAAGTACACAGCATTCACCAGGGGGGGAGAAGTACCTAACAGTGCTATCCAGTCAAATGATACGTATACATGAATACAATCACGTCATACTCAACAGGTAGTGCAAAGAGAAAAATACCAGATTGATGGTAGTGTTACAGCGTGCTAGAGAAAAAGTCCAAGGTGTACGATGAGGTTGGTTGGAAGGTTGGGACACGGCCCTACCTTATGCGAGAGTCCGTTCAGTGGTCTGATAATATAGAACATAGAAAAGTACAGCACAGGAACACATTCAGCAGAGTATTTGTCTATATACTAAATCTCCTCAATCTTTGAAGGATTCAACTCTTCAACTCTTGGCTCCGCAGGTCTGCACCACCATTTAGTAAGATTACAGATGATCTGATTGGAACTTCAACTTCCAATACCCATGGAGCCATTTCAACACCTTGTTTATTATATCTGCCTCCGTTCCACTTAAAAACATTTAAAAAACTCAGCTTTAAACAGCCTTTGAGGAATATTGTGCAGGAAAGAACTGCAGATCTGAAAGCCAGGTTACTCAAGGAGGTGGCTCTGGAAATCGTGGACACATTGGTGATAATTTTCCAATGTTCTATAGATTCGGGGTCAGTTCCTGCGGATGGGAGGGTAGCTAATGTTATGTCACTTTTCAAGAACGGAGCGAGAGAGAAAGCAGGGAATTATACACCAGTTAGCCTGACATCGGTGGTGGGGAAGATGCTGGAGTCAATTATTAAAGAAGTAATAATGGTGCATTTGGAAAGCAGTAAAAGGATTGGCCCAAGTCAGCATGAATTTAGGAAGGGGAAATCCTGCATGACGAATCTTCTGGAATTTTTCTGAATATGCGACAAGTAAGATGGATGAAGCCAGTGGATGTAGTGCATGTGGACTTTCAGAAAGCCTTTGAAAAAGGTCCCACACAGGGCAAACGTTGAGCACTTGGTATTGGGGGTAGGCTATTGACATGGGTAGAGAATTGGTTGGCAGACAGGAAGCAAAGAGTAGGAATAAACAGGTCCCTGTCTGAATGGCAGGCAGTGGTGAGTGCAGTGCCGCAAGGCCCGGTGCTGGGACCGCAACTATTTACAATATATATGAATGATTTTGATTCAAAGTAACACTAACAAATTTGCAGATGACACAAAGCTGGGTGGCAGTGTGAACTGCGATGAGGATGCTAGGCGGTTGTAGGGTGACTTGGACAGGTTGAGTGAGTGGGCAGATGCATGGCAGATGCAGTATAATGTGGATAAATGTGAGGTTACCCACTTTGGCAGCAAGTACAAGGAGGCAGTTTATTATCTCAATGGTGTCAGATTAGGAAATAGGGAAGTACAACGAAACCTGGGTGTCCTTGTACACCTGTCACTGAAAGTAAACATGAAGGTACAGCAGGCAGTGAAGAAAGCTAATGGCATGTTGGCCTTCATTTGAGTATAGGAGTAAAGAGGTCCTTCTGCAGTTGTACAGTGCCCTGTTGAGACCACATCTGGAGTATTGTGTGCAGTTTTGGTCTCCTAATTTGCGGAAGGACATCCTTGCTATTGAGGCAGTGCAGCGCAGGTTCACGAGGTTAATCCCCAGGATGGCGGGACTGTCATATGAGGAAAGATTAGAAAGACTGTATTCACTGGAATTTAGAAGGATGAGAGGCGATCTTATAGAAACATATAAAATTATAAAAGGACTGGACAAGCTAGATGCAGGAAAAATGTTCCCAATATTGGGGGGGGGGAGTCCAGAACCAGCGGCCACAGTTTAAGAATAAAGGGGAGGCCATTTAAAACTGAGATGAAAAAACACTTTTTCACCCAGAGAGTTGTGAATTTGTGGAATTTCCTGCCACAGAAAGCAGTGGAGGCCAATTCACTGGATGAATTTAAAAGAGAGTTAGATAGAGCTCTAGGGGCTGGCAGAATCAAGGGATATGGGGAGAAGGCAGGAACGGGGTACTGATTGTGGATGATCAGCCATGATCACGATGAATGGCGATGCTGGCTCGAAAGGCCAAATAGCCTCCTCCTGCGCCTATTTTCTGTGTTTCTATGTTTCTAGATGCTGGTTTACATCGAAGAAACAAAATGCTGGAGTAACTCAGTGGGTCAGGTAGCATCTCTGGAGAAAAGGAGTAGGTGACTGATAATTAGAGGTGTCTGAAGAAGGTTTCCGACCTAGAACGTCCTACTATTCTCCAGAAATGCTACCTGACCCGTTGAGTTACTTCAGCATGTTGTGCCTATCTTTGAGGATTAGCGTTCCAACAACTAAAGGGCCTGTCCTACAAGCATGCAACTCTCTGCGATTAGCGCGACCTAACGTGGTCGCTTGAGCCATCCGGCGTCGCGGGGCCGGTCCCACTTCGATTGCCGGAGCCGTGCGGAATTGTGCGGAGTTCGTCCCGACATCGCGCGGGGCTCCGAAAAACTGACTGTTCAAAAATTCCGCGCGGCAAAGGCTTGTCGCCTCGCAGTCGCCTCGACGCATCACACACCGCCCCGACATCGTGCCTCCGTGACCCTCTCTGTAGGTGCCTCCGTGACCCTCTATGTGTGTGGCTCCGTGGCCTCTCTGTGTGTGTGTGCCTCTGTGCCCCTCTCTGTGTGCCCCTCTCTGTCCTGGCGAACTTACCTTAGACTTCGCTCCAAGTTCGCCTCACTTTGCGCCGTGTTGCGCCACTCACCCGACCTCCGCGCGGCCCCCGCTTCTAGTTTGATCGCGCTCATCGCATAGAGTTGCATGCTGGTGGGACAGGCCCTGTACAGGGGATCACCCGACCTCCGCGCGGCCCCCGCTTCTAGTTTGATCGCGCTCATCGCATAGAGTTGCATGCTGGTGGGACAGGCCCTGTACAGGGGATCACCCGACCTCCGCGCGGCCCCCGCTTCTAGTTTGATCGCGCTCATCGCATGGAGTCGGATGCTGGTGGGACAGGCCCTGTACAGGGGATCACCCGACCTCCGCGCGGCCCCCGCTTCTAGTTTGATCGCGCTCATCGCATAGAGTTGCATGCTGGTGGGACAGGCCCTGTACAGGGGATCACCCGACCTCCACGCGGCCCCCGCTTCTAGTTTGATCGCGCTCATCGCATGGAGTTGCATGCTGGTGGGACAGGCCCTGTACAGGGGATCACCCGACCTCCGCGCGGCCCCCGCTTCTAGTTTGATCGCGTTCATCGCATAGAGTTGCATGCTGGTGGGACAGGCCCTGTACAGGGGATCACCCGACCTCCACGCGGCCCCCGCTTCTAGTTTGATCGCACTCATCGCATGGAGTTGCATGCTGGTGGGACAGGCCCTGTACAGGGGATCACCCGACCTCCGCGCGGCCCCCGCTTCTAGTTTGATCGCGCTCATCGCATGGAGTCGGACGCTGGTGGGACAGGCCCTGTACAGGGGATCACCCGACCTCCGCGCGGCCCCCGCTTCTAGTTTGATCGCGCTCATCGCATAGAGTTGCATGCTGGTGGGACAGGCCCTGTACAGGGGATCACCCGACCTCCACGCGGCCCCCGCTTCTAGTTTGATCGCGCTCATCGCATGGAGTTGCATGCTGGTGGGACAGGCCCTGTACAGGGGATCACCCGACCTCCGCGCGGCCCCCTCTTCTAGTTTGATCGCGTTCATCGCATAGAGTTGCATGCTGGTGGGACAGGCCCTGTACAGGGGATCACCCGACCTCCACGCGGCCCCCGCTTCTAGTTTGATCGCACTCATCGCATGGAGTTGCATGCTGGTGGGACAGGCCCTGTACAGGGGATCACCCGACCTCCGCGCGGCCCCCGCTTCTAGTTTGATCGCGCTCATCGCATGGAGTCGGACGCTGGTGGGACAGGCCCTGTACAGGGGATCACCCGACCTCCGCGCGGCCCCCGCTTCTAGTTTGATCGCGCTCATCGCATAGAGTTGCACGCTGGTGGGACAGGCCCTGTACAGGGGATCACCCGACCTCCACGCGGCCCCCGCTTCTAGTTTGATCGCACTCATCGCATGGAGTTGCATGCTGGTGGGACAGGCCCTGTACAGGGGATCACCCGACCTCCGCGCGGCCCCCGCTTCTAGTTTGATCGCGCTCATCGCATGGAGTCGGACGCTGGTGGGACAGGCCCTGTACAGGGGATCACCCGACCTCCGCGCGGCCCCCGCTTCTAGTTTGATCGCGCTCATCGCATAGAGTTGCTTCTTCTACCTTAAACAGATTACCTCTTCTTTTTAAACAGTGATCCTGAGTTGAAGATTCTCCCACAGAGGGAATCATCCTGTCCAAATGCACTTAGCCAAGACCCCTCTGCATTGTACATAGTCCCTACATACTCAAACACTTATCCCACCTCCATCATTCCTCCTTCTCCCCGCACCCGTCCGGCAGAAGGTACAGGAGCTTGAAGGCGCGCACCACCAGACTCAGGAACAGCTTCTTCCCCTCTGTTATCCGGCTTCTGAACGGCCCTTCCAGAAGCTAAGGTACTGTCCGATTCACCTCTACCACATTGCAGACATTGGACTTTGTCTGTGGGACTGATGCGCTACAATGCTGAGAACTATTTTCGGCATTTTGTCAACATGTCAACACCGACCAACATGTCCCAGCTACACTAGTCCCACCTGCCTGCGTTTGGCCCTTATCCCTCCAAACCTGTCCTATCCATGTACCTGTCTCAACTACCTCCTCCGGCAGCTCGTTCCACACACCCACCACCTTCAGGTGATAAAGGTTACCCCTCAGGTTCCTATTAAATCTTTTCCACCGTTCTCTTTAAGTTCACACACCATGAATACCACTACTGACCTGTACATTATCCAACCCCATTGTCAAAAGGACCCACAGCAATATGCGATTAGTTGTTTGAATTCATTAGGTCAGTCCAGCATTAGGACTGACTTATTGATATAAGCCATCCGCTGCTCTAGGTGTCAGCTGCTCTACATCAGTGAGAACACGCTCAGGCTTGGCGATCGCTTCACCCAACACCTCCGCACGGTTTGCATTAACCAACCTGATCTCCCGGTGGCTCAGCACTTCAACTCCCCCTCCCATTCCCAATCCGACCTTTCTGTCCTGGGCCTCCTCCATGGCCAGAGTGAGGCCCACTGCAAATTGGAGGAGCAGCACCTCATATTTCGCTTGGGTAGTTTACACCCCAGCGGTATGAACATTGACTTCACCAATTTCAGGTAGTCCCTGCTTTCTCCCGCCTTCCCCTCACCTTCCCAGCTCTCTCACAGCCCACTGTCTCCACCCCTCCCTTTCTTATTCCCGCCTCCACATCAGTGTGAAGAAGGATCTCGACCCGAAACGCCACCTATTCCTTCGATCCAAAGATGCTGCCTCGCCCGCTGAGTTTTTCCAGCATTTTTGTCTACGATCGATAGAAGCCAGTGGGTTGTGCTAGAAGGGCATTATTCTGACTGGAGGTCAGTAACCTGTGGAGTTCTACAGGGATCTACGCTTGGAATTATGTTGTTCATGATATGTATAATTGACTTGAACATAAACGTGGATGGGTTGATCAGAGCCTTTACTGACAACAGGAAGATCGATGGAGTGGTGGACTGAGCAAGACTGTCAAAATATACCGTGGGACAGAGATGCACGACAGAAATGGACGGCAGGAAAATCGCAGGCGGTGTTTCATCTCAGCAAGCGTAAAGGACCTGTCCCACTCGGGCGACATTTTGGGCGACAGCGTCGTGGTCGCCTCGTGACGCGCGGTGTCTCCCCGCCGCCCCAGGATTTTGGAATGTTCAAAATCCTCGCGTGACACATGCGTGTCTTATCACGTCGTGCGCCCCTTCGCACGATGACGTACGGGTGACGCCTGGTGACGCACGGTCAAAGCCGGCGGTAATTTATTGTGCGCCATCGTGCCTCACCATGCGTCACCGTGCGACAACGATGCATCAAGATTTTTAGGGAAGCTGGGTAATCAAATTACGTCACATGCCCCAGATGACGCAACACTGTCGTATCTCGCCGTAACGTGTCGCGGGTGGACGTACATTAACGCCGCTTGACGGCAGTGACGTCTCAGCCGCTGTTCTATGCTGTGACTCGTGTCCTGTCCTATGGTGACGCGTGGAAATTGGTGATGCATTGTGCGAGCGAAGGAATAGGCGGCGTTTCGGTTCGAGATCACTATCTTGACGCGGCTGCATCGAACTACTTGACGGTTTTTAGGCGACATCGGACGCCTGTTGTCGCCCATAAAATCGCAAAGTGGGACAGGCCCTTAAGGTGTTGCCCTTTGAGAGGTTGAATGTAAATCGTGGCAAGACCCTTAACAGCATCGATGTGGAGAAAGATCTCGGAGACCAAGTCCATAGCTCCGTGAAAGTGGCAACACAAGTCGACAGAGCGGTCTTCTTCATTTCCTGTCCATCTTGTCCATCATGAATGTTGACCTCGCTGCCATCGTCCGTCTTGAAGCGGACGCCAGCGTCCGCCAACAATCAATGGGAGCCATCACTTGTCGCAATAGATGATGGCGGCAGCAGAATTAGCTCAGGATACTTCCAGTTTCCAGCCCCGCCACGTGGACGCTTCTGCTATGGGGCCGATAGAGTGGTAAAGAAGGCGTATGGTGTGCTTGCCTTCAATGGTTGGGACATTGATAATGGGTCTTGATGCAGCTCTATCGGACTTTGGTTAGGCTGCATTAGGAGCATTGTGTGCAGCTCGGGTTGCCCCATGACAGCTAGGATGTAGAGGCAGTGCATCACCCTCTTTTTGCTAAGGTAGTACAATAGAGGAGCTTACTGAAGGTAGTGCTAAATTTACCTGTTCAGCAATATAAAGCCCTGAACATGTCACACAGAGGGTGGTGGGTGTGTGGAACGAGCTGCCAGAGGAGGTAGCTGAGGCTGGGGCTATCCCAACCTTTAAGAAACAGCTAGACAGGTACGTGGATAGGACAGGTTTGGAGGGATATGGGCTAAACATAGAAACATAGAAATTAGGTGCAGGAGTAGGCCATTCGGCCCTTCGAGCCTGCACCGCCATTCAATATGATCATGGCTGATCATCCAACTCAGTATCCTGTACCTGCCTTCTCTCCATACCCTCTGATCCCCTTAGCCACAAGGGCCACATCTAACTCCCTCTTAAATATAGCCAATGAACTGGCCTCAACTACCCTCTGTGGCAGAGAGTTCCAGAGACCCACCACTCTCTGTGTGAAAAAAGTCCTTCTCATCTCAGTCCTAAAGGATTTCCCCCTTATCCTTAAGCTGTGACCCCTTGTCCTGGACCTCCCCAACATCGGGAACAATCTTCCTGCATCTAGCCTGTCCAACCCCTTAAGAATTTTGTAAGTTTCTATAAGAAACGCAGGCAGGTGGGACGAGTGTCGATGGGGCATGTTGGCCAGTGTGGGCAGGTTATGCCAAAGAGCCTGTTTCCACACTGTATCACTCTATGACTCCATAAGATTAACGTAAATGTTACTTAAGTCTTCATTTTTGGTTTCCTTGCTATCAACTTGCATTGAGGCTGTGCACAGGGTGCCAACTGCGTGGCTACAGAATTGCTGTTTATTCAGCAGAATGAGAGTCACTGACTGAGGAACCATATGGAGTTCCTGTTTGTTCAGCTGGGTGACAGCAACACAGTATGCATCTCCCAAGCTCTTCCTGTATATTCAGAGGGTCACTCACTGTGGATCAGTATGGAGCCTGCTCTCAGCAGATCTGGTAGCGCTAGTTTATGCAGCGGAAGAAATATTACTCACTGTGTGGCTGCCCTGTGACAACATTTGAGCGGGCCAGGCAGAACACACTTCACCCTGCGAGGTGATGCATGGAGTTGTGGATGCTGGTTTACAGAAAAAAAAACTCAAACTGCTCGAGTCACAGCGGGTCAGGCGTCATCTATGGAAAGGTGACGTTTTGGGGTTGGGACGCATCTTCACACTTCATTCTTCATCTGTCCTGTGCTCTACATCCCCGGGGCTTGCAATAGACAATAGACGATAGGTGCATGAGTAGGCCATTCGCCTCTTCGAGCCAGCACTGCCATTCAATGTGAAGAAAGCTAATGGACCGCCCTCTGAGGCAGAGAATTCCACAGACTCACAACTCTCTGGGTGAAAAAGTGTTTCCTCGTCTCCGTTCTAAATGGCTTACCCCTTATTCTTAAACAGCGAAGGAAAAGGTGACGCTTCGGGTCGAGGCCCTTCTTCGGTCCAGAACCAGGGGCCACTGGTTTCGGCCCGAAATGTTGCCTATTTCCTTCGCTCCATACATGCTGCCTCACCTGTGGAGTTTCTCCAGCATTTTTGTCCACCTGCCACTGTTTAAGAATAAGGGGTAAGCCATTTAGAACGGAGACGAGGAAACACTTTTTCTCACAGAGAGTTGTGAGTCTGTGGAATTCTCTGCCTCAGCGGGAGGTGGAGGCCGGTTCTCTGGATACTTTCAGGAGAGAGCCAGATAGGGCTCTTAAAGATAGCGGAGTCAGAGGATATGGGGAGAAGGCAGGAACGGGGTACTGATTGGGGATGATCAGCCATGATCACATTGAATGGCGGTGCTGGCTCGAAGGGCCGAATGGCCTACTCCTGCACCTATTGTCAGTTGTCAGTTGAACATAGAACAGAGAAGAGGAACACAGGAACAGGCCCTTGGGCCCACAATGTCCCCGATGAAGATGATGCCAAGTTAACATCTGCCTTCACCATACGGGAGTTTGTGGTGGGAAGAACTTGTAGCTTCTGTGCTTTGCTATGTTTCACCGGATGCTCGGGGTTAAGGCAGACACTGTTCTTCCCTCTGTCCCTCCTTCCCGCAGAGAACACAAAGTTTGCATCAAAGATGTAGTCATAGAATCTTACAGTGTGGAAACAGGCCCCTCGGCCCAACTTACCCAGGCCAACCAACATGAACTATCGACACTAGTCCCGCCTGCCTGCATTTGGCCCATCTCCCTCCAGGCCTACCCTATCCATGTACCTGTCCAAATGCCTTTTAAATGTTGTGATAGTGATTGTGATAGTTGTGATAGTAGAAAGAAGGAACTGCAGATGCTGGTTACATAAAAGGACACAAAGTGCTGGAGTAACTCAGCAGGGCAGGCTGCATCTCTGGGGGAAATTGAGCGACAGTGTTTCAGGTTGATAAATTCTTCTTCAAACTCAGTGAGTTATATTGGGCAGGGAATGGGGATGGAGTCAAGAGTGAAGTCAAAGGTGTTTTCTTGTCTCTGGAGAAGGCTATAGTATCTCTGGAGAACATGGATAGATGACGTCTCTGGTTGAGGACCTTCCTTAGCTCGAACCATCACCTATCCATGTTCTCCACAGATGCTGCCTGACCCGCTGAGTTACTCCAGCACTCTGTGAAACGTCACCTATCCACGTTCTCCACAGATGCTGCCTGACCCGCTGAGTTACTCCAGCACTCTGTGAAACGTCACCTATCCATGTTCTCCACAGATGCTGCCTGACCCGCTGAGTTACTCCAGCACTGTGTGAAACGTCACCTATCCATGTTCTCCACAGATGCTGCCTGACCCGCTGAGTTACTCCAGCACTCTGTGAAACGTCACCTATAAAATTCTTAAGGGGTTGGACAAGCTAGATGCTGGAAGATTGTTCCCGATGTTGGGGGAGTCCAGAACAAGGGGTCACAGTCTTAGGATAAGGGGGAATTCCTTTAGGACCGAGATGAGTAAAACATTCTTTACACAGAGAGTGGTGAGTCTCTGGTATTCTCTGCCACAGAAGGTAGTTGAGGCCAGTTCATTGGCTATATTTAAGAGGGCGTTAGATGTGGCACTTGTGGCTAAAGGGATCAGGGGGTATGGAGAGAAGGCAGGTACGGGATACTGAGTTGGATGATCAGCCATGATCACATTGAAGGGCGGTGCAGGCTCAAAGGGCCGAATGGCCTACTCCTGCACCTATTTTTCTATGTTTCTATGTTTCTATCCATGTCCTCCACAGATGCTGCCTGACCCGCTGAGTTACTCCAGCACTCTGTGAAACGTCACCTATCCATGTTCTCCACAGATGCTGCCTGACCCGCTGAGTTACTCCAGCACTCTGTGAAACGTCACCTATCCATGTTCTCCACAGATGCTGCCCGACCCGCTGAGTTACTCCAGCACTGTGTGAAACGTCACCTATCCATGTTCTCCACAGATGCTGCCCGACCCGCTGAGTTACTCCAGCACTCTGTCTCCCTTCCTCACACAATAGAGGTATGGAAGCCGACAGGAAGAGTGCTGGAATGTCTGAATCCGCTCCCTAAACCTGCGCCTCGTCACATTCACACAGCCAGGCATTTTAAAACAATCCATTTGGTGGCTGGTGCTGCCTGTACCTGGAGCAGCTGTTGCAGAGAGAAACAGCTACGAACAACATTCGCAGGGCCAATCAGTGCCTCCTGACAACAATACACTTCGAGGGCTGTTTGTTTCCCCTTTGGCCTTTCCTTCACGCCCAGGCACCTCCCCTACCGTGAGCCAGGTGTTTACCGAAAAAGAAAGGCAGAAAAATCACACCCTCTCGCTTCCCCACAATAAACGGACCCTCCAAACCCAGGCTCATCTCCATAGCAGCGCAACTTTTAAATTAGTGTTGCCTCAGAGGCTCGGGATAGGGGTGGGGAACCGACGAAGTGGAAGAGTTAGGAGACTAAGAAGCAATCATCGGGGGATGGCGGAGGCAGACCGAAGCTCCCAGCTAACTGCACACATTTCAACCAGGTGTCATAGTTGCAACTTATGACAAAGGCATCTGCCGTAAAATCCCACCTGCCTTACTGTCTCCGCCTGCATTCCATCATTGTCCTGCCCCCGCAGCCCGAAGAAGGGTCTCGACCCGAGACATGGCCCGTTCCTTCTCTCCAGAGATGCTGCCTGTCCCGCTGAGTTATTCCAGCATTTTGTGTCTACCATAAAGCATAATTCTTGAATAGGAACCATCCTACCACAATCAGAGAGCAGTGCTGAACCACTATCGGACTATCTTTGAGCAGACAATCTTTCATTGGACTTTACTGGCTTTACCTTGCACTAAACGTTATTCCCTCATCATGTACAACGGGTGAGCCATTTAGAACGGAGACGAGGAAACACTTTTTCACACAGAGAGTTGTGAGTCTGTGGAATTCTCTGCCTCAGAGGGCAGTGGAGGCCAATTCACTGGATGCTTTCAAGAGAGAGTTAGATAGAGCCCTTAAAGATTGCGGAGTCGGGAGATATGGGGAGAAGGCAGGAACGGGGTACTGATTGTGGATAATCAGCCATGATCTTAACCATAAAACCATATAACCATATAACAATTACAGCACGGAAACAGGCCTTCTCGGCCCTTCCAGTCCGTGCCGACCATTCATTTTCCCCTAGTCTCATCTACCTGCACTCAGACCATACCCCTCCATTCCCTTCCCGTCCATATACCTATCCATTTTACTTTTAAATGTTAAAATCGATCCTGCCTCCACCACTTCTGCAGGAAGATCATTCCACACAGCCACCACTATCAGAGTAAAGAAGTTCCCCCTCATCTTACCCCTAAACTTCTGTCCCTTAATTCTCATGTCATGCCCTCTTGTTTGAATCTTCCCTACCCTCAATGGGAAAAGCTTATCCATGTCAACTCTGTCTATCCCTTTCATCATTTTAAAGACCTCAATCAAGTCCCCCCTTAACCTTCTGCGCTCCAAAGAATAAAGACCTAACTTGTTCAACCTTTCTCTGTAACTTAGTTGCTGGAACCCAGGCAACATTCTAGTAAATCTTGGTTCTTGGATCACAGTGAATGGTGGTGCTGGCTCGAAGGGCCGAATGGCCTCCTCCTGCACCTATTGTCTATTGTATCTATCTGTACACTGTGGACGGTTCAATTGTAATCATGTATTGTCTTTCCGCTGACTGGTTAGCACGCAACAAAAGCTTTTCACTGTACCTCGGTACACGTGACAATAAACTAAGTTGATAAACCGAGATTATCCTGGTTTGCAGATTCTGCAGGAGGCAACTGAGCTCTGGGCCATTAAAATGGTGTCAATGCTCCCTGCAAGTGGCAACGAATAGATGGAGGGGTAAAGAAGGCATATGACATAAGAGACAGCAGGAACTGCAGATGCTGCTTTACAAAATAAGATACAAAGTGCTGGAGTAACTCATCGGGTCAGGCATCAGGAGGAAGGTACAGGATCCGGAAAACTGTAACTTCCAGGTTCAGGAACAGCTTCTTCCCTGCAGCCATCAGGCAATATTAAACACGACAGCCTGCCAATTGCCTCTGCACTATATACACTTGTCAGGATTATTGTTTATATTATTGGGCAGAAGGGAGAATAACCAAGGCTTGAGTCATCTTTTGTTATATTGGCTGCTGTCCAGAGGTGGTGTAGATGGAGTTGATTGTCTGATGGACTGGGCTGCATCCACAACTCTCTGCAATTTCCTAAAAAACTCGTGGTAAATACGTAGAATGTACGTAGCGGGTACATCGGAGCTGGTGGATGTCACGTAGCGGCTCGTAACGCTAATGCTCGAGAAACGCGGTAACTCGCGAGGTCTTTTTCAGCACTGTGATAAAATGTCCACGAGAGCCCCGAGTACCTACGAGCGGCTATTACCGTAATTCTCCGAGTTGGAATCAGGGGGGAACTCGGGAGAGCTCTTGAATTACCTCGTACAGCGGGACAGGCCCTTAACCCAGACCCGGTACCACAGCCACGATTTGCTTTCTCGGGACTTGCTTGCACCTCCATCGTGTACCTCGTGGTTTCCAGCTCCAGTTCCCTAAAAAAGATTCTGAAGAAGGGTTTCGACCCGAAATGTTGCTTATTTCCTTCGCTCCATAGATGCTGCCTCACCCGCTGAGTTTCTCCAGCAATTTTGTCTACCTTCGATTTTCCAGCATCTGCAGTTCCTTCTTGAACAACTCAGCACTCTTCAATTTCTTGTGGTCTTGGGTAGAGCAGTTGCCAAACTTGGCTGTGATGCATCTGGATAGGACATTTGCTATTTGAAGATGTCGATGACTATCTGTAAAAATGGGTACGGATCATTGGAGACGCGCTAAATTTCCTGCACCTTCTGAGGGAGTACTGTCTGTGACCGTGTGATGGTGTGCTGTCTTGGTCATCGCATCAATGCGGTTCGACCGGAACAAATTGTTGATTTTTACACCTGGAAGCTCTCAACATCAGTCAAGGAGAAGCTATACTTCACCCTCGTTAGACCTCATTTGGACTACGCAGTTGCAGCTTGGGACCCGTACACAAATACAAATATTTCTTCCATCGAACGTGTCCAAGGACAGGCAGCTCGATTTGTTACCAACACCTACGAGAGAGAAGCGAGTGTCACCAAACTTCTGAATTCTCTGGGCGGGGTGGAACCCTCTCCAGGACAGACGTGAAGCTCACCGTTTGACCTGTTTTTACAAAATGTTAAATGGCCAGATTACAAGACCTACACCAAACCCAAACCAATTAGGAGCAGACGAGGGCATTCGATCCAGTTTGTGAATGTACCAAGACAGATGTGTACAGCAATTTGTTTTTCCCCGCACAATCAAAGCATGGAATAATCTCCACCCTATCATAGTTACCCAACCAGATGCAACTACATTTAAGGTAGCTCTTTCTTCCCAAGAACCCTTTCTGGCTTAAGTCCACCCTCCACCACCTCCAGTTTAAATTCCATTTGGACCAAGAAGACCATCTGTAGGGTGGCGCGGCGGTAGAGACCCGGGTTGCATCCTGACCACGTGTGCTGTCTGTACGGAGTTTGTACACTCTGCCAATGACCTGCGTGGGTTTGCTCCGGCTGCTCCGGTTTCCTCCCACACTCCATGTGGACTCTATGGGCCGAAGTTCCTCTTTCTTGCCCTGGCTAAACTAAACTAAACTAAATTAAACTTTCCCATCTCACTTAATAGCTACGCCCTATAGTGTTGGACATTTCAACATTTGGAAAAGGTTCCGACTGTCTACCCTATCTATGCCTCTCATCATTTTATATAGTGAAGCGAAGTGAAACAAACTTTATTGTCATTTAGAAATACATTGATATATGCAGTTCCAAACGAAATTACGTTGCATTTGGCTCCCTGTGCAACACGATAATTAACAGAAGGATAGACATGGATAAAATGGATAAAAAGGATAAAAGGATAAATAGACGATGGTGGCAGCCCATTACATGGCATTCAGGAGTCTGATGGCTCGTGGGAAGAAGCTGTTGCAGAACCTTGATGTTCTGCTCCTTATGCTGCGATATCTTTTGCCCGAGGGCAGCAGAGTGAACAGTCCGTGATGGAGATGTGTGGGGTCTTTTATAATACTGCTGGCCTTAGACACGCAACGTTTGGTCGCAATATCCCCGATTGAGGGGAGAGAGGTCCCGATGATTTTTTCCGCTGTCCTCACCACTCTCTGCACGGACTTCCAGTCGGAGGCTCTACAGTCCCCAAACCAGACAGAGATACAGCTGGTCAGAATACTCTCTATGGTGCCCCTGTAGAAAGTAGTGAGGATGGGATGGGGGAGGTGAGCTCTTCTCATCCGGCGCAGAAAGTGCAACCGCTGCTGCGCTCTCTTAACTGTTGATGAGATGTTATTCGACCAGGTCAGACTGTTAGTAATACCTCTACCAAGCCTCCCCTCATACTCCGATGTTCCAGAGAAAACAATCCAAGTTTGCCCAACTTCTCCCTGTAGCTGAAACCCTCTAATCCAAGTATCATTCTGGCGAACCTCCTCTGCACCGTCTCCACAGCCCTCACATCCTTCCTGTAATGGGGTCGACCAGAACTGCACCCAATACTCCACATGCGGCCCGGCCAAAGTCCTATAAAGCACCACCATAAAAGCATGGAGCAGAATTAGGCCATTCGGCCCATCAAGTCTACCCCACCATTCAATCATGGCTGGTCTATCTCTCCCTCTCAACCCCATTCTCCTGCCACCTCCCCATTACCCCTGACGCCCAAACTAATTAGGAATCAGTCAATCTCCGCCTTGAAAATATGCATTGACTTGGCCTCAACCGCATTTTGTGGCGACGAATTCCACAGATTCATCGCCCTCTGCCGAAAGAAATTCCTCCTCATCTACTTTCTAATGGTACGTCTTTTTATTCTGAGGTTGTGCCCTCTGGTCCTAGACTCTCCCACTAGGGAAACATCTCTGTACAGGTTTGTAGGTTAATTGGCTTTGGTAAAATTATAAATTGTCCCTAGTGTGTAGGATAGTGCAAGTGTACGGGGTGATCGCTGGTCAGCGCCGATTCTGTTGGCCGAAGGGACTGTTTCTGCACTGTATCTCTCAAGTCTGAAACATGGAAACATAGCAATTAGGTGCAGGAGTAGGCCATTCGGCCCTTCGAGCCTGCACCGCCATTCAATGTGATCATGGCTGATCATCCAACTCAGTATCCTGTACCTGCCTTCTCTCCATACCCTCTGATCCCTTTAGCCACAAGGGCCACATCTAACTCCCTCTTAAATATAGCCAATGAACTGGCCTCAACTACCCTCTGTGGCCCTTCTCAATAAGATCCCCTCTCAATCTCCTAAATTCTAGAGAGTATAAACCGAGTCTGTCCAGTCTTTCTTCATAAGACAGGTGGACAAAAATGCTGGAGAAACTCAGCGGGTGAGGCAGCAGATATGGAACAAAGGAAAAGATGACGCTTCGGGTCGAGACCCTTCTTCAGACTGATGTGGGGGTGGGGGGAGGCGGGAAGAAGAAAGGAAGAGGCGGAGACAGTGGGCTGTGGGAGAGCTGGGAAGGGTAGGGGAAGGAGGGAGAAAGCAAGGATTACCTGAAATTGGAGAAGTCAATGTTCATACCGCTGGGGTGTAAACTACCCAAAGCGAAATATGAGGTGCTGCTTCTCCAATTTGTGGTGGGACTCACTCTGGCCATGGAGGTGGCCCAGGGCAGAAAGGTCGGATTCAGAATAGGAGGGGGGAGTTGAAGTGCTGAGCCACAGGGAGATCGGGTTGGTTAATGCGAACTGTGCGGAGGTGTTGGGCGAAGCGATCGCCGAGCCTGCGCTTGGTCTGACCGATGTAGAGCAGCTGACACCTAGAGCAGCGGATGCGCCACCGTGACCTCACCAGAAAATGATCACAATCGAGCCGTCCACAGTGTACAGATACATGATCAGGGAATAATGTTTAGTGCAAAGTAAAACCAGTAAAAGTCTGGTCAAGGATAGTCCGAGGGTCACCAATGAGGTAGATAGTAGTTCAGCACTGTTCTCTGGTTGTGGTAGGATCATTCAGTTGCCTGATGACTTGAGGAAGGACATTCGTGCTATTGAGGGAGTGCAGCGTAGGTTCACGAGGTTAAATCCCGGGACTGTCATATGATGACAGAATGGAGCGACTGGGCTTGTATTCACTGGAATTTAGAAGGATGAGAGGGTATGTTATAGGAACATCTAAAATTATGAAGGGATTGGACACGCTAGATGCAGGTAACATGTTCGCGATCTTGGGGGAGTCCAGAACCAGGGGCCACTGTTTAAGAATAAGGGGTAAGCCATTTGGAACTGAGGTGAGGAAAAACATTTTTCACACGGAGAGTTGTGAGTCTGTGGAATTCTCTGCCTCAGAAGGCAGTGGAGGCCGATTCAATGGATGCATTCAAAAGAGAGTTGGATAGAGCTCTTAGGGCTAGCAGAGTCAAGGGGTATGGGGAGAAGGCAGGAACGGGGTACTGATTGTGGACGATCAGTCATGATCACATTGAATGGCAGTGCTGGCTCGAAGGGCCGAATGGCCTCCTCCTGCACCTATTGTCTGTGTATCCGTGTATCTATGTATCTATAACAGCTGGGTAGAAACTGCCCCTGAATCTGGAGGTGTGCGTTTTCACACTTCTGTACCTCTTGCCTGATTGGAGAGGGGAGATGAGGGAGTGGCCGGGGTGCAACTGGTCCTTGATGATGCTGCTGGCCTTGCCGAGGCAGCGTGAGGTGGAGATGGAGTCGATGGAAGGGAGGTTGGTTTGTGCGATGGTCTGGGCTGCGTCCACAATTCGCTGCAATTTCTAGCGGTCTTGGATGGAGCTGTTCCCAAACCGTGCTGGGATGCAGTACCAGTGTTAGTGCACGGGGTGGTCGCTGGTCGGCACGGACTGGGTGGGCTGAAGTGCCTGTTTACACGCTGTTTCTCTAAAGTCTATTGTGAAGACGCTTCTGGCAATGAGAGCAGACAATAGACAATAGATCATAGGTGCAGGAGTAGGCCATTCAGCCCTTCGAGTCAGCACCGCCATTCAATGTGATCATGGCTTCTTCTTCTTCTTTCGTGTGGCATGCACAGCCTAAAGTTGTTGGACAACTTGTTCTATTTGATCTTCCGTTTGTGCACGTCGAGTTGATTGCATTAGTCGAAACAGGGCGGACCACGTGAAGGTTGCAATCTTCCACCCCTGATCATGGCTGATCATCCCCAATCAGTGCCCCGTTCCTGCCTTCTCCCATATCCCCTGACTCCGCTATCTTTAAGAGTCCTCTCTAGCTCTCTCTTGAACCGGCCTCCACCGCCCTCTGTGGCAGAGAATTCCACAGCCTCACAAGTCTCTGTGAGAAAAAGTGTTTCCTCGTCTCCGTTCTAAATGGCTTACCCCTTATTCTTAAACTGTGGCCCCTGGTTCTGGACTCCCCCAACACCGGGAACACGTTTGCTGCCTCTAGCCTGTCCAAACCCTTCATAATCTTATATGTTTAAGATGGGCTTTCTTTGGGATTGCATCAATGTCCTTGACTGATCGAGACAGATAGAGTACAATACAATGCTTCAGGGTGGGGAAGCAATGGAATAAGGGGCAGCAGTGCGTGCTAACTGCGTAGATTTCAGCGCTGCCAAGGGTCGGATTTTTGGGAAGCCCCATTTTTGCTTGGGGCTGCTCTGGAAGACGGACAACTTTGATCAGGCAGGAGGAACGCTGTTGTTGGAGATTCAGTTTCACGCTGGCACGCCTCCACTTCTGCTCCAGCTTTAGCATAAACATCAACCGACTTTCCCGCAGGTGTGTATGTGATGGTTGGAGAAAAAACATTCCTGCTACTTTATTATGTTTACACCTCATAAAACCAGACAAATGACAACAGCCCCTGGTTCAGATGCGTCCCTTGCACCTGCGTATGCATAGAGAACATAGATGGGCGGCACGGTGGCACAGCAACCTAGCTTCTACCCTGACTACTGGTGCTGTCCGTACGGAGTTTGTATGCCTGCCCTGTGTGACCACGTCGGTTTTCACCGGGTGCATGAAAGTAAGCATGCAGGCACAGCAGGCAGTGAAGAAAGCCAATGGCATGTTGGCCTTCATAACAAGAGGAGTCCAGTATAGGAGCAAAGAGGCCCTTCTGCAGTTGTACAGGGCCCTACTGAGACCACACCTGGAGTATTGTGTGCAGTTTTGGTCCCCTAATTTGAGGAAGGACATTCTTGCTATTGAGAGAGTGGTCTCACCAGGGCCCTGTACTATTGCAGGAAGAACTCCAAGCTCCTATCTTCAAATCCTCTCACAATGAAGGCCAACATGCCATTCGCTTTCTTCCTGCCTGCTGTACCTGCATGCTTACTGACAGTGACTGATGTACAAGCACACACAGGTCTCGTTGCACCCCCCCTTTTCCTAATCTGACAACATTCAGATAATAATCTGCCATCCTGTTCTTGCCAACAAAGTGGATAACCTCACATTTATCCACAATATACTGCATCTGCCATGCATCTGCTCACTCACCCAACCTACCCAAGTCACCCTGCAGCCTCATAGCATCCTCAGCGCACTTTTTCTCACAGAGAGTGGTGAGTCCGTGGAATTCTCTGCCTCAGAGGGCGGTGGAGGCAGGTTCTCTGGATGCTTTCAAGAGAGAGCTAGATAGGGCTCTTAAAGATAGCGGAGTCAGGGGATATGGGGAGAAGGCAGGAACGGGGTACTGATTGGGGATGATCAGCCATGATCACATTGAATGGCGGTGCTGGCCGAATGGCCTACTCCTGCACCTATTGTCTATTGTCTGTGGACATTCATCTCCCAGCCCTGAGTCCTAAATTTCCCTTTATCCCCTCTTTCCCTCCGCCCTTCTGCTTTACATTTCACTCCTCTCCCTATCTGACACCCTTTTGTCCAAAGATCCTATAGCGAGCAAGATAGTCCACTCCTGCTAAATGCAATGGGCTGACGTGTAGTACGCAATGGAGCGGAACGTCGGCCATTTCTGTAACCCGACCCGACTTTGGTTATCCCTCTCGCAGTATAATCAGCCTTGCAGGGGAACAGTTTGCGTGTGTGATATAGGGTTAGATTCATAATCCTGTTATTCATAATTCTGTTAAATTTTGTTAAAGATTAATATGTTAACAAATTATGATTCTGTTAATTGTCTTTTTTAATTTTTTTTTTTAACTTTTCTTTTTAAATGGCTCATGTGCTGTGTTTGAGTTGATTTTTGTGTTACACTTGCACTCTGTAATTCATCTGGTCACACTGTTCACAACTGCGGTATTTGGAAAAATAATAGCAATATGAAGATTCCAGTTGCTCTACTCTTGGAATGTTCCTTAATGATTTTTTGTGTCTATAGAATTGTTTTTCAATAATAAAAATGGGTCTGGTCATCCCAATAGCCAGAGAGTGGAATGAGTTCTGTCTGTAATGGTGGGGTTATCTGAATGAAGTATTTATTCAAGATTAAAAAACGATGCATAACTTAAGGATGGTTTTATCCAGCGACCATACAACTGATTAGATTGTGTAGAAAGACACACATACACACATATATAGAAACATAGAAAAATAGGTGCAGGAGTAGGCCATTCGGCCCTTCGAGCCTGCACCGCCATTCAATGTGATCATGGCTGATCATCCAACTCAGTATCCCGTACCTGCCTTCTCTCCATACCCCCTGATCCCTTTAGCCACAAGTGCCACAT
Organism: Raja brachyura; assembly: GCA_963514005.1. Next base: position 9,239,475 of record OY740781.1, read on the forward strand.
CTAACGCCCTCTTAAATATAGCCAATGAACTGGCCTCAACTACCTTCTGTGGCAGAGAATTCCAGAGACTCACCACTCTCTGTGTAAAGAATGTTTTCCTCATCTTGGTCCTAAAGGAATTCCCCCTTATCCTTAGACTGTGACCCCTTGTTCTTGACTCCCCCAACGTCGGGAACAATCTTCCAGCATCTAGCCTGTCCAACCCCTTAAGACATATATGATTGTGATATAGATGTATATAACCATATAACACACACATATATATTTCTCCAGATTTTTATATATAATGATAAACTTTATTTCGGACTCAGGGCCCAGACGAGGGACAACATTACATAAAAATACATTACAAACCCCCCCCCTCCTCCGCAACTTTACCCTGGCGTCCCAGCCGTGCTGAGGCTTCCCGAACGCTGTGGAAGGAACATAGACATCTTTTTGCTGTGTATTATGAAAGCAGAGAGGCAGAAAGAAAATGAGGAGAAGATTTTTTCACCAAAGAAATTTGATTTTTACGAGGATGTTTCCGTAACCGGCTTCCGTCTCCGCACTAGTGTCTTTGCCCCGCTATGGCGGACAAAGATGGCGGAGACGGAAGCCGGTTACGGAAATGGGGCCGAAGATTACCCATGAATCTGCCCATGACCACACTACGTCTTGTTCGTCGAGTGGACTATCTTGCTCGCGATAGGGTCTCTGCTTTTGTCTGCTTTGTACCTCCGGCCTGCGCCACTTACTCCACCCGTCTGCCAATTAGCTCCCCCACTCACCTGTATCCACCTACCACTTGCCAGGCTTCTCCTCAACTTCCACCTCTCTCCTCCAGCTTTCCACCCCCCTACTCTGTCAGTCTGAGGAAGGGTCCCCCGCCCAGTGACATTGCCCGTGCATTTAGCTCCCCGGATACTGCCCGACTCACTGAGTCCCTCTTTGTGTTTATATAACAGCATTACTGTCTGTACTCAATTCTTAATTGAGTCTAGGTGTCAGGTGTTATGGGGAGGTTCGTAAGTTCCAGGAGCAGAATGCGGCCATTCTGCCCCACAAGTCTACTCTACCATTCGATTACGGCTGATGTATCTCTCCCCCTCAACCCCATTCTCCTGCCTTCTCCCCATAACCCCCAGACACCCGCACTAATCGGAAACCTATCAATCTCTGCCTTAAACACTATCCATTGATGGCCTCCATAGTCACACAGAGGCAATGAATTCCACAGATTCACCACCCTCTGACGAAAGAAAGCTGGGGAATGGGGAGACATAGATCAGCCATGATTAAATCTTCTCTGTGGATTGTCACCTTGTCGTGGTGGAGAAGCTCGTGTGGTTCCTGAGATCCTGAGAGCGATGCCGTCTGGAGCTATCTGTGCTCCTGGTAGGGCCACCCATGGCGGTAAGGTCGAGGGGGAGGTCTGGTCTCTGACAAAGAGCGATCCGACCAGGACCTCGACGGTGGAACAGGCGGAGGACGATGGCTGACCTTAGTGGAGCGTCACACAACGGCTGGGAAGGCGGATGAAGGCTGCAGCAGAAAAGGGTCTCCGGTCGTCTTGGACTCCATGCCACTGGATCCTGACCCAGATCTGTCGAGGACCGTGGGGTGGCTGTCTGTGCACCAGTCTCCCCACGTTGTCCTCCATATAGGGAGCAGCACCCTGGAGACTCCCATGGTCAGCCTAAGAAGATTAAATGCGGAGTAGACAAGATGGATCGAATGGCCTAATTCTGCTCCGACAACCTATAAAAATGAATAGTCAAATTATTACGACTGTATATCCACATTAGATCACTATTCCGTAATTACTGCTTCATTTAAACCTATGTTAATACCGACAATGTTCTTCGTGAGGAAGGGGCGGGTGGGTTGGTATTTCTTCATTTTGTGCCTGGGTGTTGAACAAATGGCTGCTTGGTCCCATCTGGGGTTGAGTGTGGGAAGCCAGCTAGGACCTGTGGAGCTGGAGGCATTGTCAGGCTCCGGAGCGAGCGAGCGAGCGAGCGAGCGAGAGACACCACTGATGGGGAAGCAGATGCCTTGTTTGTCACTGCTAATCATTCCCCTCCCCTCATCGGGAAAGGTGTGAAAAGGAATGTGCAGGGGTATTGCTGGAGTTGGCGCACAGCCAGCTCCCTAATGATGCCTCAGGGGCTGGACGGAGCACAGAGTGACGACTGAAGTGTACAAGATGAAAAATCCAAAGGGAATCTCACTGCCTCTCTCGTTCCTTCAAAGTTCCATCTTTAATTTCCTTGACGATTATCGAGGAAAAAGAAAATGATTTTCACTGCTCCACGTGAGGAGAGTTTGGTGTTCTCTCTTATTGGTTTAGGTTTATTATTGTGGTGTGCACCAAGGTACAGTGAAAAGCTTTGTTTTGCATGCTGTCCTATTCTGGTACCGTGGCACAGTGGGTAATGGGGCTGTCTCACTGTACCAGCTCATTCAAGTGTTCTCCCCAGTTTTCCCCCGATTCGAACTCGGAGAATTTCGGCAATGGCCGCTCGCAGGTACTTGGGGCTCTCGTGGGCATTTTTCAACACGTTGAAAAATCTTCACGAGTACTATCCCGAGTACTTGCCGTTAGCGTTACGAGCCGCTAAGAGACGTCCCCGATCTCCGACGTACCCGCTACGTACATTCTACGTGCTTACCGCGAGTTTGATTTTTGTTTTAACTCGGGAGAGCTCTTGAATTAGCTCGTACAGTGGGGCTGGCCCTTGAAGCTGCTGCCTTGCAACGCCAGAGACCTGGGTTTGATCCGGGCTCGGGTGCTGCCTGTGCAGAGTTTGTACGTTGACCGGGTGGGTTTTCTCCGGGCGCTCCAGTCTCCTCCCACCTTCTAAAGACGTGCAGATTTATTGGTTAATTGGCTTCTGTAAATTGGCAGTGGTGCGTAGGATAGAATGGGTAAACATTGGTCGGCGTGCGTCGAACGGCCTGTTTTCACATTGTATCTAAATTAAACTAGATCAGATTCTACATAAATATGATCAAGCCAAACTCAAGTACAATGGGTAGTCCACAGGGGAAGATACAGAGTGTAGAATATAGTTCAGATTGTGGATGATCAGCCATGATCACATTGAATGGCGGTGATGACTCCAAGGGCCGAATGGCCTACTCCTGCACCTATTGTCTATTGTCTATAGTTCTCAGCATTGTAGCACATCAATTCCACAGACAAAGTCCAATGTCCTCGGTACGATAGCGTAGAATCAGACCGTACCATAGGTTATGGAAGGACCATTCAGAAGCCTGATAACAGAGGGGAAGAAGCTGTTCCTGAGTCTGGTGGTGCGCGACCAAGTGCAGACCCGTTGGGTCTACTCCCCCATCTCAAGATTCCACCATTCATCCGTTCCCCCAACGCAATATTCCACCACTCACGTATAGCCCCCAACTGCGCAGGCGTGGCTCATTTCTCCTCATCCCCCAGCACCCTCCTCTTCACCCTCCCTCTTCAATCCCTGGAGAGGTAGGGGGGTAGAGAGGGAGGGGGCAGAGAGAGAGGAGAGGGAGGAGAGGGGGGGGGGGGGAGAGGGGGAGAGGGAGGAGGTAGAGTGGGAGGGAATGAGTTCACACTGCCACCCAGCTTTGTGTCATCTGCAAACTTGCTAGTGTTGCTCCTAATTCCCTCTTCCAAATCATTAATATATATGGTAAACAGTTGCGGCCCCAACACCGAGCCTTGCGGCATTCCACTCGCCACTGCCTGCCATTCTGAAAAGGACCCGTTCACTCCTACTCTTTGCTTCCGGTCTGCCAACCAATTTTCTATCCATGTCAACACCCTACCCCCAATACCATGTGCTCTAATTTTAGTCACCAGTCTCCCATGCGGGACCTTAACAAAGGCTTCCTGAAAGTCTAGATACACTACATCCACTGGCACCCCTTCATCCATTTTGCTTGTCACATCCTCAAATAATTCCGGAAGATTAGTCAAGCATGATTTCCCTTTCATAAATCCATGTTGACTTGGACTAATCCTTTTACTGCTATCCAAATGCCCCATTATTACCTCTTTAATAATTCAGCATGACTCCAGCATCTTTCCCACCACTGAAGTCAGGCTAACGGGTCTGTAATTCCCCGTATTCTCTCTCGCTCCTTTCTTGAAAAGTGGGATAACATTAGCTATCCTCCAATCCACAGGAACTGATCCTGAATCTATTGAACATTGGAAAATGATCACCAATGCGTCCACTATTTCTAGAGCCACCTCTCTGAGGACCCTGGGATGCAGACCATCAGCCCCAGGGGATTTATCATCCTTCAGTCCCATTAGCCTACCCAATACTATTTCTCGCCTAATGAAAATTTCTTGCAGTTCCTCTACCCCCTCAGATCCTCTGTCCTCCAGTACATCTGGGAGATTGTTTGTGTCTTCCTTAGTGAAGACAGATCCGAAGTACCTATTCAACTCTTCTGCCATTTCCTTGTTGCCCATAATAATTTCACCCGTGTCTGCCTTCAAGGGACCCACATTTGACTTTGCTACTCTTTTTCCCTTAACATATCTAAAGAAGCTTTTACTGTCCTTCTTTATATTCCTGGCCAGCTTCCCCTTGTACTTCATCTTTTCAGCCCATATTGCCCATTTTATTTCCTTCTGTTGTCCTATGAAAGTTTCCCAATCCTCTGGCTTCCGGCTACTCTTTGCTGTGTTATACATCTTTTCTTTTAGTTTTATTCTATCCCTAACTGCTCTTGTCAGCCACGGTTGCCTCCTACTCCCCTTAGAATCTTTCTTCCTTTTTGGAATGAAATGATCCTGCGTCTTCCGGATTATGCCCAGAAATTCCTGCCATTGCTGTTCCACCGTCATTCCTGCTAGGATCCCTTTCCAGTCTACTTTGGCCAGCTCCCCTCTCATGCCTTCATAGTCCCCTTTGTTCAACTGCATCACTGCCACTTCCGATTTAACCTTCTCCTTCTCAAATTGCAGATTAAAACTAATCATATTATGATCACTACCTCCAAGCGGTTCCTTTACCTCGAGTTCTCTTATCATATCTGATTCATTGGACAACACTAAATCCAGAATTGCCTTTTCTCTGGTCGGCTCCATTGCAATCTGCTCTAAAAATCCATCTCAGAGGCATTCTACAAACTTTCTTGGGGTCCTGAACCAACCTGATTTTCCCAGTCTACCTGCATATTGAAATCCCCCATCACCACAGTGACATTACCTTTGTTACATGCCAGTTTTAACTCCTGCTGCAACTTACACCCTATATCCGGGCTACTAATTGGGGGTCTGTAGATAACACCAATTAGTGACTTCTTGCCTTTACATAGAAACATAGAAACATTGAAAATAATAAGATGAAACGACTACTTACCAGTTTGAAGTTTGATCTTTATTTTATGAAGAGTTACGATGAGGGATTACGTGAAGAAGCCCCGCCAGGTGCATGCGCATCATACTTCAAAGCAGCGGCGTGAAAACACAGAAACTATAGTCAAAGTGATATAGTAAGACTCAGAAGACTAGAACTACCAGATGATCTTTGCGTTTATGAGGGCCGGGAACGGAGGGCCCGTAATCCCTCATCATAACTCCTCATAAAATAAAGATCGAACTTCAAACTGGTAAGTTCTCGTTTAATCTTACTATTTTACTTCGGAGTCACGTGAGTGACTACATGAAGATTTCAAAGCTCTGTGACTTCATGCTATAGATCCATTCCATACGACACACTGTTTCAGTTGACAGTAGTGAATAAATAATGTATTGAACATTGCTTCGAATTATCCAATAATCATTTTTAATAATAATAACAAACAAACACAGTAATAACCCCTCTGTCCCAGGGGGAAATTACAAATGAAATTTAGAAAGAAAAATAAATCAAACCGAACCCAAAACAGCATGCCCAAAACCTTGCACTGTCAGGACAGGTTTATCATAAAATTTGTAGAAGGTCACCTCCTTAGACCATTCTACGGCCCCATCGGTGCGCCATGCGTCCAACGTAATGACGCGCATGCGCCTGGCGGGGCTTCTTCACGTAGTCACTCACGTGACTCCGAAGTAAAATAGGTGCAGGAGGAGGCCATTCGGCCCTTCGAGCCAGCACTGTCATTCATTGTGATCATGGCTAATCGTCCCCTATCAATAACCAGTGCCTTCCTTCTCCCCATATCCCTTGACTCCACTAGCACCTAGAGCTCTATCTAACTCTCTCTTAAATCCATTGAGTGACTTGGCCTCCACTGTCCTCTGTGGCAGGGAATTCCATAAATTCACAACTCTTTGGGCGAAAAAGTTTTTTCTCACCTCAGTCTTAAATGACCTCCACTTTATTCTAAGACTGTGCCCCCTGGTTCTGTTCTCACCCAACATTGGGAACATGTTTCTTGCATCTAGCTTGTCCAGTCCTTTTATAATTTTATATGTTTCTATAAGATCCCCCCTTATCCTTCTAAACTCCAGTGAATACAAGCCTAGTCTTTTCAATCTTTCCTCATATGACAGTCCCGCCATCCCAGGGATCAATCTCGTGAACCTACGCTGCACTGATTCAATCACAATGATGTCCTTCCTCAAATTAGGAGACCAAAACTGTACACAATACTCCAGATGTGGTCTCACCAGAGCCCTATACAACTGCAGAAGAACCTCTTTACTCCTATACTGAAATCTTCTTGTTATGAAGGCCAACATTCCATTAGCTTTCTTCACAGCCTGCTGTACCTGTGAGCCAACTTTCAGTGACCGGTGTACAAGGACGCCCAGGTCTCGCTGCACCTCCCCCTTACCTAACCAAACCCCATTGAGATAATAATCTGCCCCCTTGTTTTTGCTGCCAAAGTGGATAACCTCACATTTATCTATATTATACTGCATCTGCCATGCACCTGCCCACTCACTCAACCTGTCCAGGTCACCCTGCAACCTCCTAACATCCTCTTCACTGTTCACACTGCCACCCAGCTTTGTGTCATCCGCAAACTTGCTAGTGTTGCTTCTAATTCCCTCTTCCGAATCATTAATATATATGGTAAACAGTTGCGGCCCCAACACGGAGCCTTGCGGCACTCCACTCGCCACTGCCTGCCATTTTGAAAAGGACCCGTTCACTCCTACTCTTTGCTTCCGGTCTGCCAACCAATTTTCTATCCATTTACAATTCCTCAACTCAATCCACAGTGACTCTACCTCGTCAGTCCCTATGTTATCCCTCGCAAGGGACTGAATTCCATCCCTCACCAGCAGAGCTACCCCACGTCTTCTGCCCACTTGCCTGTCCTTTCTAACCCTGAATATTCAGTTCCCAGGCCCGATCCTCCTGCAGCCACGTCTCAGTAATCCCCACAATGTCATATCTACCAACCTCTAACTGAGCCTCAAGCTCATCTACTTGACTTCTTATACTTCGCGCATTCATGTACAATACTTTTAATTCCTTACGCATCTCACCTTTCACATCGATCCCTATTACACTTGGCCATACTCTCCTATCCCTTTGTGAGCTTCCTTTCCCGTTAATTCTGGGGTCATTAACCATCCCTTTCTTTCCCTTTAACTCCATCCTCGACTATCCCATTTGACACCCCACCCCCCTTAGTCAGTTTCAAACCATCCGTGTAGCAGTGGCAAACCTGCCTGCCAGAAAGCTGGTCCCCCACCTGTTAAGATGCAATCCGTCCCTTTTGTACAGTTCCCCCTTACTCCAAAACAGATCCCAGTGATCTAAGAATCTAAATCCCTGCCCCCTGCACCAGTTCCTCAGCCACACATTCAGGTCCCATATCTCCCTGTTCCTGCTCTCGCCAGCACGAGGAACTGGAAGTAAACCGGAGATAACAACCCTGGAGGTCCTGCTTTTCAGCATTTTTCCGAGCTCTCTAAAATCACGCTGCAGAATATTCATCCATCTCCTTCCCGACATCGTTTGTGCCGACATGCACTGCCACTTCCGGCTGTTCACCTTCGCCCTTGAGGATTCTCTGCACTCTGTCCGTGACATCCTGGATCCTGGGACCAGGGAGGCAGCACACCATCCTCGAATCCCGTCTGTTGCCGCAGAAACCCCTGTCCGTCCCTCTCACAATGGAGTCTCCAACTACAATGCAACTAGGAGATGGCGTAGGCCAAGGCGGACTGAGCGTAGGTGTTCAGCAAAACCAATCGGCCAGTCTGCGCTGGGCCTCGCCGATATACAGGGGCCCACATAGTCCTTTCCCCTTTGGCAATCACGCAGCGCAGTGTCAGCTCGTCGTGTTTATAGTTCAGATCTCCAAATTTTCGCAGCTTTGTCGTGCCAGCGTTTGGCAATAATGTTTGTGTGAGCGCAACTGTGACAAATCATGAGCTTATTTGTGTATATGTCAGTACATATGGCTGCGTGCTGGCAGAGCAAGCGCCATCGAATGTCCACGCGCGTTGGTGTTCCTCAGCAAGTGTCTGAGGGAAGTTCAGGCTCAGATCTCCCCCTGCCTGCCTGCCTGCCTGCCTGCCTTCAGTGCACGAGAGGAAGAGAGAGAGGCTGACTGACTGCACACCGTCTTTTACCCAGGCTACGGGAATCCAGAACTAGACCACATAGATTTAAAATGAAGGCAGACAAAAATGCTGGGGAAACTCAGCGGGTGAGGCAGCATCTATGGAGCGAAGGAATAGGTGACGTTTCGGGTCGAGACCCTTCTTCAGACTGATGTGGGGGTGGGGGGGGGGGCTGGAAGAAGAAAGGAAGAGGCGGAGACTGTAGGCTGTGGGAGAGCTGGGAAGGGGAGGGGAAGGAGGGAGAAAGCAAGGACTACCTGAAATTCATGCCGCTGGGGTGTAAACTACTTTACCATGGGGGGGGGTAGATATAATAGGGACCTGAGGGGCAACATTTTCACTCGGAGGGTGGTGGGTGTATGGAACAAACTGCCAGAGGAAGCACAGAGACCCAGGTTCGATCTTGACTATGGGTGTTGTCTGTGCGGAGTGTGTCCGTTCTCCCTGTGATCGCGTGGGTTTTCTCCGGGTGCCCCGGTTTTCTCCCGCACTCCAAAGACGTGCAGGTTTGTAGGTTAATTGGTGTCGTTTGTTGGTTAAATTGTCCCGCGTGTGTCGGATAGTGCTAGTGGATTGGATGATAGCTGGTCGGTGGCGACACGGTGGGCTGAAGGGCCTGTTAGTGCGCTGTATCTGTAATGTCCAGAGGGGATTGTTGAGGCAGGTACTGTAACAACATTTAAACGCCATTTGGATAGGTACATGGATAGGTAAAGTTGAGAAGTTTATAGGCCAACAGGGGGCAAAGGAGACTGGCTCGGATAGAACACCTTGGTTGGCATGTACTGTACATGTTAGGCTGAAGGCCTTGTCCCTATGCTGTATGCCTCTGTGACTGCAATCCCATCCCTGACCTCACCCCACATGTGATCCTACAAAGTGCTGGAGTTACTCACCAGGACCCTTCTTCAGACTGTGAAACCCTCTTTAATAATGTTCGTGGATAATACTCAAAGCCCAATCTGATTCACTCATTAGTTTAGTTTTTTGTTGTCACGTGCACTGCGGTACATTGAAAAACGTTTTGTTGCGTGCTATCCAGTCAGCGAAAAGACGACCACAGTGTACACATAACAGGATACAGGGAATTACGTTTAGTGCGAGATAACATCTAGTAAAATCCGATCAAAGATAGTCCGAAGGTCTCCAACGAGGTAGATAGTAGTTCAGGGTCATTCTCTAGTTGTTGATAGAACAGTTCAGACTTTTCACACTTATCTACCTCTTGCCAGAGAGGAGAGGGGAGAAGAGGGAGAGAGAAGAGAGAGTGAATGATCTTATTGACGCTCACATTAACGCTATCCTACACGCACATTAACGCTATCCTACACGCACGAGGGACAGTTTTACATTTATACGAAGCCCAATAAACCGACAAACCTGCACTTCATTGGAGTGTGGGAGGAAACATATAAGATTATTAAGAGCTTGGACACGCTAGAGGCAGGAAACATGTTCCCGATGTTGGGGGAGTCCAGAACCAGGAGCCACACTTTAAGAATAAGAGGTAAGCCATTTAAAACGGAGATGAGGAAACACTTTTTCACACAGAGAGTTGTGAGTCTGTGGAATTCTCTGCCTCTGCCCGGATGCTGGTTCTCTGGATGCTGTTAAGCTAGAGTTAGAGCTCTTACAGATAGCAGAGTTCAGGGATATGGAAAGAAGGCAGGAACGGGGTACTGATTGTGGATGATCAGCCATGATCACATTGAATGGCAGTGCTGGCTCGAAGACCCGAATGGTCTACTCCTGCACCTATTGTCTATTGTCTATTGACAGGGGTGAGACTGGTCCTTGATTATGCTGCTGGCCTTGACGAGGCAGCGTGTCCTTCAGATGAAGAGATCAGCCATCCTTACACAGTCTGACTGAGACATGGCTCCAGGTCCTTCAATGTAATTGAGTCCAATGGCCCAGTAGGTTAAAAATGGGGCTAAAAGAGACAACTTCGGAGGGTAAAAACCAGAGAGATAAACTGAAAGTTTTGGAAAAGCTCAGCAGGTCACAGGCAGCATTTACAGAGCGAGGCACGGGGTTAATATTTGGCTGAAGACCTCTTGTCAGAACCGGGAAAGAGAGAAGGCAAGTTAGTAATAAGTAGCGGAGTAGGTGGAAGGGGGTGGATAGGACAAAGGGAATATCTGTGATGGGGTGTGGACAGGAACAGCACAAATTAAAGTTATGTGGTTGATCGGGGTTAAAGAGGGACCAGAGTCATATCGTAACGAAACAGGCCCTTTGACCCAACTTGCCCATGCTGACCTAGATGCCCCATCTACACTAGTCCCACCTGCCTGTGTTTGGCCCATGTCCCCCTTAACCTGTCCTATTCAGGTAAATGTCTGAAGAAGGGTCCCGAAACGTCGCCTATCTCCTTCGCTCGTTAGATGCTGCTGCACCCGCTGAGTTTCTCCAGCTTTTTGTGTAACCAGGTAAATGTTATATTGTTAGTACGTTAGATAACAGATGGACAAATGTTATAACGTATGACTAGTAAGGCATTGAGTTCAAAAGTCATTTAACTGGTTATGCAAGGAACTGCAGACGCTGGTTTACAAAAAAAAAGACGCAAAGTGCTGGAGTAACTCAACGAGTAAAACAGCATCTATGGAGAAAATGGATAGGTCTCCAGAGACTGATACCTGGTTATCTTTTAGTGTCGGAAGGAACTGCAGATGCTGGTTTCAACCGAAAATAGAATCAAAACGCTGGAGTAACTCCCATAATTTGAAGAAGGACATTCTTGCAATTGAGGGAGTGCAGCGTAGGTTTAGAAACATCGAAACATAGAAATTAGGTGCAGGAGTAGGACATTCGGCCCTTCAGGCTTGCACCGCCATTCAATATGGTCATGGCTGATCTTAAGGGGTTGGATAGGCTAGATGCAGGAAGATTGTTCCCGATGTTGGGGAGGTCCAGGACAAGGGGTCGCAGCTTAAGGATAAGGGGGAAATCCTTTAAGACCGAGATGAGAAAGACTTTTTTCACACAGAGAGTGGTGAGTTCCTGGAACTCTCTGCCACGGAGGGTAGTTGAGGCCAGTTCATTGGCTATATTTAAGAGGGAGTTAGATGCGGCCCTTGTAGCTAAGGGGATAAGAGGGTATGGAGAGAAGGCAGGTACAGGATACTGAGTTGGATGATCAGCCATGACCATATTGAATGGCGGTGCAGGCTCGAAGGGCCGAATGTCCTACTCCTGCACCTAATTTCTATGTTTCGATGTTTCTAAACCTACGCTGCACTCCCTCAATTGCAAGAATGTCCTTCTTCAAATTATGGGACCAAAACTGCACACAATACTCCAGGTGTGGTTTGACTAGGGCTCTGTACAACTGCAGAAGGACCTCTTTGCTCCTATATTCACTTCCTCTTGTTATAGAGGCAGCATCTGTGGAGAACATGGATAGGTGACGTTTCACAGAGTGCTGGAGTAACTCAGCGGGTCAGGCAGCATCTGTGGAGAACATGGATAGGTGACATTTCACAGAGTGCTGGAGTAACTCAGTGGGTCAGGCAGCATCTGTGGAGAACATGGATAGGTGACGTTTCACAGAGTGCTGGAGTAACTCAGCGGGTCAGGCAGCATCTGTGGAAAACGTGGATAGGTGACGTTTCACAGAGTGCTGGAGTAACTCAGCGGGTCAGGCAGCATCTGTGGAGAACGTGGATAGGTGACGTTTCACAGAGTGCTGGAGTAACTCAGCGGGTCAGGCAGCATCTGTGGAGAACGTGGATAGGTGACGTTTTGGGCGGGACCCTTCATCCAACTGATTATATTAGGCAGGAGAAAAGGTTCTGACCTGAAACTCTGTCTCCGCATGTTTTCCAGTGATGCTGCCTGACCCGCTGAGTTACTCCAGCACACTGTGGTTTTTTTGGTAAACCAGCATCTGCAGTTTCTTGTGTCTACAAGAATTTGATTCACATGGCCCACTTGACGCTTGACGACTCTTGTCTCCGAGTTAAAGACTGGCATGGTGGCGCAGCGGCTGAATCGCTGCCCAACCCTGGCCAGAGACCCAGGTGCTGTCTGTGCGGAGTTTGTACGTTCTCCCCCTGACCTCCGTGGGCTTTCTCTGGGTGCTCCAGCTTCAACCTACACTCTGTACATTGTCCCTTGTGTAGGATGGACCTAGTGTATGGGTGATTGCTGGTCGGCTCCCACTGTACGAGATAATTCAAGAGTTCCCCCGAGTTCTCGATTGTTCCCGATGTTGGGGAGGTCCAGGCCAAGGGGTCACAGCTTAAGGATAAGGGGGAAATCCTTTAGGACCGAGATGAGAAGGACTTTTTTCACACAGAGAGTGGTGGGTCTCTGGAACTCTCTGCCACAGAGGGTAGTTGAGGCCAGTTCATTGGCTATATTTAAGAGGGAGTTAGATGTGGCCCTTGTGGCTAAAGGGATCAGAGGGTATGGAGAGAAGGCAGGTACGGGATACTGAGTTGGATGATCAGCCATGATCATATTGAATGGCGGTGCAGGCTCGAAGGGTCGAATGGCCTACTCCTGCACCTAATTTCTATGTTTCTATGTTTCTCCCCTGATTCGAGCTTGTGTAATGTACGTAGCGGGTACGTAGGAGCTCCTGGACGTCCCGTAGCGGCTCGTACGAGTAACGGTAGGTACTCAGGAAATCCGGTAAACTCGTGACATTTTTTCAGCACTGTGAAAAATGTCCACGAGTAAAAAAATACTCGCGATGAAAAAAATGGTTACGAGCCGCTACTTGACATCCACGAGCTCCTACGTACCCGCTACGTACATTACACAAGCTGGAATCAGGGGAGAACTCGGGAGAACTCTTGAATTACCTCGTACAGTGGGACAGGTATGGAAAGCAGTTGGCCTTCATTGAGGGAGGATTTGAGTTTAGGAGCAAGGACGTCCAACTGCAGTTGTACAGGGCAATGGTGAGACCGCACCTGGAGTATTGTGTGCAGTTTTAGTCTCCTAATTTGAGGAAGGACATTCTTGCTATTGAGGGAGTGCAGTGTAGATTCACCAGGTTAATTCCTGGGATGGCGGGACTGTCATATGATGAAAGAATGGGCTTGTATTCGCTGGAATTTAGAAGGATGAGAGGGGATCTTATAGAAACATGTAAAAGTCTTCGAGGATTGGACAGGGTAAATGCAGGAAACATGTTCCCGATGTTGGGGGAGTCCAGAACCACGGGTTACAGTTTATGAATAAGGGGTCGGCCATTTAGGACTGAGATGAGGAACACCTTTTTCACCCAGAGAGTTGTGAATCTGTGGAATCCTCTGCCTCAGAAGGCAGTGGAAGCCGATTCACTGGATGCTTTCAAAAGAGAGTTAGATTTAGGGCTAACGGAGTCAAGGGATATGGAGAGAAAGCCAAAACAGGATATTGATTTTGGATGATCAGCCATGATCATATTGACTGGCTCAAAGTGCCGAATAGCCTACTCCTGCACCTATTTTCTATGTCTATGTTTCCATGTAAATTGTCCCTAGTGTGTAGGAGAGTGCAAGTGTACGGGGTGGTCGTTCGTTGGTGTGGACTCGGTGGGCCAAAGAACCCGTTTCCACGCTGTATCTGTCAACAAAACTAAAATGTCAAAGGGTGGACACAAAGGTGGAGTAACTCAGGCGGCAACTCCGGAGAAAGGGAATAGGTGATGGGTCGAGAACCTACAGTCTGAGGAAGGGTCTGAAGAAGGATCTTATATGTTTCTTATTGAAACAAATAAGATTGTTAAGGGTTTGGACATGCTAGAGGCAAGAAGCATGTTCCCGATGGTTACACAAAAAGCTGGAGAAACTCAGCGGGTGCAGCAGCATCTAAGGGGCGAAGGAGATAGGCGACGTTTCGGGTCGAGACGTCTGAAGAAGGGTCTCGACCCGAAACGTCGCCTATCTCCTTCGCCCCTTAGATGCTGCTGCACCCGCTGAGTTTCTCCAGCTTTTTGTGTAACCCTCGATTCTCCAGCATCTGCAGTTCCTTCTTTAACAACATGTTCCCGATGTTGGGGGAGTCCAGAACCATGTTTAAGAATAATGGGGCAAGCCATTTAGAACGGAGATGAGGAAACACTTTTTCACACAGGGAGTTGTGAGTCTGTGGAATTCTCTGCCTCAAAGGGCGGTGGAGGCCGGTTCTCTGGATACTTTCAAGAGAGAGCGAGATAGAGCTCTTCAAAATAGCGGAGTCAGGGGATATGGGGAGAAACATAGAAACATAGAAAAGTAGGTGCAGGAGTAAGCCATTCGGCCCTTCGAGAAGGCAGGAACGGGGTACTGATTGGGGATGATCAGCCATGATCACATTGAATGGTGGTGCTGGCTCGAAGGGCCGAATGGCCTACTCCTTCCTGCACCTATTGTCTCGAGGTCACATATATTCCTTCGCTCCATAGATGCTGCCCCACCCGCTGAGTTTCCCCAGCATCTTTGCCTACCTACACGAACGTCATTACTGTACCTGCCTCAACCACTTTCTCTGGTCCCGTTTCCCCCTGAAATTGTGAGGTTGCGAAAGGCGCTATATAAATTTTTTTTTTCTTCAACGAGAGGATAAAGGTTGGCGGTGAGGCAGCTGGGAGGACTTGGCACGGGTGGGATCGTACCCCAGCAAGGAGCCAACACCGTCTGGAGAGGAGGAAAGAGAATGTGTGTTATAAAAAAAAAAAAAAAAACGCCAAGCCGTCACCGAGTGGGATTCAGGCGTAAAGCAGCGGGTTTTTTGTTTCTTTTATTCAGTTTGTTTTCGGTCCCCTGCAAGCCGTCAACACAGCAGTGAGTAGACAGCACATTAAAGGTTAATCAAGTCAGTACCTAATGAGTCAGAAGGGAAAAAAAAAAACCGAGGGTTGTTTAACAATGCGGCAGCCACCGCTCGGCAGGTGCCCGTCCTCTCGACAGCAAGCAACAGTGTCGTGTGTGTGTGTGTGGGTGTGCGTGTGGGTGTGCGTGCGTGTGGGTATACAGTAATGTGCCTGTCCCACGTACGCAATGTACTTGCGGCGACTTGCCGCCGCCCGTCATAGTCGCGGCAGGTCGCTAAAAAATGTTCAACGTGTTGAAAATCCAGCGGCGGCCAGGAAAAGGTACGGCGCTCTGGGCGGCTGCTTGCTCACGACCATACAGGCGTCACGTGTCCACGTGTCGCGGGGTGACTGATGCCTGTATGGTCGCGAGTTGTCGCCTAAAGAGTCGTACCTGTCTCTGGTCGCCGCTAGATTTTTCAACACGTTTCAACAGGAAAGACATTCTTGCCACAGAGGGAGTACAGAGAAGGTTCACCAGACTGATTCCTGGGATGGCAGGACTTCCATATGAAGAAAGACTGGATAGGCTCGGCTTGTACTCGCTAGAATTTAGAAGATTGAGGGAGATCTAATAGAAACTTACAAAATTCTTAAGGAGGTACACAAAAGGCTGGAGAAACTCAGCGGGTGCAGCAGCATCTAAGGAGCGAAGGAGATAGGGGACGTTTCGGCCCGAAACATCGCCTATCTCCTTCGCTCCTTAGATGCTGCTGCACCCGCTGAGTTTCTCCAGCCTTTTGTGTACCCTCGATTCTCCAGCATCTGCAGTTCCTTCTTTAACAAAATTCTTAAGGGGTTGGACAGGCTAGATGCAGGAAGATTTTTCCCGATGTTGGGGAGGTCCAGAACAAGGAGCCACAATTTAAGGATAGGGTGGAATTATTTTAGGACCGAGATGAGAAGAAAAAAATTCACACAAAGAGCGGCGAATCTGTGGAATTCTCTGCCACAGAAGGCTATATTTAAGAGGGAGTTAGATGTGGCCCTTGTGGCTAAAGGGATCAGGGGGTATGGAGAGAAGGCAGGTACGGGATACTGAGTTGGATGATCAGCCATGATCATCTTGAATGGCGGTGCAGGCTCAAAGGGCTGAATGGCCTACTCCTGCACCTATTTTCTATGTTTCCATGTTTCAACATTTTTGACGACCTGCTCCGACTATGAGCAGGTCGCCGAAAACAAAATCGGTTGGATTGTAAGCTGCCCAAGCAAAATATTAGGTGCTGTTTCTCTAGTTTGCGTGAGGCCTCACTCTGATAGTGGAGGAGGCCCAGGACAGAAAGGTTAGTATTTAGCATTCCAGTATTTAGTGTTTAGTTTAAAGATACATATGTTCACAAGTTCGCGGAGCAGCATGATTGCCATTCAATCATGGCTGATCTATCTTTCCCTCTAAAACCCCATTCTCCTGCCTTCTCCCCATAACCCCTGACACCCGTACCAATCAAGAATTTGTAAATCTCCGCCTTAAAAAAATATGCATTGAATTGGCCTCCACAGCCTTCTGTGGTAAACAATTTCACAGATGCACCACCCTCTCACTAAAGAAATTCCTTCTCATCTCCTTACTAAAGGTATGTCCTTTAATTCTGAGGCTGTGCCTTCTGGTCCCAGACTCTCCCACAAGTGGAAACATCCTCTCCACATTCACTATTCACTAGCCTTTCACTACTCAGTAAGTTTCAAAGAGGTCCTCCCTCAGGTATAGCATGGAAACAGGCCATTCAGCAATTTACAATTTACAATCTTGACCAAAGTCCATTCGCCTACAAACCCTTTTGAAGTGTGGGAGGAATCCGGAGCACCCGGACGAAACCCACGTGGCCACAGGGGAGAACGTGCACACTCCATACTGACAGCGCCTGTAGTCAGGATCAGGTCTGTAGCGCTGTTAGACAGCAAACTCTACCGTTGCGCCACCGTGACCGCCCTGTCAGGCCCTTTAGCTCGACTCCTTCACGCCAACCAAGATACCCTATCTAAGCAGAAACAAGGAACTGCAGGTGCTCCATTACCAAAAAAAAAGTCACAAAGTGCTGGGGTACCTCGGCAGGTCAGGCAGCAACTGTGGAGAACATGGATTAGCGATATTTTGGATCAGAACCCTTCTACAGATTGATCCTTCATCTAGGTTAAACCCATTTGCCTGTGTTTGGCTCATATCCCTCGAAACGTTTCCTATCCATGTACCTGACAATGGGAAAACAGAGACAGCAGAGATAACATAGAAACATAGAAAAATAGGTGCAGGAGTAGGCCATTCGGCCCTTTGAGCCTGCACCGCCATTCAATGTGATCATGGCTGATCATCCAACTCAGTATCCCGTACCCGCCTTCTCTCCATACCCCCTGATCCCTTTAGCCACAAGTGCCACATCTAACGCCCTCTTAAATATAGCCAATGAACTGGCCTCAACTACCTTCTGTGGCAGAGAATTCCAGAGACTCACCACTCTCTGTGTAAAGAATGTTCTCCTCATTTCGGTCCTAAAGGAATTCCCCCTTATCCTTAGACTGTGACCCCTTGTTCTGGACTCCCCCAACATCGGGAACAATCTTCCAGCATCTAGCTTGTCCAACCCCTTAACACATCTTGGTCAGCATGGGCTGTTATATACCAACCGCAACTACCTCCTCTGGCAGCTCGTTCCATACAGCCACCCCCTCCGATTGGAGCGCCAGAAACTGGGGTTCGATCCCGACTACGGGTGCTGTCTGCACAGAGCTTGCTCCAGTTTCCTCCCACACTCCAAAGACTTTCAGGTTTGTAGGTTAATTGGCTTGGGTAAAGATTGTAAATTGTCCCTAGCATTCTGTACATTTTTTTCCTCGACCACGTGGGCTTTCTCCGGGTGCTCTGGTTTCCTCCCACGTCACAAAGACGCACAGGTTCGTCGGGTAATTGGCTTCGGTAAATTATAAACTCTCCCCAGTGTGCAGGATAGTGTTAGTGCTAATACCGCACCCGGAGTATTGTGTGCAGTTTTGGTCCCCTAATTTGAGGAAGGACATTCTTGCTATTGAGGGAGTGCAGCGTAGGTTCACCAGGTTAATTCCCGGGATGGCGGGACTGTCATATGCTGAGAGAATGGAGCGGCTGGGCTTGTACGCTCTGGAATTTAGAAGGATGAGAGGGGATCTTATTGAAACATACAAGAGTATTAAGCGTTTGGACACGCTAGAGGCAGGAAACATGTTCCTGATGTTGGGGGAGTCCAGAGCCAGGGGTGACAGTTTAAGAATAAGGGGTAAGCCATTTAGAACGGAGACGAGGAAACACTTTTTCTCGCAGACAGTTGTGAGTCTGAGGAATTTTCTGCCTCATAGGGCGGTGGAGGCCGGTTCTCTGGATGCTTTCAAGAGAGAGCTAGATAGAGCTCTGAAAGATAGTGGGGTCAGGGGATATGGGGAGAAGGCAGGAACAGGGTACTGATTGGGGATGATCAGCCATGATCACATTGAATGGCGGTGCTGGCTCGAAGGGCCGAATGACCTACTCCTGCACCCATTGTCTATTGTCTATTGTCTATAGTGTACAGGGTGATCGCTGGTCGGTATGGACTTGGTGGACCTAAGGGCCTGTTTCCATGTTGCATCTCTAAATTATATACCAGCTTATAGATCTACTCCAGCAGTGGGTGAAGAAATAGCAGGTGGAGTTTAATGCAAGCAAGCTTGAGGTATTACACTTTGGGAGGTCCTATTGTTGATGGCAAGACCCATAACAGGGTCCAAGCCCACTGCTTCTTGAATGCAGCAACACAAGTCGATAGAGTGAGTCGGTAAAGAAGGCCATGTGCAAAACAAGCTGCTGGCTGTTTTAAAGACCCAAAGTGCTCGAGTAACTCAACCGGTCAGGCAGCATCTCTGGAGAAGTCTGAAGAACGGCCTCGACCCAAAACTGCACCTACCCCTATTCTCTAGAGATGTTGTCTGACCCACTGAGTGACTCCAGCTCTTTGTGTCCAGCATCTGTGGAGAACATGGATCGGTGATGTTTCAGGTCAGGACCCATCTTCACACCGTTGTAATGAGAAGTGGTAAAGTGGCCATATGGTATCATTGCTTTAATTTGTCAGGCCGTTGAGCTTAAGAGTCGGGAAGCAACTTTACAGGACTTTGGTTAGGCTGCATCTGGATTAGAAACATAGAAACATAGAAAAATAGGTGCAGGAGTAGGCCATTCGGCCCTTCGAGCCAGCACCACCATTCAATATGATCATGGCTGATCATCCCCAATCAGTACCCCGTTCCTGCTTTCTCCCCATATCCCTTGATTCCATTAACGCTAAGAGCTAAATCTAACTCTGTCTTGAAAACATCCAGAGAATTGGCCTCCACTGCCTTCTGTGGCAGAGAATTCCACAGATTCACAACTTATTGTGTGTAGTTCAGGTTGCCCCGTTGCAGGAAGGATGTGAAGGATGTGATACAGTGTGGAAACAAGCCCTTCGGCCCTACTCGCCCACACTGGCCCAACAATGACCCAGCTACACTAGTCATAGATTGATACAGTGTGGAAACAGGCCCTTCGGCCCACCTCGCCCACACTGGCCCAACAGTGTCCCAGCTACACCAGTCAAAGAGTGACACAGTGTGGAAACAGGCCCTTCGGCCCAACTCGCCCACACTGGCCCAACTGTGTCCCAGCTACACCAGTCAAAGAGTGATACAGTGTGGAAACAGGCCCTTCGGCCCAACTCGCCCACACTGGCCCAACAATGTCCCAGCTACCCTAGTCCCACTTGCCTGCGCATGGTCCATACCGCTCCAAACAAGTCCTGTCCATGTACCTGTACAACTGTTTCTTAAACGATGGCAGGGAGGGTGGTGGAGGCAGATAGATAGGCACATGGACAGGTGCAGAGAACGGGGGGGAATCCCATGCAGGCTGAGGGGATTTGTTTCCCTTTTGCATCACGTTCTGCACAGGCATTGTGGGCCGAAGGGCCAGTTCCTGTGTGGTACTGTTCTGTTTAAGAAAGAACTGCAGATGCGGGTTAAATCGAAGGTAGACGCAAAATGCTGGAGTAACTCAGCGGGTGAGGCAGCATCTCCGGAGAGAAGAATTGGCGACATTTCAATTCCTTCTCTCCATAGATGCTGCCTCACCCGCTGAGTTACTCCAGCATTTTGCGTCTACCTGCACTGTTCTGTGTTCTAACGTACTTAAACGTCTAGAGTGAGAGTCAAATCCACAAACGTCCTCGACTGAGCCACAAACACCACCAGCCAGGCCCAGCCGATAGCCTCCACAAGTATCTATAACAACCATGTTTCCCCTCCTCAAGCCTCCAAGCCAAAAAGAGGGATTAGCTGAGTAATTAAATCACTAATTGGCCAAGGCAGTAGTTTCCCCACCCCCCCCCCCCCCCCCCCCCCACCTCCACCTCCCTCTCCTCACACCACAGCTGTGGGAACATGACTGTGTTATTAGCCCCTGTTGGGCCACTAAGTTTGATCGCGACCCTTTGTCTGAATCAAAAACTGCCACCAAGCACCCAGAGGATAGACCCCAAACGCTGGAGTAACTCGGCGGGACAGGCAGCATCCCTGGAGAGAAGGAATGGCTGACGTTTCGGGTCGGGACCCTCCTTCAGACTGAGAGTCAGGCGAGAGAGAAAGAGAGGGAGAGACACACACAGAAATATGGAAGGGTAAGGTGTAAAAACACAGATCAAAGGGGACGATGATCAAGGAAATGATTCATTGTCAGCTGAGTGGAAGGTGACAACTTACCCAGTCCACGCCTAACTGTCAGATGGAAGAAATAATAAGAAATACATAACTACCTCTTTGCTTCAGAAACCAAGCTGTGTTGGCCCCTCGAACATAGAACAGTACAGCACCCGAACAGGCCCTTCGGCCCACAATATCTGTGCCGAACATGATGCCATAACCAATCTTACCTGCCTGCTTATGATCCATATCCCTCCACGCCCTGCATCTCCATGTGTCTAATATAAAGCCTCTTGTACACCACTGGCGTCTCTGCCTCCACCACCGCCCCTGGATTCCAGGCATCCACCACCCTCTGTGTAAAATACTTGCCCCGCACGTCTCCTTTAAACTTTGCCCCTCTCATCTTAAAGTGATGCCCTCTAGTCTTTGTTTAAGAAAGGACTGCAGATGCTGGAAAAATCGAAGGTGGACAAAAATGTGGGAGAAACTCAGCGGGCGAGGCAGCGCCTATGGAGCGAAGGAAATAGGTGACGTTTGAAGAAGGGTCTCGACCCGAAACGTCACCTATTCCTTCGCTCCATAGATGCTGTCTCGCCCGCTGAGTTTCTCCAGCATTTCTGTCCACCTTCTGGTCTTTGCTGTTTCTATCGTGGGGAAAGGGTCCGACTGCCGGCTCACCATTTTATAAACTGTTATCGGATCGCCTCATATCTTTCAGTGTTCCACAGAAAGCAATCCAAGTGTGTCCAACCTCTCTCCCTGTGGCTATTGCTCCCAAATCCAGGCAACACTCTGGTAAACCTCGTCCGCACCCGCTTCAAAGCCTCCATCCACATCCTCCCTGTAATGGGGGCGACCACAACTGATACACGGGAACAGCAGGAGTGTGTTCAGCATTGTGAGCCTGTCCCATTGTACAAGTAGATCAAACACCAAGGGCATTCTTGCCATAGAGGGAGTGCAGAGAAGGTTCACCAGACTGATTCCTGGGATGTCAGGACTGTCTTACGAAGCTCTAGGAGGTAATGGCTACAACAATAGGTCAGGCAGCCTAGTTTATTCCGCAACGCTGGAGTTGAGACATCAAATCAAAGTCAAAAGTCAAACCAACTTTATTGTCATTTAGAAATACATTGATATATGCAGTTCCAAACGAAATTCCGTTGCATTTGGCTCCCTGTGCAACACAATAATTAACAGAAGGATAGACATGGATAAAATGGATAAAAGGATAAATAGACGATGGT
The DNA here is from genome assembly GCA_963514005.1 of Raja brachyura. Next base: position 9,261,712 of record OY740781.1, read on the forward strand.
GGCAGCCCATTACATGGCATTCAGGAGTCTGATGGCTCGTGGGAAGAAGCTGTTGCACAACCTTGATGTTCTGCTCCTTATGCTGCGATATCTTTTGCCCGAGGGCAGCAGAGTGAACAGTCCGTGATGGAGATGTGTGGGGTCTTTTATAATATTGCTGGCCTTAGACACACAACATTTGGTCACAATATCCCCGATTGAGGGGAGAGAGGTCCCGATGATTTTTTCCGCTGTCCTCACCACTCTCTGCACAGACTTCCAGTCGGAGGCTCTACAGTCCCCAAACCAGACAGAGATACAGCTGGTCAAAATAATCTCTATGGTGCCCCTGTAGAAAGTGGTGAGGATGGGATGGGGGAGGTGAGCTCTTCTCATCCGGGACATTGATAGAGTCATAGAGTGATACAGTGTGGAAACAGGCCTTTCGGCCCAACTTGTCCACACAGGCCCAACAATGTCCCAGCTACACTAGTCATAGCGCGATGCAGTGTGGAAACAGGCCCTTCGGCCCAACTCGCCCACACCGGCCCAACAATGTCCCAGCTACACTAGTCATAGCGCGATGCAGTGTGGAAAAAGGCCCTTCGGCCCAACTCACCCACACTGACCCAACAACGTCCCAGCTACACTAGTCCCACTTGCCTGCGCTTGGCCCATAACCCTCCAAACCTGTCCTGTCCTTCCATGTACCTATCTCACTCTTTCTTAAATGTTGGGATAGTCCCAGCCTCAACTACCTCCTCTGGCAGCTCGTTCCATACACCCACCACCCTTTGTGTGAAAAAGTTACCCCTCAAATTCCTATTAAACCTTTTCTCCTTCACCTTGAACCTGTATCCTCTGGTCCTCGATTCCCCTACTCTGGGTAAAAGACTCTGTGCATCTACCCAATCTATTCCTCTCATGATTTTGTATGTACCTCGATAAGATTTCCCCTCATCCTCCTGCGCTCCATGGAATAGAGACCCAGCCTGCTCAACCTCTCCCTATAGCCCACACCCTCTCGTCCTGGCAACATCCTCGTAAATCTTTTCTGAACCCTTTCAAGCTTGACAATATCTTTCCTATAACATGGTGCCCAGAACTGAACACAATATTCTGAATGCGGTCTCACCAACGTCTTATACAACTGTAACATGACCTCCCAACTTCTATACTCAATACTCTGACTGATGAAGGCCAAAGTGCCAAAAGCCTTTTTGACCGCCTTATCTACCTACGACTCAACCTTCATGGAACCATGCACCTGTACTCCTAGATCCCTCTGCTCTACAACACTACCCAGAGGCCGACCATTCACTGTGTTGGTCCTGCCCTTGTTTGATGTCCCAAAATGCAACACCTCACACTTCTCTGTATTAAATTCCATCAACCATTCCTCCGCCCACCTGCCCAATCGATCCAGATCCTGCTGCGATCGTTCACAACCATCTTCACTATCTGCAAAACCACTAACATTTGTCCTTACCAGTAATTACATTCTTACTTATCATGAGAGGAATAGATCGGGTAGGGAATCGAAGACCAGAGAACATAGGTTCAAGGTGAAGGGTAAAAGATTTAATAGCAATCTTAGGGGTAACTTCTTCAACACAAAAGGCGGTGGGTGTATGGTACGAGCTGCCAGAGGAGATAGTTGAGGCTGGGACTATCCCATCGTTTAAGAAACAGTTAGGCAGGTACATGGATAGGACGGGTTTGGAGGGATATGGACCAAGCGCAGGCAGGTGGGACTAGTGTAGCTGGGACATTGTTGGCCGGTGTGGGCAAGTTGGGCTGAACAGCCTGTTTCCACACTGTATCACTCTGTGACTCTACTTGCCACAACTTAATGGGCCCAAAACGTCACCTATTCCTTCGCTCCATAGATGCTGCCTCACCCACTGAGTTTCTCCAGCATTTCTGTTTACCTTCCACTTCACTGGTGCTCACCCCTAATTCCCCATTTACCGATACCCACCCCTACTTCCCTATTTACTGGTGCTCAACTCTCAGTAAGGTCATAAGGAATAGGAGTAGAATAAGTCCATTCAGCCCATCAAGTCTATGAAGGGTTTTTGATGTGAAAGAGCGTTTGTCGGCACTGGGCCTGTCCTCGCTGGAGTTTAGAAGAAATATACAGAATAGTGAAAGGCTTGGATAGAGTGGATGTTTCCACTAGTGGCATCCTCCAGTCCGACATCTCCTTTGTTGCTCCTCAAGCTGTTTTAACGTGCACCTTAAAGCCTGCCATTTTCAACAGGCGTTTGGGTACCGATGCTAATATCTGCTTGGCAATGTTATTGGTTTATAATTGGCACCGAGATACAGTGAAAACCCCTCTTTGTCTCCTATCCAGTCAAACCATGCGATACGTGATTTGGGGCGGCACGTTGGCGCAGCGGTAGAGTTGCTGCCTCACAGTGCCAGTTCGACCCTGCCTATGTCTGCTGTCTGTATGGAGTTTGTACGTTCTCCTTGTTACCTGCGTGGGTTTTCTCCAGGTGCTCCGGTTTCATGGAAACGTAGAAACATAGAAAATAGGTGCAGTGGAAAAGATTTAGTAGTAATCTGAGGGGTAACATAGAAACATAGAAAATAGGTGCAGGAGGAGGCCATTCGGCCCTTCGAGCCAGCACCGCCATTCATTGTGATCATGGCTGATCGTCCCCAATCAATAACCCGTGCCTGCCTTCTCCCCATATCCCTTGACTCCACTAGCCCCCAGAGCTCTATCTAACTCTCTCTTAAATCCATCCAGTGACTTGGCCTCCACTGCCCTCTGTGGCAGGGAATTCCACAAATTCACAACTCTCTGGGTGAAAACGTTTTTTCTCGCCTCAGTCTTAAATGACCTCCCCTTTATTCTAAGACTGTGGCCCCTGGTTCTGGACTCGCCCAACATTGGGAAACATTTTTCCCGCATCTAGCTTGTCCAGTCCTTTTATAATTTTATATGTTTCTATGAGATCCCCCCTCACCCTTCTAAACTTCCACACTCCTAAGACATGCAGGTTAATTGGCTTTGATAAAAATAGTACATTGTCCCTAGTGTGTGTAGGACACTAGTGTTAGTGTGCGGGGTGATCTCTGGTCGACGCTGACTCGATGGGCCGAAGGGCCTGTTTCCGCACTGTGTCCCTAAACTAAACTAAACTAAAAAAACGAAATGAGTCTAACTAATCCACACACAAGAAACATCCCAAAATGTAGAACATAGTCGTAGAACCATATAGCCATACTGCACGGAAACAGGGCCTTCGCTTCATGGCGACCAAGTTGGCAAGAGCCACGAATGTTTTAGTGTTAAATGGTCAGAAACGGAATAATGAAATTCTTACTTGCTGCAGCATAACAGATAACCTGGCCTAGTTCCATTTGCCTGCATGTGGCCCATTTCCCTCCAAACCCTTCCCATCCGCAAATCTGTCCAAAATAAAAGTTAGAATCGTATTACAGTGTCATAGCATTACTGGTACAGATAAACTAGAAGGCCAGCTATTTAAATATGAAATAAAAGAACAACATGCTCAATAAAGTCAGATAGCATCACGGCTGTGACCGTTCATCAAAACTGGAATAGAGTTGTACCAGATTTTAAGCAGACAAAGCCTGTAGGGAGGAACTGCAGATGCTGGTTTACATCGAAGGTAGACACAAAAAGCTGGAGTAACTCAGCGGGACGGGCAGCGTCTCTGGAAGAAAAGAATAAGAAGTGTCAAAACCTTTCTCCAGACACGAAACGCCACCCGTTCCATCTCTCCAGAGATGCTGCCTGTCCCGCTGAGCTACTCCAGCAGTTTGTGTCTATCGCAGATTTTAAGCAGGTACTGTGAGTGTGAGAATGTGTGTGTAAGTGTGTGTGTGTGCGAGTGTGTGTGTGTGTGTGTGTGTGCGTGAAAGTGTGTGTGTGTGTTTGAGAATGTGTGTGCGTGTAAGCGTGTGTGCATGTGAGAGTGTGTGTGTGTGTGAGAGTTTGAGAATGTGCGTGCGTGTAAGCATGTGTGCGTACATGTGAGAGTGCGTGTGTGTGTGTGTTTGAGAATGTGTGTGCGTGTAAGCGTGTGTGCATGTGAGAGTGTGTGTGTGTGTGTGAGAGTTTGAGAATGTGTGTGCGTGTAAGCATGTGTGCGTACATGTGAGAGTGTGTGTGCGTGTAAGCGTGTGTGCGTGTGAGAGTGTGTGTGTGTGTGTGTTTGAGAATGTGTGTGCGTGTAAGCATGTGTGCATACATGTGAGAGTGTGTGTGTGTTTGAGAATGTGTGTGCGTGTGAGAGTGTGTGTGTGTGTGTGTGTGTGTGTGTTTGAGAATGTGTGTGCGTGTAAGCGTGTGTGCATACATGTGAGAGTGTGTGTGTGTGTTTGAGAATGTGTGTGCATGTAAGCGTGTGTGCGTACATGTGAGTGTGTGTGTGTGTTTGAGACTGTGTGTGCATGTAAGCGTGTGTGCGTACATGTGAGTGTGTGTGTGTTTGAGAATGTGTGTGCATGTAAGCGTGTGTGCGTACTTGTGAGAGTGTGTGCGTGTTTGAGAATGTGTGTAAGTGTACTTACTTAGGCATAATTTGCACGTCATTTACGCGACATAATTTACGGTTCACGACGCGTTACGCGCACACGGTGCACGGTGAGGCGTGGTGGCGTAGCAAATGACGTGCAAATGACTCCCAAGTGGGACAGGCCCTTTCGTGTGTGTGTGTGCATGTGAGAGTGTGTGTGTGTTTGAGAATGTGTGTGCGTGTAAGCGTGTGTGCGTACATGTGAGTGTGTGTGTGTGTTTGAGAATGTGTGTGCATGTAAGCGTGTGTGCGTACTTGTGAGAGTGTGTGTGTGTGTGTTTGAGAATGTGTGTGCGTGTAAGCGTGTGTGCGTACATGTGAGATTGTGTGTGTTTGAGACTGTGTGTGCATGTAAGCGTGTGTGCGTACATGTGAGTGTGTGTGTGCGTGTTTGAGAATGTGTGTAAGTGTACTTACTTAGGCATAATTTGCACGTCATTTACGCGACATAATTTACGGTTCACGACGCGTTACGCGCACACGGTGCACGGTGAGGCTTGGTGGCGTAGCAAATGACGCGCAAATGACTCCCAAGTGGGACAGGCCCTTTCGTGTGTGTGTGTGCATGTGAGTGTGTGTTTGAGAATGTGTGTGCGTGTAAGTGCGCGTGCGTGTGCGTGTGAGTGTGCGTTTGTCGGTGGGGAGAGAAGAATGGAAACATGGGAGACGATGTGAAAAGGAAGCTTTACGATGAAGAAGAAGAAGAAGAAGAAGAAGGCAGAGGAGATTAAATAAAGAAAGCATTGATGTGCAAGATAAAATGGGACAAATAATGACATATAAAGAAGTGAAAGGAACTACAGTTGCTGAAACACACAAAGTACTGGGGGAAGTCACCATGTCGGGCACTGTGTGTGTACCCTACACACACACTGGGGAGATTGTAAATCGTCCCCAGCGTGTGTGTAGGGTAGTGCCCGTGTGTGCGGGGATCGCCGGTCGGCGCGGACTGGCCCTGACCCCGAACGTAACCCCAATGCACGGGCTGCAGAAGCGCCTGTTTCCGCGCTGTCCCTCGACACTAAACTAAGAGCATTCCACTTACCATTTGCTGGGCTTTGTCCCACGCCCACCTCGCCTTTTCGAGCTTTCTCTCCCCCCCCCCCCCCCCTCATTTGCCAATTAGTCAAAGGAAACAATATGATAGTTCCAGGGAAGGTGTAAATTGCTTCAGAGTGGCAGGGGGGAAGCGTGGAATTTGTTGCAGGGGAAGCAGAGAAATACTGAGAAAGGACAAAGATACGGGGACCCAAAGGGTGTCGCCACCCCCCACTTATATAGCGGAGGGGACCCCCACCACAATTTATTTAAGCTAGTCTAGATAATGTTCAGCGATACAGCATGCAAACAGGCCCTTCTGCCCACCAAGTCCATGCTGACCACCAATCACCCGTTCACACTAGTTAGACAATAGATAGACAATAGGTGCAGGAGGAAGCCATTCGGCCCCTGGAGCCAGCACCGCCATTCAATGTGATTGTGGCCGATCATCCCCAAGCAGGGTTGGATAGAGCTCTAGGGGCCAGTGGAGTCAAGGGATACGGGGAGAAGGCAGGCACGGGTTATTGATAGCAGACGGGAAGGGAATGGAGGGGTATGGTCAGAGTGCAGGTGGATGGGACTAGGGGAAAATAAATGGTCGGCACGGACTGGAAGGGCCGAGAGGGCCTGTTTCCGTGCTGTAATTGTTATATGGTTATATGGCTATATGATCATATTGAATGGCGGGTGCTGGCTCGAAGGGCCGAATGACCTCCTCCTGCACCAATTTTATATGTTTCTATGTTTCTAGTACCCCGTTCCTGCCTTCTCCCCATATCCCCTGACTCCGCTATCTTTAAGATCCCTATCTAGCTCTCTCTTGAAAGTATCCAGAGAACCGGCCTCCACCGCCCTCTGAGGCAGAGAATTCCACAGACTCACCACTCTCTGTGTGAAAAAGTGTTTCCTCGTCTCCGTTCTAAATGGCTCCCCCCTTATTCTTAAACTGTGTGGCCCCTGGTTCCGGACTCCCCCAACATTGGGGAACAGACACTAGTTATATCTTATCTCACTTGGTGCCGTGATGGAGCCATCTAGGAAATGGGGGCACGGTTCAGATCGGCAATACGTCCATGATACATCTTCCACCCAAACCAGAGGGCGCCCCATTCCCTCCAACACGACTACCCTTCCCCTCAATGGGGAGAAACATCACAAAATATATGCCACTAAAGAGATGGATTTGATGAGACTCCTTTATCCAGGCACGATGTCTTTGTATATTTCCTCTTTGACTGTGTTTATACTTTTTTTCTGTCATTAGTGCTATCTAGAAGGTGATTAGATCTCTAAAACATTTTACAGAGGTTAAATGCTGATTAAGAATTAATTATTACCGTAAATAGCTTGTAGTGCCATATGGTGCAGGAATGAGACATATGTGCAGTCTGAGCAAATGAGGTGTTGCTTCCCATAATGCCGTGTAAACTATGCCTCAGTACGAGATCAGCTTCTTATTATTACACTTCCACTTAAGACTCTGCTTCACACAAGGTGAAAGTGAGCCAAGGTGTGAGTGTCACGGGTTTCTGTTCGGCAGTTCGGCACACCGGGCTAAAAATAAAAAAAAGAGAGACGGGATTGTGGCTCGCTGCGGAGTGGGGTTGGTGGGTGGGTGGGGGGGGGGGGGGGGGGGGAGGGGGAGAGTCGTCGCATCAATGGGGCGCATTGTACCACGCCACAGACCCGGGTCCGATCCTGACCTCCTGCGGACTTTACACGTTTGTCCGTCCTCACCTTCTCCATCGTGGTCTGGTTTGGCTCAGCCACCGAGCACCACACCCGGAGGCTGCAGCGAATCGTCCGATCAGCAGAGAAGGTTGTTGGCTGCAACCTTCCCTCCGTTGACGAACTGTACACTGCAAGGGCCAGGAAGCCAGCGGGCAAGATCATCTCTGACCCCTCTCACCCTGGCCACAAACTCTTTGAATCACTTCCCTCTGGAAGGCGACTCCGGACTGTCTAAGCTGCCACAGCCAGACATCAAAACAGTTTTTATCCACGAGTAGTTGCTCTACTCAACAGCCAAAAATCTGTAGCCTCCCTTTGATCTGGTATTTTGTTGGTTCACATGCTTGATCAATGGTGTTTTATCATGAATGTCTTATTATTATTAATGTTTAGTGTTTTCTGACTCATTCGTAACTGTCACTGTATGTCATGTTGTTACTTGTGGGCGGAGCACCAAGGCAAATTCCTTGTATGTGAATACTTGGCCAATAAACTTACTTACTTACTTACTTTACGCCCTGACGGCGTGGGTTTTCTCCGGGTGCTCCGGTTTCCTCCCACATCCCAAAGACGTGCGGGTTTGTAGGTTAATTGGACCCCGTAAATCGCCCCTGGTGTGTAGGGAGTGGACGGGAAAGTGGGATAAGATAGAACTGTGAACGGGTGATCTATGGCCAGCACGCACTTAGTGGGCCGAAGGGCCTGTTTCCATGCTGTATCTCTAATTAAAATCGTAGCGCTAGTTAATACAGAAACATCTGTATCACTAGTTAAAATGAACTTGTTTAGTTTAGTTCAGAGCTGCAGCGTGGACCACAGAGTCCGCGCCCACCAACAATCACCCCTACTCTAGTTAGAAACATAGAAACATAGAAAAATAGGTGCAGGAGGAGGCCATTCGGCCCTTCGAGCCTGCACCGCCATTCAATGTGATCATGGCTGATCATTCAACTCAGTATCCCGTACCTGCCTTCTCTCCATACCCCCTGATCCCTTTAGCCACAAGTGCCACATCTAACGCCCTCTTAAATATAGCCAATGAACTGGCCTCAACTACCTTCTGTGGCAGAGAATTCCAGAGACTCACCACTCTCTGTGTAAAGAATGTTTTCCTCATTTCGGTCCTAAAGGAATTCCCCCTTATCCTTAGACTGTGACCCCTTGTTCTGGACTCCCCCAACATCGGGAACAATCTTCCAGCATCCAGCTTGTCCAACCCCTTAAGAATTTTGTAAGTTTCTATAAGATCCCCCCTCAATTTTCTAAATTCCAGCGAGTACAAGCCGAGTCTATCCAATCTTTCCTCATATGAAAGTCCTGACATCCCAGGAATCAGTCTGGTGAATCTTCTCTGTACCCCCTCTATGGCAAGGGTTCTGTCACACACGCATGGGACAAGCTACAGAAGCCAATTAACTTGTAAACCTGCACGTCTTTGGAGTGTGGTAGGAAACCGGAGCCCCTGGAGAAAACCCACGCAGGTCACAGAGAGAACATTCTAACTTCTTACAGATAGCACCCGTAGTCAGGGTTGAACACGGGTCTCTGGTGCTGTGAGGCAGCAACTCTACCGCTGCACCCCTGTCGCAGTGTCGCCCCTGCACTAATTGCAAGGAAGATACAAAGTGCTTGAATAACTCAGTGGGTCAGGATGCAGCCTGAGCCACTGAGTTACTCCAGCACCTTACGCCTTTTTTTCCTAAACCAGCATCTGCAGTTCCTTGTTTTTCTCTGTAATGTCAATGAAGAATATCTGCTGGAACTTCCTCTTGGGAGGGGGGAAGTCCAGCTTAGACTGCGAGAGTTAAGGGCTGCAGATTCAACAGGGAAAACACTGGCCTGACGAGGTGCCACACCTGGTGGATGAATCAAGTCATCGAGTCGTTCAGCACGGAAACAGGCCCTTCAACCCAACTCAGCCATCTTAGATGGACCAGGATGCCCCATCTAAGCTAGTTCCACCCACCGCTAGTTTGGCCCATATCCCTCTATAGCTTTCCTTCGCTTGCGGGCGGCGCACCAAGGCAAATTCCTTGTATGTGAATACTTGGCCAATAAACGTATTCATTCTTATTCATTCACACCTGTTCAAGTGACTTTGTTGTCTTGTTGTGAAGAAGGGTCTCGAACTGAAACTTCACCCATTTCTTGTTCGGAAGAAGGTTCTCGACCCGAAACGTCACCCATTCCATGTTATTTCTCCAGAGATGCTGCCGATCCCGCTGAGTTTCTCCACCATTTGGTGTCTTATCTTCGATGTCACCCAACATTTGCAGTTCTTTCCTACGCTTTAAATCTTGCTTCTGTATCTGCCACGACTAGATCCTCTGGCAGCTACTTCCATATACCAACTATGCTCGGAGCAAAACCAACTCCCTTTCCCCTTCCCATCTTAAACGCATGTCCTCTGGTGCTTGGTTCCCCTATCCTGGGATGAAAACTTTGTGCATTCACCCTACTGTTCCCCTCATGACTTTATACACCTCTATAAGATCATCCCTCAGCCTACTGCGCGCCAAGGAATAAAGCCCGAGAAACATAGAAAATAGGTGCAGGAGGAGGCCATTCGGCCCTTCGAGCCAGCACCGCCATTCATTGTGATCATGGCTGATCGTCCCCTATCAATAACCCGTGCCTGCCTTCTCCCCATATCCCTTGACTCCACTAGCCCCTAGAGCTCTATCTAACTCTCTCTTAAATCCATCCAGTGATTTGGCCTCCACTGCCCTCTGTGGCAGGGAATTCCACAAATTCACAACCCTCTGGGTGAAAAAGTTTTTTCTCACCTCAGTCTTAAATGACCTCCCCTTTATTCTAAGACTGTTGCCCCTGGTTCTGGACTCGCCCAACATTGGGAACATTTTTCCTGCATCTAGCTTGTCTAATCCTTTTATAATTTTATATGTTTCTATGAGATCCCCCCTCATCCTTCTAAACTCCAGTGAATAGCCTATAGCACGAGTCCAGGCAACATCCTCATTCAACCTTCTCCACACTCTGTCTTTGATACTTCTATCCCACGTTTGACTATTCAAGACCAATCTCTGCTTTAAAAATACCCCATGACATGTCCTCCATAGCCGCCTGTGGCAATGAGTTCCACAGAGGCCAGAGGCACCATTTAGACATTACCCAGTCCCAGTCTTAGGATTGTCACGGTGGCGCAGCGGTAGAGTTGCTGCCTTACAGCAAATACAGCGCCGGAGACCCGGGTTCCATCCCGACTACGGGTGCTGTCTGTTCAGAGTTTGTACCTCCTCCCTGTGACCTGCGTGGGTTTTCTCCGAGATCTTCCGTTTCAATAGATAATAGACAATAGGTGCAGGAGGAGGCCATTCGGCCCTTCGAGCCAGCACCGACATTCAATATGATCATGGCTGATCATCCCCAATCAGTACCCCGTTCCTGCCTTCTCCCCATATCCCCTGACTCCGCTATCTTTAAGAGCCCTATCTAGCTCTCTCTTGAAAGCATCCAGAGAACCTGCCTCCACCGCCCTCTGAGGCAGAGAATTCCACAGACTCACAACCCTCTGTGTGAAAAAGTGTTTCCTCATCTCCGTTTTAAATGGCTCACCCCTTATTCTTAAACTGTGGCCCCTGGTTCTGGACTCCCCCAACAGCGGGAATATGTTTCCTGCCTCTAGTGTGTCCAAACCCTTAACAATCTTATATGTTTCCTCCCACACTCCAAAGAAGTGCAGGTTTGTCGGTTAATTGGCTTGGTATAAATGTAAAAACTGTCCCTCGTGCGTGTAGGATAGCGTTAATGAGCGGGGATCGCTGGTTGTCACGGACCCGGTGGGCTGAAGGGCCTGTTTCCGCACTGTATCTCTAACTAAACTAAGTCGCAGTTGGCCAAGAAGCCAATGCCAGCCATCGCCTCCATCCCGGTCGTCCAGTGAGCCCTCGTCCCTCTCCTTGCACGGCCCCGCTTCAGCTCTTGTTCACCTTGGGAGTGCCTCCTGCAGCTGACCTCGAGGGCACAGAAGGTAAGACCACCCTGGTTCTTCTCTACCCAGCCTCCATCCCTCCCTCCCTCCCTCCCACCCTCCGCACTCCTCTGGGGTCCCTGGTCTTCAGGGGGCACAATGGGGGAAAATCACAGAGAGGCAACACAAACGGCTGGAAGAGCCCAGCGGGTCAGGCAGCATCTGTGGAGGGAATGAAGGGGTGGTGCTTCTTCACCCTTGTGTCGCGGTTATTGTTGACTGTTAGTTATAATCAGGGCGGCACCAATGACCAGGTTCGATCCTGACCTCAGGTGCTGTCTGTGTGGAGTTCTGCCTGTGACCACGTGGGCGCCCTCCTGGTGCTCCGGTTTCCTCCCACTTACTAAAGATGTGGGGGTTTGTGGGTTAATTGGCTTCTGTAAAATGCCCCCCGTGTGTAAGGCGTAGATGATAAAGAGGGATAAGAGGGATCGTGTGAATGGGTGATCGATGGTCGGCGTAGACTCAGTGGGATGAAGGGCCTGTTTCCATGCTGAAACTCTTGATCACTTTTTAATCAATATCTATCACCCCAAATAGACAATAGACAATAGGTGCAGGAGTGGGCCATTCAGCCCTTTTTTGCCCAGCGAGTTGTGAGTCTGTGGAATTCTCTGCCTCTGAGGGCGGTGGAGGCCGATTCTCTGGATGCTTTCAAGAGAGAACTAGATAGGGCTCTTAAAGATAGCGGAGTCAGAGGATATGGGGAGAAGGCAGGGACGGGGTACTAGAAACATAGAAACGTAGAAAATAGGTGCAGGAGGAGGCCATTCGGCCCTTCAAGGCAGCACCGCCATTCAATATGACCATATAACCATATAACAATTACAGCACGGAAACAGGCCCTCTCGGCCCTTCCAGTCCGTGCCGACCATTTATTTTCCCCTAGTCCCATCTACCTGCACTCAGACCATACCCCTCCATTCCCTTCCCGTCTGCTATCAATAACCCGTGCCTGCCTTCTCCCCATATCCCTTGACTCCACTGGCCCCTAGAGCTCTATCCAGGAACGGGACACTGATTGCGGACGATCAGCCATGATCACATTGAATGGGGGTGCTGGCTCGAAGGGCCGAATGGCCCACTCCTGCACCTATTGTCCATTGCTAGTGTGCGGGGATCGCTGGTCGCTTGCCGAAGGGCCTGTTTCTGGGGCGCTGTACCTCGAAACCAGACGCGACTAAACTAAAGCTCGAGAACAGCGCTCCAGTCTGCGCAGGCAATGCGGAGAGCTGTAACCTCTCATTTCTGGTCTGCTCCCAATTTAACCCGGAGCTTCCATTTGACTGAGTGCCTGATGATAAGATGTGATTCACAATACAAATATAAACAATGTACTAGGTACAGCGACTGACAGACTTTCATCTTGGAATCGGCGCCGCTTTACCAGGATGGAGAGGAAGCTCAGTCATTTGTGGAGTGGGCCTGAACCCAGCTGACTGAGGCTGGCAGGCAACCTTTGCCAAGACACACACACACATTCCTCTCCTATTATCTGCTCTCGGGACGCGGCTGGCATGCAGGCTCGTTTCCTTACAACGTGCAACTTGTACAGCTGAGGAACAGTGCCTTCGGCCCCTCAAGGCCTGTGCCGAACATGACCCCGAGGCACTGGCCCAGAGTGGATGTGGAGAGGATGTTTCCCACAGGTGGGAGAGTCTAGGTCCAGAGGGCACAGCCTCGGGGGGGGGGGGGGAAGGACGTTCCTTTAGCCATATAACCATATAACAATTACAGCACGGAAACAGGCCATCTCGGCCCTTCAAGTCCGTGCCGAACAACTTTTTTCCCTTAGTCCCACCTGCCTGCACTCATACCATAACCCTCCATACCCTTCTCATCCATATGCCTATCCAATTTATTTTTAAATGATACCAACGAACCTGCCGCCACCACTTCCACTGGAAGCTCATTCCACACCGCTACCACTCTCTGAGTAAAGAAGTTCCCCCTCATGTTACCCCTAAACGTCTGTCCCTTAATTCTAAAGTCATGTCCTCTTGTTTGAATCTTCCCTATTCTCAAAGGGAAAAGCTTGTCCACATCAACTCTGTCTATCCCTCTCATCATTTTAAAGACCTCTATCAAGTCCCCCCTTAACCTTCTGTGCTCCAAAGAATAAAAACCTTTTGGGGGAGTCCAGAACCAGGGGCCACAGTTTAAGAATGAGGAGTAGGCCATTTAGGACTGTGATGAGAAAAACCTTAACCTTTCTCTGTAACTTAGTTGCTGGAACCCAGGCAACATTCTAGTAAATCTCCTCTGTACCCTCTCTATTTTGTTGACATCCTTCCTATAATTGGGCGACCAAATTATAGGAAGGAGATGAGGAGGAATGTCTTTAGTCAGACGGGTGGTGCATCTGTGGGACTCATTGCCACAGGCGGCTATGAAGGCCAAGTCGGTGGATATTTTTAAAGTGGAGGGTTACACAAAAGGCTGGAGAAACTCAGCGGGTGCACTTAGCAGCATCTGAGGAGCGAAGGAGATAGGCGACGTTTCGGGTCGAGACCCTTCTTCAGACCTTCTTAAAGTGGAGATTGGCAGGTTCTTGATTAGTGTGGGTGTCCAAGGTTATGGGGAGAAGGCAGGAAAATGGGGTTGAGAGGGAAAGATGCACCAGGCATGATTGATTGAATGAATGGTGGAGTACATTCATAGAAAATAGAAAAATAGGTGCAGGAGGAGGCCATTCGGCCCTTCGAGCCAGCACTTGCATTCATTGTGATCATGGCTGATCATCCACAATCAGTAACCCGTGCCTGCCTTCTCCCCATATCCCTTGATTCCACTAGCCCCTAGAGCTCTATCTAACTCTCTTTTAAATCCATCCAGTGAATCAGCCTCCACTGCCTTCTGTGGCAGAGAATTCCACAGATTCACCCTCTCTGGGTGAAAATGTTTTTTCTCATCTCAGTCCTAAATGGCCTACTCCTCATTCTTAAACTGTGGCCCCTGGTTCTGGACTCCCCCAAAAGGTCTTTATTCTTTGAAGCGCAGAAGGTTAAGGGGGGGACTTGATTGAGGTCTTTAAAATGATGAGAGGGATAGACAGAGTTGACGTGGATAAGCTTTTCCCATTGAGGGTAGGGAAGATTCAAACAAGAGGGCATGACATGAGAATTAAGGGACAGACGTTTAGGGGTAACATGAGGGGGAACTTCTATTTTCCCCTAGTCCCATCTACCTGCACTCAGACCATACCCCTCCATTCCCTTCCCGTCCATATACCTATCCACTTTACTTTCAAATGTTAAAATCGATCCTGCCTCCACCACTTCTGCAGGAAGATCATTCCACACAGCCACCACTCTCTGAGTAAAGAGGTTCCCCCTCATGTTACCCCTAAACTTCTGTCCCTTAATTCTCATGTCATGCCCTCTTGTTTGAATCTTCCCTACCCTCAATGGGAAAAGCTTATCCACGTCAACTCTGTCTATCCCTTTCATCATTTTAAAGACCTCAATCAAGTCCCCCCTTAACCTTCTGCGCTCCAAAGAATAAAGACCTAACTTGTTCAACTACCTCCTCCGGCAGCTCGTTCCATACACCCGCCACCCTCTGTGTGAAAAAGTTACCCCTCGGATTCCTATTAAATCTTTTCCCCTTTATTTTAAACCAATGTCCTCTGGTCCTCGATTCCCCTACTCTGGACGAGAGACTCTGTGCTTCTACCCGACCTATTCCTCTCATTTTATGCACCTCTATACCAAAAGTACGATGTAAATGGGTGGAATTATTATTGTAAGAGTCTGCTACACCATGGGGGTTAAAGCACGGGGTACATGGATAACAGAGGTGTCTGCAATCAACCAGTGAATTGAAGACATAGATTTTTTTGTTTAGAATTACAGCGCCGAAACTGGCCCTTCTGCACCTACCACTCTTCCAGCTTCAGGATGACATTTAAGTTCAATATTATCACAGTATCTGCCTCAACTAATTCCTCTGGCAGTTCGTTCCATATACCCACTATCCTCTGTGTGAAAACGTTGCCCCTTAAGTTCCTATTAAATCTTTCTCCTCACACCTTAAACCTATCTCCTCTGGTTCTCGACTCCCCTACCCTTGGAAAAGGATTCTGTGCTTTAAGCTGTGAATTTGGGAGTCTGTGGAATTCTCTGCCACAGAAGGCAGTGCAGGCCAATTCACTGGAGGTTATCAAGAGAGAGTTAGATTTAGCTCTTAGGGCTAACGGAATCAAGGGATATGGGGAAAAAGCAGGAACTGGGTACTGATTTTGGATGATCAGCCATGATCATATTGAATGGCGGTGCTGGCTCTACTCCTGTACCTATTTCTATGCTTGTGTGTGTGTGTGTGTGCGTGTGTGTGTGCGTCTGTGTGTGTGTGTGTGTGTGTGTGTGTGTGTGTGTGTGTGTGTGTGTGTGTGTGTGTGTGTGTGTGTGTGTGTGTGTGTGTGTGTCTGTCTGTTGGTGTCTGTGTGTGTGTGCACACGTGTGTGTGTGCACGAGAGTGTGCGTGTGTGTCTGTCTGTGTCTCTGTGTGTGTAGGTGACCGTGTGTGCGTATGTCTGTGTGTGTGTGTAAGTGAGTGTGTGTGTGTGTGTGTGTGTGTGTGTGTACGTGAGTGTGTGCGCGTGTGTGTGCACGTGAGTGTGTGTGCTTGTGTATGTGAGTGTGTACGTGAGTGTGTGAGTGCACGTGTGTGTGTGTGAGTGCACGTGAGTGTGTGTGTGTGTATGTGAGTGTGTGTGCGTGTGTGTGTGTGTTTGTGTGTGCACGTGAGTGTGTGTGCTTGTGTACATGAGTGCGTGTGTGTGTACATGAGTGCGTGTGTGTACGTGAGCGTGTGCGCGTGTCTGTGTGTGTGTGTGTGTGTGTACATGAGTGCGTGTGTGTGCACGTGAGTGTATGTATGTGTGTCTATTAGAGAGACAGAGGGAGACAGCAGTGACTCACACCTCCCTGTCGGTGCTCAGCAGGGGGGCACGTTCATACCACAACCACCACATCCTCAGCCAGGAACAAAAGTAGCAGCAATTTCATCTCAGTGAAGAATCAGCCACACAACAGATAAACCCCACCCAGAGAGCAGAGCTAGAGACGTTGTGCGTGCTATGTCCAGTCATCACAATAGACAATAGACAATAGGTGCAGGAGTAGGCCATTTGGCCCTTCATGGCTGATCATCCCCAATCAGTGCCCCGTTCCTGCCTTCTCCCCATATCCCCTGACTCCGCTATTTTTAAGAGCCCTATCCAGCTCTCTCTTGAAAGCATCCAGAGAACCGCCCTCCACCGCCCTCTGAGGCAGAGAATTCCACAGACTCACCACTCTCTGTGAGAAAAAGTGTTTCCTCGTCTCTGTTCTAAATGGCTTACTCCTTATTCTTAAGCTGTGGCCCCTGGTTCTGGACTCTGCCAACATCGGGTACATGTTTCCTGCCTCTAGTGTGTCTAAGCCCTTAACAATCTTATATGTGTCAATGAGATAATCGTTTGCGTTTGCGTTTACGCTTGTGGTTGTAACGTGACAAAATGTGGAAAAGTTCAAGGGGTATGAAACCTTTTGCAAGCCACTGTACAAGGCTGAAACTGGCCCTTTAGCTCACTGAGCCCGTGCCGACTAACAAGCACCCTGTACACTAACACTATCCTGTACACTAGGAATGACTACAAGTACCGAAGCCAATTAACCTCCAAACTTGTACATCTTTGGAATATGGGAGGAAACCGGAGCACTCGGAGAAATCCCACGCGGGTCACAGGGTGAACGTGCAAACGCTGTACAGACAGCACCCGCAGTCAGGATCGAACCCGGGTCTCTGGTGCTGTGAGGCAACGACTCTACCGCTGCGCCACTGTGCCACCTAATAGATTTCATTCAATTGATTTAAAGATTTAATATGAACATGAGCAGAACTTTTTCACATAGAGGATACGGAAGCAGATATATAAAATGAAAGTACAGATAGCCCGTGCCTTCTCTCTCCATCCCCTCCCCCTTCCCAGTTCCCCCACTGGTCTTACTGTCTCCGACTACATTCTATCTCTGTTCCGCCCCCTCCCCTGACATCAGTCTGAAGAAGGGTCTCGACCCGAAACGTCGCCCGTTCCTTCTCTCCAGAGATGCTGCCTGTCCCGCTGAGTTACTCCAGCATTTTGTGTCTATCTTCGACGAGAGTGCAGATGTTTCACAAGGATGTTGGCCGGGACCTGAGGGCCTGTGATATAGGGAGAGGTTGGGGAAGCTAGGTCTTTATTCCTTGGAGTGCAGGAGTCTGACGGGTGATTTTATAGGGGTGTATAAAATCATGAGGGGGATAGACAGGGTGAATGTCCAGAATCGTTCACTCAGTCGAACCAGAGGGGATAAGTTTAAGGCGAGAGTGGAAAGATATAATTGGAATCTGAGGGCCTACTTTTTCACACAGTCAGGTAATGGTGGATGGCTGCTTGTCGGGTTGGAGGCAGGTGACTAGTGGGGTGCCTCAGGGATCTGTGTTGGGTCCTTTGTTGTTTGTCATGTACATCAATGATCTGGATGAAGGGGTGGTAAATTGGATTAGTAAGTATGCAGATGATACCAAGATAGGGGGTGTTGTGGATAATGAAGAGGATTTCCAAAGTCTACAGAGTGATTTAGGCCAGTTGGAAAAATGGGCTGAAAGATGGCAGATGGAGTTTAATGCTGATAAATGTGAGGTGCTACACCTTGACAGGACAAATCAAAATAGGACGTACATGGTAAACGGTAGGGAATTGAAGAATACAGTTGAACAGAGGGATCTGGGAATAACTGTGCATTGTTCCTTGAAGGTGGAATCTCATATAGATAGGGTGGTAAAGAAAGCTTTTGGTATGCTAGCCTTTATAAATCAGAGCATTGAGTATAGAAGCTGGGATGTAATGTTAAAATTGTACAAGGCATTGGTGACACCAAATCTGGAGTATGGTGTACACTTTTGGTCGCCCAATTATAGGAAGGATGTCAACAAAATAGAGAGCGTACAGAGGAGATTTACTAGAATGTTGCCTGGGTTTCAACAGCTAAGTTACAGAGATAGGTTGAATAAGTTAGGTCTTTATTCTCTGGAACGCAGAAGGTTAAGGGGGGACTTGATAGAGGTCTTTAAAATGATGAGAGGGATAGACAGAGTTGATGTGGACAAGCTTTTCCCTTTGAGAATAGGGAAGATTCAAACACGAGGACATGACTTTAGAATTAAGGGACAGAAGTTTAGGGGTAACATGAGGAGGAACTTCTTTACTCAGAGAGTGGTAGCGGTGTGGAATGAGCTTCCAGTGGAAGTGGTGGTGGCAGATTCGTTGGTATCATTTAAAAATAAATTGGATAGGCATATGGATGAGAAGGGTATGGAGGGTTATGGTATGAGTGCAGGCAGGTGGGACTAAGGGAAAAAAGTTGTTCGGCACGGACTTGAAGGGCCGAGATGGCCTGTTTCCGTGCTGTAATTGTTATATGGTTATATGGAACTAGCTGCCAGAGGAGTTAGTTGAGGCAGATACTATCATAATATATGAAAGATACAAAAGTGCGGAGTAACTCAGCAGGTAAGGCAGCATCTCTGGAGAAGGTTGATAGGCGACACTTCTGCTTGGGATCCATCTTCACATATATGTTCAGGTACATGGATAGGAAAGGTTCAGAGAGAACGACCCGATTCTGATTTCTACCAAAGATAGGCACGAAATGCTGGAGTAACTCAGCTGGTCAGGCAGCATCTCCGGAGAACATAAAATGTTTCATCAGTTCATATTTCATAGGATATTTTTAAAATTATTTCCATAGTGGTTAATATTCAACTGGATCCCGATCCTAAATGAATAATACTGGGCATATCTGAACAATACCTAAAACTGACAATAAACCAAAGAAATTTCCTGGGTTATAGTATAATAACTGGGAAAAAACTAATATTAAAATTTTGAAAAAAAACCTGCATCCCCTACAATTAAAATGTGGATTATGGAGATGTCGGAGACCTTAAATCTGGAAAAAATGAGATTTGTCTTAATTGACAAACCAGAATTATATATTAGAATATGGTCTCCATTCATAGATTATTTGAAGGGGTAGAATGGGCCGGCGCTGAGGCCTGACGGAAGCTTGAACCCAGGACTAGACAAATAGTTTTGTTTTCTTACCTACGGACCTATCTCCTAAGTTGTATTATGGATAGTTTATTTTATGTTTCTAAGTTTTTTTTTTCCTTTCTCTTAATTTTTTCTATCTATAAAACCAAAAAAAAAGTGCATAGTTCATAAGTTATAGGATCAGAATTAGGCCATGCGGCCCATCAGGTTATCCACTTTGGTGGCAAGAACAGGAAGGCAGATTATTATCAGGTTAGGAAAAGGGGAAGTGCAACGGGATCTGGGGGTCCTTGTACATCAGTCAATGAAAGTAAGCATGCAGGTACAGCAGGCAGTGAAGAAAGCCAACGGCATGTTGGCCTTCATTGTGAGAGGAGTTGAGTATAGGAGCAAAGCGGTCCTACTGCAGTTGTACAGGGCCCTAGTGAGACCGCACCTGGAGTATTGTGTTTCCCTGCTGGGTGATGCCACCACTCGTCTGTTCACATCGTCTGTTGTATCCCGCTTTTCTGAGACAACCCGTGGTGAGCAAATGGATGGAAATTGGAGGGATTCACGGCCCGGTTGGAAGCCACAGTGTTGCTGAGAGTTGTGGCTTGGTTGGGAACTGGGTTTAGGGTCATGAACGTGGGCGTGATTCTCAGAGTCAAAGCATAGTCTGTCCAAGAGTTGACATATGTCATAGCTAGGGGGGAGGCAGCACAATATGGTGCTCTCTAAATGGCGTCAGGTTGGGAAAAGGGGAAGTACAACGGGATCTGGGGGTCCTTGTACATCAGTCTAAGAAAGTAAGCATGCAGGTACAGCAGGCAGTGAAGAAAGCGAATGGCATTATCGAATATAGGAGCAAAGAGGTCCTTCTGCAGTTGTACAGGGCCCTAGTGAGACCACACCTGGAGTATTGTGTGCAGTTTGGGTCCCCTAATTTGAGGAAGGACATTCTTGCAATTGAGGGACTGCAGCGTAGGTTTACAAGGTTAATTCCCGAGATGGCGGGAGTGTCATATGCTGAGAGAATTGAGCAGCTGGGCTTGTACACTCTGGAGTTTAGAAGGATGAGAGGATGATACATGGTTTCCAAATTTTCCAAATAAAAAACTGAAAGGTGTGGCGTGCTGTTTGTTCACTAATGTTCTCTAACAAACCTCTGAGGCCTTCAGAGAACAGCTGTATTTATACTGAGATTAGATTACACACAAGTGGACTCTATTTACTAATTAGGTGACTTCTGAAGGCAATTGGTTGCACTGGATTTTATTTAGGGGTATCAGAGTAAAGGGGGCTGAATACTTTTGCATGCCACACTTTTCAGTTTTTCATTTGTAAAAGAATTTGAAAACCATGTATCATTTTCCTTCCACTTCACAATTATCCCCGTTCCTGCCTTCTCCCCATTCTTGCCTTCTTCCCATTTCCCCTGACTCCGCTATCTTTAAGAGCCCTATCTGGCTCTCTCTTCAAAGTATCCACAGAACCGGCCTCTCTCTGGGTGAAAAAGTGTTCCCTCGTCTCAGTTAGAAACATAGAAACATAGAAAAATAGGTGCAGGAGTAGGCCATTCGGCCCTTCGAGCCTGCACCGCCATTCAATGTGATCATGGCTGATCATCCAACTCAGTATCCCATACCTGCCTTCTCTCCATACCCCCTGATCCCTTTAGCCACAAGTGCCACATCTAACGCCCTCTTAAATATAGCCAATGAACTGGCCTCAACTACCCTCTGTGGCAGAGAATTCACCACTCTCTGTGTGAAAAATGTTTTTCTCATCTTGGTCCCAAAAGACTTCCCCCTTATCCTCATCTCGGTCCTAAAGGAATTCCCCCTTATCCTTAGACTGTGACCCCTTGTTCTGGACCTCCCCAACATTGGGTCTCTCATTGTAACTCAAACCAACAGGTCCAGGTCACATCCAAGCAGACTCTGCCTTGGTTGGTACTTGGATAGTAGGTGCCAGTAATTCCAGGTGCCGAGGCTTCTGTCATTAAGCTCGAAAGAGAGCGGCAAAGATTTTGGAGGATGTTGCCAGGACTCGAGGCCCTGAGCTACAGGGGGAGGTTGGGCAGGCTGGGGCTTTATTCCTTGGAGCGCAGGAAGGATGAGGCATGAGGGGAATGCACAGTGTTTTACCCAGATTGGAGGAATCAAGAGACACAGGTCAAAGGTTTAAAATGAGAGGAGAAAGATTTAATCAGAACTTGAGGAGCAACCTTTAGAGGCGGCACGGTGGCGCAGCGGTAGAGTTGCTGCCTCACAGCGCCAGAGACCCGGGTTCCATCCTGACTATGGGTGTTGTCTGTACGGAGTTTGTACATAGAAACATAGAAAATAGGTGCAGGAGGAGGCCATTCGGCCCTTCGAGCCAGCACCGTCATTCATTGTGATCATGGCTGATCGTCCTCTATCAATAACCCGTGCCTGCCTTCTCCCCATATCCCTTGATTCCACTAGCCACTTGAGCTCTACCTAACTCTCTCTTAAATCCACCTAGTGATTTGGCCTCCACTGCCCTCAGTGGCAGGGAATTCCACAAATTCGCAACTCACTGGGTGAAAACGTTTTTTCTCACCTCAGTCTTAAACGGCTTCCCATAGAAACATAGAAACATAGAAATTAGGTGCAGGAGTAGGCCATTCGGCCCTTCGAGCCTGCACCGCCATTCAATATGATCATGGCTGATCATCCAACTCAGTATTCCGTACCTGCCTTCTCTCTATACCCTCTGATCCCCTTAGCCACAAGGGCCACATCTAACTCCCTCTTAAATATAGCCAATGAACTGGCCTCAACTACCCTCTGTGGCAGAGAGTTCCAGAGACCCACGACTCTCTGTGTGAAAAAAAGTCCTTCTCATCTCGGTCCTAAAGGATTTCCCCCTTATCCTTAAGCTGTGACCCCTTGTCCTGGACCTCCCCAACATCGGGAACAATTATTCCCCTTTATTCTAAGACTATGGCCCCTGGTTCTGGACTCGACCCAACATTGGGAACATTTTTCCTGCATCTAGCTTGTCCAGTCCTTTTATAATTTTATATGTACGTTCTCCCCGTGACCCGCGTGGGTTCCAGTTTCTCCCCACACTCCAAAGACGTGCAGGTCTGTAGGCTAATTGGCTTCTGTAGGATTGAACTAGTGTACGGGTAAACGCTGGTCTCTGCGCTGAAGGGCCTGAATCTCTAAAACTGAAACTGAAACATGGGACTAAAGAGCAGCAAGCATCTGTGTGACCATGCAAGTAGGGAAGAAAGTCTTAGACCAACACACAGTGCTGGAGTAACTCCACGGGTCAGGCAGCATCTCTGGAGAAAAAGGGTAGGTGATGTTTCGGGTCGAGACCCTTCTTCTGACTCTTAACTGTGTAGATTTGGTCCCCAAATTTGAGGAAGGACATCCTTGCTGTTGAGGGAGAGCAGCGTAGGTTCACAAGGTTAATTCCTGGGATGGCGGGACTGTCATATGCTGAGGGAATAAAGCGGCTGGGCTTGTACACTCTGGAGTTTAGATGGATGAGAGGGAATCTTATTGAAACATATATTAAGGGTTTCGACACGCTAGAGGCAGGAAACATGTTCCCGATGTCGGGGGAGTCCAGAACCAGGCGCCACAGTTTAAGAATAAGGGGTAGGCCATTTAGAACGGAGACGAGGAAACACTGTTTCACACAGAGAGTGGTGAGTCTGTGGAATTCTCTGCCTCAGAGGGCGGTGGAGGCCGGTTCTCTGGATACTTTCAAGAGAGAGCTAGAGAGGGCTCTTAAAGATAGTGGAGTCAGGGGATATGGGGAGAAGGCAGGAACGGGGTACTGATTGGGGATGATCAGCCATGATCACATTGAATGCCAGTGCTGGATCAAAGGGCCGAATGTCCTCCTCCTGCACCTATTGTCTATTGTCTATTAAGCCACAATAAAGCTGACATCACTGTGTCTGAAGAAGGGTCTCGCCCCGAAACGTCACCTATCTCCTTCGCTCCTTAGATGCTGCTGCGCCCGCTGAGTTTCTCCAGCTTTTTGTGTATCCATCACTGTGTCTTCACCGCTTTCCATTTTATTTTGCAGATTGAAACTTCAAAACTGGAGCCCGAGATCCAGTCAAAAACTCTGGGCGAACGTTCCTTTTACAATAAGGGTCTGTGATGTCTCCATCTCTCTGGGCCGATGAAGAGAAAATCTCCTGATTATGGTGTCTGGTTGTTAATAATGACAGGGCCTTCCTTGCATAATTTGACTAATTGCCGCTAACTACAAATCAACGTTATAAAATTCACACTGCATCGCCGAAGTCTTACTCATCGATTCTCCAACCAGGAACTGTTTTGGTCGTGAAATCTTCCCTCACTCGGCTAATAGGGTAATGGTTCCAGGCTACCAGATGCAAAGGCTCGATAGGGCCTCGGAGGCCATGCTCACCATCCTGCTGGTGCTATTTCATTCCCGGAGCTCTTCAAGTAACCTCAATGCCCTTCTGAAGAGTCTGAAGAAGGGTCCAACCCTAAAATGTAATCTTCCCGGCTGTTATCAGGCAACTGAACCATCCTGCCCCAACCAGAGGGCGGTCCTGAACTACCATCTACCTCTTTGATGACCCTCGGACTATCCTTGATTGGACTTTGCTGGCTTTACCTTGCACTGAACCTTATTCCCGTATCATGTATCTCTACACTGTAAATCGTAATCACGTATTGTCTTTCTGCTGACTGGTTAGCACGCAACAAAAGCTTTTCACTGCACCTCGGGCACACGTGACAACAAATTGAACTGAACTAAACTGAAGCAAAGAAGGACCCTGTCCCAAAACGTCATCAATCTAATCTAAAGAAGGATCCCAACATGAAATGTCAACAATCTAGTCTGAAGAAGGGTCTCGTCCTGAGACGTTGTCTGTCTCGTCTGAAGAAGGTCTGTCTCGTCTGGATGCTTTCAAGAGAGAGCTAGATAGGGCTCTTTAAAATAGCGGAGTCAGGGGATATGGGGAGAATGTGTTAAAGAAGGAACTGCAGATGCTGGAGAATCGAGGGTTACACAAAAAGCTGGAGAAACTCAGCGGGTGCAGCAGCATCTAAGGAGCGAAGGAGATAGGCGACGTTTCGGGTCGAGACCCTTCTTCATATGGGGAGAAGGCAGGAACGGGGTACTGATTGTGGATGATCAGCCATGATCACATTGAATGGCGGTGCTGGCTCGAAGGGCCGAATGGCCTACTCCTGCACCTATTGTCTATTGACTATTGTCTATTGTAAGGGGCCCGACTTGAAACATCATCAGTCTAATCTGAAGACGTGTCCCGTCCCGAAACATCAAGGGTCCCGACCCGAAGACGGGTCCGGAACCCGAAGTGTCGCCTGTCCATTCCCTCCACAGATGCTGCCTGACCCGCTGAGTCCCTGTGCTTTTTGCTGGCGATCCGTGTATTCACCGCTCCGCTCCTCTGCAATTTTCTCCGTGAGCTGTTGACGCAGTTCACCTCCAGTGGCTGGTGGATTCCAGTCTCACCGTTGGATCCTTATGCCAAACAGCAGAGGTTCAGCTCAGTTTCGATTAGAGTTACAGCACGGAAACAGGCCCTTCTGGAAAAAACGGCACCCGTTCCTTCTCCCCACAGCTGCTGCTGCCTGTCCCGCTGAGTTTCCCCCGGCTTTTCTGTGTCTACCTCCAGCCCACCGAGTCTGCGCCGACCAGCGATCCCCGCACCCTGACACTATCCTACACACACACACTAGGGACAATTTTACATTGATACCAAAGCCAATTAACCTACAAACCTGCACGTCTTTGGAGCGTGGGAGTGAACCGGAGCAACCGGAGCAAACCCACGCCGGGTCACGGGGAGAGCGTACAAACTCCGTACAGACGGCACCCGTAGTCGGGATTGAACCCGGGTCTCCGGCGCTGTGAGGCAGCGACTCTACCGCTGCGCCACCGTGACTGCCCACAGTGCCCAGGTTTTAGGGGATAACTTGCTAAAACAGGCACCGATGTGCGAGTGTGCCCAATAAGAGCTTGGCACTTATCACAATGAGTCCGCCATTGACATTCACTCCCTCTGCTCCAAGGCAGTGAGTGGCTCAGTGGTAGAATGCAACTCAACTTCAATTATCATCTGTGGAGCAGAAGGGTGGGGGGGGGGGTGGGGGGGGGTGAGGCAGCAGGGAGAAGCAGTCAGTTGCATTCACACTCATTTTCTTTACTCCTTATTCCCGACACTTCTGAAGACGGGTTTCGGCCTATTCATTTTCTCCAGAGATGCTGCCTAACCCGCTGAGTTACTCCAGCACTTTGTGTCTATCCCTTGGCCCTCTTTATTCCACCGTGTATGAACGACTTCATGCTCTGCGCCAGTGAATTCCTTGGGTTAGCATTACTTGCATGTTCAGTGCAATTTAGAGGATGGAAACAGGCCCTTCGGCCCACCAAGTCCACGCCGACCAGCAATTGCCCGCTCGCGCTCGTTCCATCCGACCTACGGGGGGGCAATTTACAGCGGCTAACTACCGGACAAACGTACACGGGTTTTAATTTAGTTTCGAGATAAATCACGGAAACAGGCCTTAGGGCCCACTGAGTCCGTACCGACCAGCGACCCCCACACATTGACACTATCCGACAGGAGCAGCAAGTTTTATATTTTTAGACTTACCAAACCAATTAACCTGCAAACCTGTACATCTTTGGAGTGTGGGAGGAAACTGAAGATCTTGGGGGGGGGAACTGAAGACCTTGGTCACGGGGAGAACGTACAAACTATGTACAGACATGCACCCGCAGCCCGGATTGAAATCCGGTCTGTGGCGCTGTACCGCTGTTGGGCAGCAACGCTACCCGTACCATCAAGTACCTGCCGACCTCCACCTTAAAAATACCCAGGGTCGTCTGTGGCAATGAATTCCTTCTTACAGTATCTCCTTTCATTCTGAGGCTGTGGCCTCTGGTCCCCGACTCTCCCCCCAGTGGAAGCATCCCCCCCACATCCACTCTATCCAGGCCTTTCAATAAGGTCCTCCCCAAATCCATCAGTGCAGGCCCAGTGCCGACAAACGCTCATCATAGGTTAACCCACTCCTTCCCGAGATCATTCTTGTCAACCTCCTCTGGACCCTCTCCAGAGCCAGGACATCCTTCCTCAGATATGGGGCCCAAAATTTGCTCACACTATTCCAAATGAGCCCCAAAAGAGCCTCAACATGATGTCAAGACCAGATCGTGTCTGCACAGAATCCATATCCCTCCATTCCCTGCCTATCCATGTGCCTCATCGAATATCTCCTAAATGTCACTATCGTATTAGCATAGCACTCCTCAGTAATCCCGCTCTCCCACTGGTGATGCAGAAGGGTCTCGCCCCGAAACGTCACATAGTCCTTCTCTCCAGAGATGGTG
This sequence comes from Raja brachyura, assembly GCA_963514005.1. Next base: position 9,288,467 of record OY740781.1, read on the forward strand.
CCTGTCCCGCTGAGTTACTCCAGCATTTTGTGTCTGCCATAGAAACATAGAAAAAGGTGCAAGGGGCGGCCATTCGGCCCTTCATGCCAGCACCGCCATTCATTGTGATCATGGCTGATCGTCCCCAATCAATAACCCGTGCCTGCCTTCTCCCCATATCCCTTGACTCCACCAGCCCCTAGAGCTCTATCTAACTCTCTCTTAAACCCATCCAGTGATTTGGCCTCCACTGCCCTCTGTGACAGGGAATTCCACAAATTCACAGCTCTCTGGGTGAAAAGGATTTTTCTCACCTCAGTCTTAAATGGCCTCCCCTTTATTCTAAGACTGTGTGGCCCCTGGTTCTGGACTCGCCCAACATTGGGAACATTTTTCCTGCATCTAGCTTGTCCAATCCTTTTATAATTTTATATGTTCCTATAAGATTCCCCCTCATCCTTCTAAACTCCAGTGAATACTGGAGTCTGAAGAAGGGTCTCGACCCAAAACGTCGCCTACCTCCTTCGCTCCTTGGATGCTGCTGCACCCGCTGAGTTTCTCCAGCCTTTTGTGTACCCTCCAGTGGATACAAGCCTAGTCTTTTCAATCTTTCCTCATATGACAGTCCCGCCATCCCAGGGATCAATCTCGTGAACCTACGCTGCACTGCCTCAACCGCAAGGATGTCCTTCCTCAAATTAGGAGACCAAAACTGTACACAATACTCCACAATGGAATCCAGCTCCCTTGTTCCTGCACTCCGCAATTCCTCTCTCACAACCCCAAGAAAGACTCCCATCTGTTACGACTAACGAGGCTATTAGCTGAGCAAAAGTTTGTAAAGTTGGGTTACAAGCAAGGAAGGTGTGTTCACAACAGTCCCTGTCAGACTGTTAATCCATCTGCAACTCTTTCACTCTGATCTCTCAGGAAACATTTAAAAAAAAACACAATAACCTGCTCCTAAAAATAAAAGCAAGAATCATTGAGTATCAGCAACGGGAACAGTGGGCTCCGAACTTGGACTAGCACCCCTCATCCGAGCTTGCTACCCAGTCTGAAGAAGGGTCTCGACCCGAAACGCCACCTATTTCGTTTCTCCTGAGATGCTGCCCGTCCCGCTGAGTTACTCCAGCGTTTTGTATCTACCTTCGGTGTAAACCAGCATCTGCAGTTCCTTCCTACACATCCTCGACAACCCCGTGTCTGGGGCTACATGTGTTGGGCTATGATCGTATTCCATCTGGTGATGCAGTAACTCAGAAAGAATGAAGCACATATTGGAGAATGCCGATTCACCTTTTAAACCGGGACTTTTTAAAACAATTAATATGTCTTAAAATTAATAAATGGTATTTGTTTCTGCTATCTCTATTCTAAGCACTGAAAATCCCAGTATCTCTTATATACACGCGTACACACACACACACGCACAAGCACACACACATACGCATACACACACACACACACATACGCATACACACACACATACGCACATACGCATACGCACACACACGCACACACACACACACGCATACACACGCACACACACACATACGCATACACACACACCCACGCACACACACGCATACACACGCACACACACACATACGCATACACACACGCACACGCACACACACACATACGCATACACACACACCCACGCACACACACGCATACACACGCACACACACACATACGCATACACACACACCCACGCACACACACGCATACACACGCACACACACACATACGCATACACACACGCACACGCACACACACACATACGCATACACACACACCCACGCACACACACGCATACACACGCACACACACACATACGCATACACACACACCCACGCACACACACGCATACACACGCACACACACACACACACAGACAAAGACACAAGCATATATACATACACTCGCAGACACACACATTCACACTCACAGACAGATATACATGCACACATAGACAGACACACACATACACACACACGTACACAGAGGTATACACGCTGACACACATTTACACACATGCATACACACACACACACACATTTACATACACAGACAAACACTTTTGCACACACACAGACATTTACACACACGCGTACACACAGGCACGCACATTTACACACACGCATGCACACAGACATACATTTACACACGCATACACACAGGCACACACATTTACACACACGCATGCACACAGACATACCATTTACACATGCGTGCACACTGGCACACACATTTACACACAGACACACACATTTACACATGCAGACACATGAGTACCTAGTGGGCTGTATTTTCCACTGGGATTAGTGAGATATTTCAGCATCCTGACACAGCACCTTAGCCACAGATAGTCACCAGGAGTTTGAGGATGTGACCAGTAAAGAGGTGAATGCTACACTGTGGCCCCCGTGCTTTGGCAGTGTGACAGCAACCTGACCACTGTGGCGCAACGATTTGTCACGAATGGCTCGCACGACACCTGTTAACCAATGTGTTGAGATGAGAAAAGAATCACTGAAGCGAGTCAAGGGTCTCCCTGCCACTTCTGCCTGTGTTTGCGGTGGTGGGAGTCTTGTGTGACTGTTTTATGACCACACATATACCGGTTAGGTATATCGGTGACCAGTGGTACAGCACAGAAACAAACCCTTCAGCCCAACAACTCCATCCAAGCCCGCGAAACATTGCAGCGAATTGTGGACGCAGCCCAGACCATCGCACAAACCAACCTCCCTTCCATCGACTCCATCTACACCTCACGCTGCCTCGGCAAGGCCAGCAGCATCATCAAGGACCAGTCTCACCCCGGCCACTCCCTCTTCTCCCCTCTCCCATCAGGCAAGAGGTACAGAAGTGTGAAAACGCACACCTCCAAATTCAGGGACAGTTTCTTCCCCAGCTGTTATCAGGCAACTGGACCACCACAACCAGAGAGCAGTGCTGAACTACTATCTACCTCATTGGAAACCTGCGAACTGTCCTTGATTGGACTTTGCTGGCTTTACCTTGCACTAAAGCCAGCTGGAAAAGGGAGCCATCACTTCCTTTATCCTGTTTCTGTACACTGTGGGCGGCTCGATTGTAATCATGTAGTGTCTTTCCACTGACTGGATAGCGCGCAGCAAAAGCTTTTCACCGTACCTCGGTACACGTGACAATAATAAACGAAACTAAACTCTTTGGGATGTGGGAGGAAACCGGAGCACCCGGAGGAAACCCACTGGGGGAATACCCAATATCCTTTTCCCAGAGTAGGGGAATCAAGAAGCAGAGGTCACAGCTTTAAGGGGCTGTCCCACTGCGGCGACCTAATCCGCGAGTTCTGGCGGGTTTGCCCTCCACTCATACTCGCAGCATGGTCGACACGAGGTCCTAGGAGGTCTTTGTAACTCTCCTTCATGCTCAAGAGTGGTCCCCGTGTACTCGAGGCCTCAGCTAGGTCGAGCCGTATTTTTGAACATGTTGAAAAATGCCCGCGAGTAAAAAGAAGTTGCCATGGAAAAAATCGATATTTTTTTACTCGTAGGTTTAGTCGAGGTAGGTCGCAGTAGGTCAGCATGTTAGTCGTAGGTAATCGAGGGAAGTCGAAGGTAGTCGTAGATAGTCTTCAACATAGTCGAAGGGAGGTCGAAGGAGGTCGTCTTCACTCTCCACTATTCGGTGTCCAATTTTCCAGAAGCTAGTCGAGGCTAGTCTTCAACATAGTCGAAGGAGGTCTTCTACATAGTGGAAGGAGGTCTTCAACATAGTCGAAGGAGGTCTTCAACATGACACTTTTTCAAACTCCCAAACTCTTCTCAACTCGCCAATTAGGTCCCCGCAGTGGGACAGCCCCTTTAGGGTGGGAGGAGAAAGGTTGAATTGGTATCAGGAGCAACCTCTTCGCACAGAGGGTTGGTAACTGCATGGGACGAGATGCGAGAGGCGGTAGATACACAAGTTATAGGCCATTCGGCCCATTGAGTCTACTCCGCCATTCAATCATGGCTGATCTCTGCCTCCTAATCCCATATGCCACGGATAGGAAAGGTTCTCGAGGGATATGATCCCGGCCCGGTGCCACAGTTTCCTCATACCGACCAAGACGCTCCATCTACACTGATCCCACCAATAGCAACCTGAAGGATAACATTTTTTAATAAAGGGTGGTCTCACAAGCCGTCCACAGTGCACAGATACTGGATAAGGGATTCATGCTCTGGGCAAGATGAAGTCCCATCAAGGTTAGTCCGAATGTCACCGATGGTAGCCCAGGACCGCTCTCTAGTTGGTGAGAGGACGGTTCAGTTGCCTGATAACAGCCGGGAAGAAACTGCCCCTGAATCTGGAGGTGTGTGCGTTTTCACACTTCTGTACCTCTTGCCCGATGGGAGAGGGGAGAAGAGGGAGTGGCCGGGGTGCGACTGGTCCTTGATGATGCTGCCGGCCTTGCCGAGGCAGCGTGAGGTGTAGATGGAGTCAATGGAAGGGAGGTTGGTTTGCGCGATGGTCTGGCATATGCCACAGCTTGGTTATCTTAAGTAGTTTATTGTCAGGTGTATCGAGGTGCAGTGAAAAGCTCTTGCTGCGTGCAACTAACAAGTCAGCGGAAATTGATGAAGAAATTATGAAGAAAATTCAATTCACTGAAAGGTGCAAATAAAAATCTCAAAGGCCATGTTTAACTGGGCTTTACATACAGCTGCCCAGCATAGCAAAGGGCTGGGTTCATCCTTGTATGGGCCCTTCATGAGGGCAGCTTATGCTGAACCCAACAGTATGTCCTTCAGTCTGAATAAGGGTCTCGACCCCAAACGTCACCCACTCCTTCTGTCCAGAGATGCTGCCCGTCCCGCTGAGTTACCCCAGCATTTTGCGTCTACCTTCGGTTTAAACCAGCATCTGTGGTTCCTTCAAGGCCCGTCCCACTTTGCGCGTCACGCAGATGGCGGGCGAAGATTTTGTACATCCCAAAACCCTGGGGGGCTGCGCGCGACTGCGCGTAGCTGCCTATGTCACCCCTCACCATGCGCGCGTAACACGCACCGTGCACGCATCACAACGCGCATCACGACCCCCACGTCATGTGTCGTGACACGTAAATGATGTTACAACCGGCCCTTTACCACACAGTATGAATCTTGATTTCTCTAACTTCAAGCAACCCTGCGTCCCCTCCTCCCCCGCCCCCCACCCTAGTATTAGTTTCAATGGTGTCCTGTTGAACTTCACTCTCTGTACAACCCGTTGTCCCCCGCAGCCAACAACGGATAGCCGTAGGTGGCCTTTCTTTGATCTTCGTTGCTTTTTGTATATCTTTCATTCATTTTCCTGCATAACGTCTCCATCTCTAGTTTCCTTCCCCGCTCACTCTCAGTCTGAATAAGGTTCTCTAAGCGAAATGTCACCCATTCCTTCTCTGCAGAGAGCAGGGGCGGAAATCCAGGGGGGTGGGGGGGCAGGGGGGACATGTTCACCATCCCCCACCCCGTTTTGAGAGGTGGGATACGATCCCCCCCCCCCCCCCCCATTTTTTGTAATCCGGAATTTAAAACCCAGTGAAGTCTCCACTTTCCACTAGACAGTGGGGGTGGGACTGAGGATAGAACGAGGTGATTGGAGGAGAGAGACCTCCTGTTGGGATCGACGGCCCAGGTTTACAGCCAGCGCGGAGAAGAAGTACTAGCTCCGCGGCTCCGGACTGGTGTCCCGTCAGGGTCTAACTGATCTTCCTATCAATGAGACAATGATATTTTCCTGCCATGTGTACCCGGCGATAGTGAAATGGTGTGTTTTGTGTACAACCCCGGTAAAATCACACAGCCCACTTCACCAGTCAGACTTCACGCGAGGGTCGATAATGTTTCTGGCGGCCTGCCTCCCTCTCTGACGAGCCTCCCCCGCTTTCGAAAGGACTGGATAGAGTGGATGTGGAGAGGAAGTTTCCACTAGTGGCAGAGTCTAGGACCAGAGCTCACAGCCTCATCTCCTCTCCTTTAGGAAGGAGATGAAGAGGGATTTCTTTTGCCAGAGGGTGGTGAAGCTGTGGAATTCTTCGTCACAGACAGCTGTGGAGGCCATGTCGATATATAGTTTTGAGGTGGAGATAGATAGATTCTTGATTAGTGCGGGTGTCAGGGGTTATGGGGAGAAGGCAGGAGAATGGGGTTGAGAGGGAGAGATAGATCAGCCACGATTGAAAGGCAGAGTAGACTTGATGGGCCGAATGGCCTAATTCTGCACAATAGACAATAGGCAACAGGTGCAGGAGTAGGCCATTCGGCCCTTCAAGCCAGCACCGCCATTCAATGTGATCATGGTTGATCATCCCCAATCAGTACCCCGTTCCTGCCTTCTCCCCATATCCCACGACTCCGCTATCTTCAAGAGCCCTATCTAGCTCTCTCTTGAAAGCATCCAGAGAACCGGCCTCCACCGCCCTCTGAGGCAGAGAATTCCACAGACTCACAACTCTCTGTGTGAAAAAGTGTTTCCTCGTCTCCGTTCTAAATGGCTTACCCCTTATTCTTAAACAGTGGCCCCTGGTTCTGGACTCCCCCCAACATCGGGAACATGTCTCCTGCCTGTAGCGTGTCCAAACCCTTAATAATCTTATATGTTTCCTATCACTATCGCTTATGAACCTATGACGGCCCCCCCTTCGCTCTCGATGTTCCCCCCCCCCCCATGATTTATGGAGTGTGGCCTCTGATACAGACACTCGAGGACAGTTGGCCTCGACACAAGTGCAAAGTTTACTTTGGCTAGATCGTCAAATACGACTCAACCATTAACAGATGAACCTTGTGGAGGGGGGGAGGGGTGGGGGGGGGGAGGGGGCGGGGAAGAACCGCACGATGGGAAAGGTGAAACACATCTCCCTGGGAGAGCAGGGTAAGCATTGGGATGGAACGGTCGCCTACACCATTGGCTGGTCAGATGCTCCCCCACCCTGTGCTCCATCTGCTCAGCTCACTCATTGGGTCGAGAGGCAAGAGTGTTTCATTGTCATACGTCCCAAAACGGAACAATTCAATTCTTACTTACAGCAGCGCAACAGATTTGTAAACAGAGATAGAAACATGGACAATAGGTGCAGGAGGAGGCCACTCGGCCCTTCGAGCCTGCACCGCCATTCATTGTGATCATGGCTGATCGTCCCCAATCAATAACCCGTGCCTGCCTTCTCCCCATATCCCTTGACTCCACCAGCCCCTAGAGCTCTATCTAACTCTCTCTTAAATCCATCCAGTGACTTGGCCTCCACTGCCCTCTGTGGCAGGGAATTCCACAAATTCACAACTCTCTGGGTGAAAAAGTTTTTTCTCACCTCAGTCTTAAATGACCTCCCCATTACACTAAGATATGTAACAGTTCAATATATATATATATATATACAGTATACACTATATATAAATACTATGTAAATATCTACATATGTGTGTGTGTTTATGTAAATATATTTATATATATATAAAACATACATAAAACACACACACACACACACATACTGTATATCAAAGACACACACACACACACACACACACACACACACACACACACACACACACACACACACACACACACATACACACACACACACACACACACACACACACACACACACACACACACACACACACACACACACACACACACATATATAAAACCATAAGGCTATTAAACACTACAAACTCCGAACTACACTCAAGATTCAAGTGAGTTTATTGTTGTGTGTCCCAGATAGGACAATGAAATTCTTGCTTTGCTTCAGCACAACAGAATATAGACGGCATTGACTACAGAACAGATCAGTGTGTCCATATACCATTATATAAATATATACACACATGAATAAATAAACTGATAAAGTGCAAATAAACGTAATGGGTTATTAATGATCAGAGTTTTGTCCGAGCCAGGTTTAATAGCCTGATGGCTGTGGGGAAGTAGCTATTCCTGAACCGGGCTGCACAAAAAGCTGGAGAAACTCAGCGGGTGCAGCAGCATCTAAGGAGCGAAGGAGATAGGCGACGTTTCGGGCCGAGACCCTTCTTCAGACCTGAGCTATTCCTGAACCTGGTGGTTGCAGTCTTCAGGCTCCTGTACCTTCTACCTGAAGGTAGCGGGGAGATGAGTGTGTGGCCAGGGTGGTGTGGGTCCTTGATGATGCTGCCATTATATATATATATATATACACACACACATATGTAATAGCCTTGGACTATCCTCATTTATTCGTTTATTTATTTGTTCCGAACACGTAAAGACCTAAATAGGAATAAATAACAACAACAACATTGAAATGGTCAAACAAGTGGACATTCCAGGCAATATTTGCAAAGTAATGAAAAGCATGAAGCAACATTTAAATGTCCAACACGTTTTCTATCCAAGCTCGAAAAGGAGTGAGAAGAGGAATAACTTCTTTAATCTCACCCCTTCTCCCTAAACCCTTCTTCCATATTTAATAATTAATTGAATAATTAATTATAATTATCACCATTATTAATAACATTGCTTATAATAATTATAATTATAATTATAATGTATCAATAGTAATGTAATATGCTACACAGTATACAATGTATAATCTACAATAGCTAATTATTCATTTCAGATACAATTTAACTGTAGACGTACCCCAGACAATGTTTAGAGATGCGTACAGACATATATATAACCATATAATAACCATATAACAATTACAGCACGGAAACAGGCCATCTCGGCCCTTCAAGTCCGTGCCGAACAACTTTTTTCCCTTAGTCCCACCTGCCTGCACTCATACCATAACCCTCCATACCCTTCTCATCCATATGCCTATCCAATTTATTTTTAAATGATACCAACGAACCTGCCGCCACCACTTCCACTGGAAGCTCATTCCACACCGCTACCACTCTCTGAGTAAAGAAGTTCCCCCTCATGTTACCCCTAAACCTCTGTCCCTTAATTCTAAAGTCATGTCCTCGTGTTTGAATCTTCCCTACCCTCAATGGGAAAAGCTTGTCCACATCAACTCTGTCTATCCCTCTCATCATTTTAAAGACCTCAATCAAGTCCCCCCTTAACCTTCTGCGCTCCAGAGAATAAAGACCTAACCTATTCAACCTATCTCTGTAACTTCGCTGTTGGAACCCAGGCAACATTCCAGTAAATCTCCTCTGTACTCTCTCTATTTTGTTGACATCCTTCCTATAATTGGGCGACCAAAATTGTACACCATACAACATACAACATACAACATATACATACAACTGATAAACACATACAAGTAACGTATGAAGTAACCAATAAATCATAAATAAAATAAATACATAAACATTAACCCCTGTTTGTCAAACTTACTCTCTGCCACAGAGGGTAGTTGAGGCCAGTTCATTGGCTATATTTAAGAGGGCGTTAGATGTGGCCCTTGTGGCTAAAGGGATCAGGGGGTATGGAGAGAAGGCAGGTACGGGATACTGAGTTGGACGATCAGCCATGATCACATTGAATGGCGGTGCTGGCTCGAAGGGCCGAATGGCCTACTCCTGCACCTATTTTCTATGTTTCTATGTCTCTATGTTAAACAGACTTTATTGATTGATAAAATACATCTCCTGATGCTCCTGAACGCACCATCAGTCGTGTAACACCTGGGGTCATCAGATGTTTCGGGTCTTTCAGCATCAGACACCCTCACATATTCAGCGGAAGGACTTACAATCGAGCCGTCCACAGTCCAAAGTTAAGAGAAAGATAAGGTCGATTAAAGATAGTCCAAGAGTCTCCAATGAGGTAGATGGGAGGTCAGGACCGCTCTCTGGTTGGGGTAGGATGGTCCAGTTGCCTGATAACAGCTGGGAAGAAACTGACCCTGAATCTAACCTTCCAGAGCAGCCTTCCTTGCCGAACCTTGCTGGAGTCTATACAGACAACATCTACCACCTTGCCCTCATCGACCTTCTTAGCTACTCCTTCAAGAAACTCAAATCAAGTTCATGAGACCATTTTTCAAAACCCTGCTGACTATCCCTAATCACCTCCAGAGTTTTTAAATGAATGCAAATTCTAGACCTAAGAAAGCCCTCCAGAAACTTACCTTCAAAAGGTGTTGGGCTCACGGGCCTATAGTTCCCAGGTTTTTCTCTGCACCCATTCCTAAATAAAGGCACACCGACCACATCAGGGCACACAGTGGCGCAGCAGTAGAGTTGCTGCCTCACAGCGCCAGAGACCCGGGTTCATAAATTCATAAGCGATAGAAGCAGAATTAGACCATTCGGCCCATCAAGTCTACTCCGCCATTCAATCATGCCTGATCCATCTCTCCCTCCTAACCCCATTCTCCTGCCTTCTCCCCATAACCTCTACCACCCGTACTAGTCAAGAATCTATCTATCTCGGCCTTTAAAATAGTCAAAGCCTTGGCCTCCACAGCCCTCTGTGGCGAAGGATTCCACAGATTCACCACCCTCTGACTAAAGAAATTCCTCCTCATCTCCATCCGAAAGGAACGTCCAGTAATTCTGAGGCTGTGACCTCTAGTCCTGGACTCTCCCACTAGTGGAAACATCCTCTCCACATCCACTCTATCCAGGCCTTATCTCATTCAACAGGGAGATGATCAGCCACGATCACATTGAATGGCGGTGCTGGCTCGAAGGGCCGAATGGCCCACTCCTGCACCTATTGTCTATTGTCTATTGTAATATTGTCTATTGTCTAATTGTCTATTGTCAACAAAATAGAGAGAGTACAGAGGAGATTTACTAGAATGTTGCCTGGGTTCCAGCAACTAAGTTACAGAGAAAGGTTGAACAAGTTAGGTCTTTATTCTTTGGAGCGCAGAAGGTTAAGGGAGGACTTGATTGAGGTCTTTAAAATGATGAAAGGGATAGACAGAGTTGACGTGGATAAGCTTTTCCCATTGAGGGTAGGGAAGATTCAAACAAGAGGGCATGACATGAGAATTAAGGGACAGAAGTTTAGGGGTAACATGAGGGGGAACTTCTTTACTCAGAGAATGGTGGCTGTGTGGAATGATCTTCCAGCAGAAGTGGTGGAGGCAGGATCGATTTTAACATTTAAAAGTAAAGTGGATAGGTATATGGACGGGCAGGGAATGGAGGGGTATGGTCTGAGTGCAGGTAGATGGGACTAGGGGAAAATAAATGGTCGGCAAGGACAGGAAGGGCCAAGAAGGCCTGTTTCCGTGCTGTAATTGTTATATGGTTATATGTTATTTGCAATAATGGCACTAGTTTTACCACAGCTGGGACGTACACACATATTGCAGCAATGTGTAAAATCCTAAAACCCCTGTCCCACTGTACGAGTTCACTCCAAGATCTCTCCCGAGTTTGTCCTGATTCGAACTCGGAGATTTACGGTAATGGCCGCTCGTCAGTACTCGGGGCTCTCGTGGACATTTTTCAACACGTTGAAAAATCTTCCCGAGTCTCCCCGAGCTTACCTGCCGTTAGCGAGTCTTCCCGAGTACCTGCCGTTAGAGTTACGAGCCGCTAAGAGACGTCCCCGAGCTCCGACGTACCTGCTACGTACATTCTCCGTGCTTCCCACGAGTTTGATTTTTTTTTAAACTCGGGAGAGCTCTTGGAATTAACTCGTACCGTGGGACAGGCCTTTAACGGCTATTTGGTATTGTATTGCACAAGAGGAATTTACAGAATGGGTTAATGAGGAGAGGAGGGTAGCTGTTGACATTTTCCTGGCGGTATTTCTCAAAGGCCAGTGCGGATGTGACTGGTAAACAGCAGCCCAGGTTAATGGCTGTTCTGCCTTTCACACCTGCGCTAGGTATAGAATGTCTTCAAGGTCAAGTTTCAAAACAAAAGGTCTCCTCCGCTCTTCATCTGCCAAGGATCACTCAACGAGGGTCAAGAATGGTTCTGTTCGAGCCGCCTTCACTTTGCAAAGTGTGAAAACGCACACCTCCTGATCCAGGGACGGTTTCTTCCCAGCTGTTATCAGGCAACTGAACCATCCTACCACAACCAGAGAGCGGTCCTGAACTACTATCCACCTCATTGGAGACCCTCGCACCACCTTCAGACTTTGCTGGCTTTACCTTGCACTAAACGTTAATCCCATATCCTCTATCTGTACACTGTGGACGGCTCGTTTGTAATCACATATTGCCTTTCCGCTGACTGGTTTAGCACGCAACAAAAGCTTTTCACTGTCATAGAGTGATACAGTGTGGAAACAGGCCCTTCAGCCCAACTTGCCCACACCGGCCAACAATGTCCCATCTACACTAGTCCCACCTGCCTGTGTTTGGTCCATATCCCTCCAAACCTGTCCTATCCATGTACCTGTCCAACTGTTTCTTAAACATTGGGATAGTCCCAACCAGAGAGCCATGCTGAACTACTATCTACCTCATTGAAGACACTCGGACTATCCTCGATCGGACTTTGCTGGCTTTACCTTGCACTAAACGTTATTCCCTTATCATGTACCTTATACATGGTAAATGGTAGGGAATTGAGGAATGCTGTGGAACAGAGGGATCTAGGAATAACTGTGCATAGATCCCTGAAGGTGGAATCGCATGTAGATAGGGTGGTAAAGAAAGCTTTTGGTGTGCTGGCCTTTATAAATCAGAGCATTGAATATAGGAGTAGGGAAGTAATGTTAAAATTGTACAAGGCATTGGTAAGACCAATTCTGGAGTATGGTGTACAATTTTGGTCGCCTAATTATAGGAAGGATGTCAACAAAATAGAGAGAGTACAGAGGAGATTTACTAGAATACTAGAGATTTACTTAGTTGCTGGGTTCCAGCAACTAAGTTACAGGGAAAGGTTGAACAAGTTAGGTCTTTATTCTTTGATTTTGATTTGATTTTGATTTGATTTGATTTTATTGCTTGTCATTCGAACCTCAGAGAGGCTCGAACGAAACTCCCTTTCTACAACCAGAACAATTCATAAAAAAACACACAAACAATTCAATTGACACAAACATCCATCACAGTGGATCTCTTCCTCACTGTGATGGAAGGCAAAGTCTTCTCTCTCCCCCACACCATTTCTCTCCTGAGGTCGAAGCTGCAGGCGGGCGGTGCCAAGTCCCAGGCCCGGGCCGGGTGATGTACGGCCCCGCTCTAGGCCCAAAGTCAAAGTCACAGCGTTGGAGCCCCCGGCGGGCGCTGGAATGTCCCGCATTCCTGCTTTGGAGCGCAGAAGGTTAAGGGGGGACTTGATTGAGGTCTTTAAAATGATGAAAGAGATAGACAGAGTTGACGTGGATAAGCTTTTCCCATTGAGGGTAGGGAAGATTCAAACAAGAGGGCATGACATGAGAATTAAGGGACAGAAGTTTAGGGATAACATGAGGCGGAACTTCTTTACTCAGAGAGTGGTGGCTGTGTAGAATGATCTTCCAGCAGAAGTGGTGGAGGCAGGATCGATTTTAACATTTAAAAGTAAAGTGGATAGGTATATGGACGGGAAGGGAATGGAGGGGTATGGTCTGAGTGCAGGTAGATGGGACTAGGGGAAAATAAATGGTCGGCACGGACTGGAAGGGCCAAGAAGGCCTGTTTCCGTGCTGTAATTGTTATATGGTTATATGGTTATGTATCTGCACACTGTAAATCTGTTGGATGCAATCATGTATTGTCTTTATGCAGAGCAAAGTAGCTTGCCTTCTTTATCCCGCTCTGACCTCCATGTGGAGAATGTGCGGTCATGCACGTCATTGGTGAGGCTGCCACTGCAGTGTTGAGTGCCGTTTTGGTCTTGGAAGGATGTTGTTAGCTTGTTATGGTCTTAAGGATGTTCAAAGGCTTGTTAGAGTCATAGAGTGACACAGCATGGAAACAGGCCCTTCGGCCCAACTCGCCCACAACGACCAACAATGTCCCAGCTACACCAGTCCCACCTGCCTGCGCTCGGTCCATACTCCTCCAAACCTGTCCTATCCATGTACCTGTCTAAATGTTCCTTAAACGTTGGGATGGTCCCAGCCTCAACTACCTCCTCTGGCAGCTCGTTCCATACACCCACCACCCTCTGTGTGAAAAAGTTACCCCTCAGATTCCTATTAAATCTTTTCCCCGTCACCTTAAACCCACGTCCTCTGGTCCTCGATTCACCTACTCTGGGCAAGAGGCTCTGTGCATCTACCCGATCTATTCCTCTCATGATTTTTATATTCCTGTATAAGATCACCCCTCATCCTCCTACGCTCCATGGAATAGAGACCCAGCCTGCTCAACCCCTCCTTGCAGCTCACACCCTGGCAACATCTTCTCTGCGCCCTCTCCAGCTTGACCATATCTTTCCTATAACACGGTGCCCAGAACTGAACACAATATTCTAAATGCGGTCTCACCAACGTCTTATTCACCTGTAACATGACCTCCCAACTTCTATACTCAATACTCTGACTGATGAAGTGCCGAAAGCCTTTTTGACCACCTTATCCACCTGCGACTCCACCTTCAAGGAACCGTGAACCTGTACTCCTAGATCTTGGGGTTAGAAGGTTTCAATGGTCTTTTATTGCCATGTGTACCAATTGAAGTACTGCTATACTAAAGAAAAAGAAGGCACACAACTGCATCAAAGTTACCATAAACATCCACCACAGCTGATTCCCCACATTCCTCACTGTGATGGAAGGCAATAAAGTCCAATCCTCTTCCTCTTTATTCTCCCACGGTCGGGGCAGTCGAACCATCATCCAACCATTGTGGATAAACGTGAGGTTATCCACTTTGGTGGCAAAAATAGGAAAGCAGACTATTATCTAAATGGAGGCCGATTAGGAAAAGGGGAGATGCAGCGCGACCTGGGTGTCACGGTACACCAGTCATTGAAAGTAGGCATGCAGGTGCAGCAGGCAGTGAAGAAAGCGAATGGTATGTTAGCTTTCATAGCAAAAGGATTTGAGTATAGGAGCAGGGAGGTTCTACTTCAGTTGTACAGGGTCTTGGTGAGACCACACCTGGAGTATTGCGTGCAGTTCTGGTCTCCAAATCTGAGGAAGGACATTATTGCCATAGAGGGAGTGCAGAGAAGGTTCACCAGACTGATTCCTGGGATGTCAGGACTGTCTTATGAACAAAGACTGCATAGACTCGGTTTATACTTATAGAAACTTACAAATTTCTTAAGGGGTTGGACAGGCTAGATGCAGGAAGATTGTTCCCGATGTTGGGGAGGTCCAGGACAAGGAGTCACAGCTTAAGGATAAGGGGGAAATCCTTTAGGACAAAGATGAGAAGGACTTTTTTCACACAGAGTGGTGGGTCTCTGGAACTCTCTGCCACAGAGGGTAGTTGAGGCCAGTTCATTGGCTATATTTAAGAGGGAGTTAGATGTGGCCCTTGTTGCTAAAGGGGATCAGAGTTATGGAGAGAAGGCAGGTACGGGATACTGAGTTGGATGATCAGCCATGATCATATTGAATGGCGGTGCAGGCTCGAAGGGCCAAATGGCCTACTCCTGCACCTAATTTCTATGTTTCTATGTTTCTATCAGTCCACCCAACACCATTTCCTGCCTAATGTGGATTTCCTTCAGTTCCTCTGTCACCCCAGATCCTCTGGCCACTACTATATCAGGAAGATTGTTTGTGTCCTCCTTAGTGAAGACGGATCCAAAGTACCTGTTCAACTCATCTGCCATTTCCTTGTTCCCCATAATAAATTCACCTTTTTCGGTCTTCAAGGGTCCAACTTTGGTCTTAACTAATTTGTTCCTCTTCACAAACCTAAAGAAGCTTTTACTATCCTGCTTTATATTCTTGGCTAGCTTACCTTCGTACCTCATCTTTTCTCCCCGTATTGTCTTTTTGGTTATCTGCTGTTGTTCTTTAAACATTACCCAATCCTCTTGGTTCCCGCTCATCTTTGCTACGTTGTACTTCTTTGCTTTAATTTTTATACTGTCCCTGACGTCCCTTGTCAGCCATGGTCGTCCCTTTCTCCCCTTGGAATCTTTCTTCCTCCTAGGAATGAACTGACCCTGCACCTTCTGTATTATTCCTAGAAACACCTGCCATTTCTGTTCCACTGTCATCCCTGCTAGTGTATCTTTCCAGTCAACTTTGGCCAGCTCCTCCCTCATGGCCCCATAGTCCCCTTTATTCAACTGCAACACTGACACCTCCGATCTACCCTTCTCCCTCTCCAATTGTAGATTAGACCTGACCATGTTATGGTCACTGCCTCCTAATGGCTCATTAACCTCGAGGTCCTTTATCAAATCCGGTTCATTACACAACACTAAATCCAGTATTGCCATCTCCATGGTAGGCTCCAATACAAGCTGCTCAAAGAATCCATCACGAAGGCACTCTACAAAGCCCCTTTCTTGGGGTCCAGTACCAACCTGATTTTCCCAGTCTACCTGCATGTTGAAATCGCCCATAACAACCACAGCATTACTTATACTACAGGCCAATTTTAACTCCTGATTCAACTTGCGCCCAATGTCCAGGCTACTGTTTGGGGGCCTGTAGATTAGTCCCATTAGGGTCTTTTTACCCTCACAATTCCGTAGTTCTATCCACCCTGACTCCACATCTCCTGTTTCAATGTCACCCCTTGCAAGGGACTGAATTTCATTCCTCACCAACAGGGCTACCCCACCCCCTCTGCCC
Source organism: Raja brachyura (assembly GCA_963514005.1). The sequence goes on from OY740781.1 coordinate 9,305,072, forward strand.
ACCTGTCTGTCTTTTTGATAAGACGTATACCCTTGAATATTCAGTTCCCAGCCCCGGCCCTCTTGCAGCCATGTCTCAGTGATTCCCACAAAGGTTCAAAGGTTATTTTATTGGTTACATGCACCAATTGGTGTAGTGAAATGTTTCTTGCCAACATCATACTTACCAGTTTCTAACTGAGCCTCAAGCTCGTCCACTTTATTCCTTATACTTCACGCATTCATATACAACACTTTGACCTCCATATTCACTTTCCCCCTCGCAATTGGCCCTGACCTTACTCTGTTGTCCATTCTCGAGCTTTCCTCCCCATTAATTCGAGAATCTTTTGTAATTTTTCCTGTAGTCACTGCCCCTTCAACTCCGTCTTTATACTCCCAATTTGTCGATCCCTCCCCCCCGCTATTTAGTTTAAACCCACATGTGTAGCACTAGCAAACCTGCCTGCCAGAATGTCGGTCCCCTTCCAGTTAAGGTGTAACCCGTCCCTTTTGTACAGGTCACCCCCGCCCCAGAGGAGATCCCAGTGGTCTATAAATCTAAACCCTTGCTCCCTGCACCAGCCCCCCAGCCACACATTCAGATCCCCTATCTCCCTGTTCCTGCCCTCACCAGCACGAGGTACTGGAAGCAATCCAGAGATAATCAACCCTGGAAGTCCGGCCTTTCAGTCTTCTTCCCAACTCCAGAGATGGCAAGTCATGTTGGATAAGTATATGGACGGGAAGGGAATGGAGGGGTATGGTCTGAGTGCAGATCAAACAAACGCAACCACTGCCGGCTGTTCACCTTCTCTCTCGAGGGTGTTCTGATATGTTGAACCCTGGCACCAGGGAGGCAACAGACCATCCTCGAGTCTCGCCTGCCGCCACAGAATGTCCGCACCTCAGACAATGGAGTCACGCACCACTAGGGCTCTGCCCGACGTCGGTCAAGTCCCATCTCCAGGATTGGAGCCACCGACCTGTCCGCCGCTCGGTCTGGAAGCGCCATCTGCCCCGACAGCTCTCAAGAGGGTGTACCTGTTTCTATTTTAGCGCAGCCACCTGGGTCTCCCGCACCCCACGATTCTTCCTCACAGTCACCCACCTTCGCTCTTCCCGTATCCTTGCCGTGAGATCCTCACTGCAGGTCCTGTCCAGGAAACTCTCGTTTTCCCCGGATGGCCATGAGGTGGTCCCTGGATGTTCAGGGTGAGGCCACACCTGGAGTATTGCGTACAGTTCTGGTCTCCAAATCTGAGGAAAGACATCCTTGCCATAGAGGGGGTACAGAGAAGATTCACCAGACTGATTCCTGGGATGTCAGGACTTTCATATGAGGAAAGACTGGATGGACTCGGCTTGTACTCGCTGGAATTTAGAAGATTGAGGGGGGATCTTATAGAAACTTACAAAATTCTTAAGGGGTTGGACAAGCTAGATGCTGGAAGATTGTTCCCGATGTTGGGGGAGTCCAGAACAAGGGGTCACAGTCTAAGGATAAGGGGGAATTCCTTTAGGACCGAGATGAGGAAAACATTCTTTACACAGAGAGTGGTGAGTCTCTGGAATTCTCTGCCACAGAAGGTAGTTGAGGCCAGTTCATTGGCTATATTTAAGAGGGCGTTAGATGTGGCCCTTGTGGCTAAAGGGATCAGGGGGTATGGAGAGAAGGCAGGTACGGGATACTGAGTTGGATGATCAGCCATGATCACATTGAATGGCGGTGCAGGCTCGAAGGGCCGAATGGCCTACTCCTGCACCTATTTTTTCTACGTTTCTATGTTTCTACGTCATCCAGCTGCTTCTCCAGTCCCCCAACACCTTCATTCAGGAGCTGCGCCTGGCCACAAGTTCTGCAGGTGTCGTCTCCAGAAGTTCCAGCAGTGTCAAATCAAGTGTAGCCCTCTTCTTCAGCCTCCGTTACTCACCAAGGCCGCACCCCAACAGGCCGCTCCCCCTAGAGCAAGCCCTACTTTTATTTGCTGTTCAATTAACTAATTAGCTACTTTTCACATTTAGTTACCGGTTTCAAACATGGTCAAACAGAGAGAGATCTCCTCCGTGGGGAAGGAACTGCAGATGCTGGTTTAAATCGAAGATAGACACAAAGTGCTGGAGTACCTCAGCGGGACAGGCAGCATCTCTGGAGACAAGGGTCCGGAGGCAGGAAACACGTTCCCCGATGTTGGGGGAGTCCAGAACCAGGGGCCACACAGTTTAAGAATAAGGGGTAAGCCGTTTAGAGCGGAGACGAGGAAACACTTTTTCTCACAGAGAGTTGTGAGTCTGTGGAATTCTCTGCCTCAGAGGGCGGTGGAGGCAGGTTCTCTGGATGCTTTCAAGAGAGAGCTAGATAGGGCTCTTAAAGATAGCGGAGTCAGGGGATATGGGGAGAAGGCAGGAACAGGGTACTGATTGGGCATTGAATGGTGGTGCTGGCTCGAAGGGCCGAATGGCCTCCTCCTGCACCTATTGTCTATTGCCTATTGTCTATTTTCAACCAGTCCCTGCAAACCTGTACTGTCCCTGCCTGCTTTAAAGTCTCCACTATTGTCCCTTTACTCAAAAAGGCAAGGATTACTGGTCTTAATGACTATAGGCCTGTTGCACTGACTTCTGTAGTCATGAACACCCTTGAAAGGCTTGTGCTGGCCAAGCAGAAAAATATCACAAACCCCCTGCTGGACCCTCTGCAGTTTGTATATCGGGCCAATAGATCAGTGGACGATGCAGTCAAACTGGGCCTGCACTTCATCCTACAGCACCTAGACCACCAGGGTGCAAGTACCCTGGTGCTATGGTACTATGCAAGTACCCTGTTTGTTGATTTTAGCTCTGCATTCAACACCACTGTGCCAGAGCTACTACACGCCAAACTTCCCGAGTTGACTGTGCCTGAACCCCTCTGTCAGTGGATCACCAGCTTCCTGACAGACCGGAAGCAGCATGTGAGGCTGGGAAAGCACAACCTTGTACAGGGTTTTGGTGAGGCCACACCTGGAGTATTGCGTACAGTTTTGGTCTCCAAATCTGAGGAAAGACATCCTTGCCATAGAGGGGGTACAGAGAAGATTCACCAGACTGATTCCTGGGATGTCAGGACTTTCATATGAGGAAAGATTGGATAGACTCGGCTTGTACTCGCTGGAATTTAGAAGATTGAGGGGGGATCTTATAGAAACTTACAAAATTCTTAAGGGGTTGGACAAGCTAGATGCTGGAAGATTGTTCCCGATGTTGGGGGAGTCGAGAACAAAGGGTCACAGTCTAAGGATAAGGGGGAATTCCTTTAGGACCGAGATGAGGAAAACATTCTTTACACAGAGAGTGGTGAGTCTCTGGAATTCTCTGCCACAGAAGGTAGTTGAGGCCTGTTCATTGGCTATATTTAAGAGGGCGTTAGATGTGGCACTTGTGGCTAAAGGGATCAGGGGGTATGGAGAGAAGGCAGGTACGGGATACTGAGTTGGATGATCAGCCATGATCACATTGAATGGCGGTGCAGGCTTGAAGGGCCGAATGGCCTACTCCTGCACCTATTTTCTATGTTTCTATCCCAGACCCGCAATCGCTCATCATAGGAGCACCGCAAGGCTGCGTACTCTCCCCTCTCCTCTACTCTCTACACCAACGACTGCACCTCCACAGACACCTCTGTCAAGCTTCTCAAGTTTGCGGACGACACAACCCTGATTGGACTGATCCAGGATGGGGAGGAATCTGTCTACAGACAGGAAGTGTCACAGCTGGCGTCCTGGTGCCATAGCAACAACCTGGAGCTCAACGCTCTTCAGACAGTGGAATTGATTGTAGACTTTAGGAGAGCTCCCCCTCCCCTCGCCCCACTCACCATCAACAACACCACAGTCACATCTGTGGAGTATTTTAAGTTCCTGGGAACCATCATCTCCAAGGACCTTAAGTGGGGGGGCTACCATCGAATCCACAGTCAAAAAGGCACAACAGAGGATGTACTTCCTGCGGCAGCTGAGGAAGCACAATCTGCCACAGGCAACGATGGTCCAATTCTACACGGCCATCGTAGAGTCTGTCCTCACCTTCTCCATCATGGTCTGGTTTGGCTCAGCCACCGAGCACGACACCCGGAGGCTGCAGCGAATCGTCCGATCAGCTGAGAAGGTTATTGGCTGCAACCTTCCCTCCATTGATGAACTGTACACTGCAAGGGCCAGGAAGCGAGCGGGCAAGATCATCTCTGACCCCTCTCACCCTGGCCACAAACTCATTGAATCACTTCCCTCTGGAAGGCGACTCCGGACTGTCAAAGCTGCCACAGCCAGACATCAAAACAGTTTTTATCCACGAGTAGTTGCTCTGCTCAACAGCCAAAAATCTGTAGTCTCCCTTTGATCTGGTATTTTATATAATTCGCCTGTTTAGTCAATAATGTTTTATTATTAGTGTTTAATGTTTTATGTATCATCCAAACTGTCACTGTATGTCATGTTGACACTTGTGGGCGGAGCGCCAAGGCAAATTCCTTGTATGTGAATACTTGGCCAATAGACTTAAACCTATTCTTATACTTATTCTTAAATGAGCCGCTCTCGGGAAACTCACCAAGGATTTGACTTCTGCAGCCAATCCCCGCACTCACTCCTTCACCTGCTGCTCCTCTGCTAACTTTGTAAATGGCTCTGAAACATGTGTAATATGTGCAAAAATAATTCCACTGGCCAGTGGGCAGGTGCTATATATAGACCTGCAGGGGAAGGTGGACGTTCTCGCCCCCATGAGTCTCGGGCAGATGGGGAACGTCAGCCTGGGAAGGCAGTCCATCTAGGAGAGGGAACACTCTGATTTACAACCTCCGCTGCCCTGTCGCCGTATCCAGTCGTGGAAAAGTCTCCAGGAGTAAACCTCAAGATAACCCGGAGTCGGAGCCCCTAAGGCAGTTTGTCGTTGTCTACAACCTCGCTCCGGCAGCCCCTGCGACGGCGCTGGTGCCAAACTGTAACGGCCCCGCTGTTCCTTTGGATCGATCAGCGACGTGGAGAGGGGGGACGTGCTGCATGGAAACAGAGAAACATAGAACATAGGTGCAGGAGGAGGCCATTCGGCCCTTCGAGCCAGCACCGCCATTCAATGTGATCATGGCTGATCGTCCCCAATCAATAACCCGTGCCTGCCTTCTCCCCATATCCCTTGACTCCACCAGCCCCTAGAGCTCTATCTAACTCTCTCTTAAATCCATCCAGTGACTTGGCCTCCACTGCGCTCTGTGGCAGGGAATTCCACAAATTCACAACTCTCTGGGTGAAAAAGTTTTTTCTCACCTCAGTCTTAAATGACCTCCCCTTTATTCTGAGACTGTGGCCCCTGGTTCTGGACTCGCCCAATATTGGGAACATTTTTCCTGCATCTAGCTTGTCCAGTCCTTTTATAATTTTATATAGAATCATAGAAAATAGGTGCAGGAGTAGGCCATTCGGCCCTTCGAGCCTGCACCGCCATTCAATATGATCATGGCTGATCATCCAACTCAGTATCCTGTACCTGCCTTCTCTCCATACCCCCTAATCCCTTTAGCCACAAGGGCCACATCTAACTCCCTCTTAAATATAGCCAATGAACTGGCCTCAACTACCTTCTGTGGCAGAGAATTCCACAGATTCACCACTCTCTGTGTGAAAAATGATCTTCTCATCTCGGTCCTAAAAGACTTCCCCCTTATCCTTAAACTGTGACCCCTTGTTCTGGAGTTCCCCAACATCGGGAACAATCTTCCAGCATCTAGCCTGTCCAACCCATTAACAACTTTGTACGTTTCTATAAGATCCCCCCTCAGTATCCTAAATTCCAGCGAGTACAAGACAAGTCTATCCTGTCTTTCTTTATGTGGAAGTCCTACCATCCCAAGAATCAATCTGGTGAACCTTCTCTGTACTCCCTCTATGGCAAGAGTGAATTTCCTCAGATTAGGAGACCAAAACTGTACGCAATACTCCAGGTGTGGCCTCACCAAGACCCTGCAACTGCAGTAGAACTTCCCTTCTCTTGTACTCAAATCCTTTTGCTATGAATGCCAACATACCATTCGCTTTCTTCACTGCCTGCTGCACCTGCATGCCTACTTTCAATGACTGGTGTACCATGACACCCAGGTCTCGTTGCATCTCCCCTTTTCCTAATCGGCCACCATTCAGATAATAGTCTACCCTCCTGTTTTTGCCGCCAAATTGGATAACCTCACATTTATCCACATTATACTGCATCTGCCATGCATTTGCCCACTCACCCAGCCTATCCAAGTCACCTTGCAGCCTCCTAGCATCCTCCTCACAGCTAACACTGCTTCGTGTCATCTGCAAACTTGGAGATGTTGCATTCAATTCCCTCGTCGAGATCATTAATATATATTGTAAATAGCTGGGGTCCCAGCACTGAGTCCCAGCACAGCACCAGCCAGTTCTCTATCCACATCAACATATTTCTATGAGACCCCCCCCTCATCCTAAACTCAAGTGAATACAAGCCTAGTCTTTTTAATCTTTCCTCATATGACAGTCCCGCCATCCCAGGGATCAGTCTCGTGAACCTACGCTGCACTGCCTCAATCACAAGGAGGTCCTTCCTCAAATTAGGAGACCAAAATTGCACACAATACTCCAGATGTGGTCTCACCAGAGCCCTATACAACTGCAGAAGAACCTCTCTACTCCTATACTGAAATCCTCTTGTTATGAAGGCCAACGTTCCATTAGCTTTCTTCTCTGCCTGCTGTACCTGCACGCCAACTTTCAGTGACCAGTGTACAAGGACACCCAGGTCTCGCTGCACCTCCCCCTTACCAAACCTAACCCCATTGAGATAATAATCTGCCCCCTTGTTTTTGCCGCCAAAGTGGATAACCTCACATTATACTGCATAGCAACAGCCTGTACTCCATATGACATCGCCCAGGCTTGCATCCGACCACACATCACCTGCAAACTGGCATGCATCACCCATGGTTAGTCATTACCCAGAGGGGCCTACTTGGCAGGACAAATCAAAATAGGACGTACATGGTAAATGGTAGGGAATTGAGGAATGCTGTGGAACAGAGGGATCTAGGAATAACTGTGCATAGTTCCCTGAAGGTGGAATCGCATGTAGATAGGGTGGTAAAGAAAGCTTTTGGTGTGCTGGCCTTTATAAATCAGAGCATTGAATATAGGAGTAGGGAAGTAATGTTAAAATTGTACAAGGCATTGGCGAGACCAATTCTGGAGTATGGTGTACAATTTTGGTCGCCTAATTATAGGAAGAATGTCAACAAAATAGAGAGAGTACTGAGGAGATTTACTAGAATGTTGCCTGGGTTCCAGCAACTAAGTTACAGAGAAAGGTTGAACAAGTTAGGTCTTTATTCTTTGGAGCGCAGAAGGTTAAGGGGGGACTTGATTGAGGTCTTTAAAATGATGAAAGGGATAGACAGAGTTGACGTGGATAAGCTTTTCCCATTGAGGGTAGGGAAGATTCAAACAAGAGGGCATGACATGAGAATTAAGGGACAGAAGTTTAGGGGTAACATGAGGGGGAACTTCTTTACTCAGAGAGTGGTGGCTGTGTGGAATGATCTTCCAGCAGAAGTGGTGGAGGCAGGATCGAGTTTAACATTTAAAAGTAAAGTGGATAGGTATGTGGACGGGAACGGAATGGAGGGGTATGGTCTGAGTGCAGGTAGATGGGACTAGGGGAAAATAAATGGTCGGCACGGACTGGAAGGGCCGAGAAGGCCTGTTTCCGTGCTGTAATTGCTATATGGTTATATGGTTAATTTCTCTGAGTCGTTGCATAAAGCACCACTGATTCATTGAACCATTGAAGTTGGCAGAGTACCTGTCGAAATGTTAATCAACATTTAAACAGGTACATGGATTGGGTTAGAGGGACATGGGCCAAACGCAGGCAGTTTAGATGCTGGTCAGTGTGGGCAAGATGGGCCGAAGGGCACGTTGCCATGCTGTATGACTCGATGAAAAGATTTACGAAGATGTTATGTAGACAATAGAGAGTAGACAGTAAGTGCAGGAGTAGGTCATTGGGCCCTTCGAGCCAGCACCGCTGTTGTAATCATGGCTGATCATCCCCAATCAGTACCCCGTTCCTGCCTTCTTCCCACATCCCCTGACTCCGCTATCTTTAAGAGCCCTATCCAGCTCGCTCTTGAAAGCATCCAGAGAACCGGCCTCCACCGCCCTCTGAGGCAGAGAATTCCACAGACTCACAACTCTCTGTGAGAAAAAGTGTTTCCTCGCCTCCGTTCTAAATGGCTTACCCCTTATTCTTAAACTGTGTGGCCCCTGGTTCTGGACTCCCCCAACATCGGGAACATGTTTCCTGCCTCTAGCGTGTCCAAACACTTGATAATCTTATATGTTTCAATGAGATTCCCTCTCATCCTTCTAAACTCCAGAGTGTACAAGCCCAGCCGCTCCATTCTCTCAGCATATGACAGTCCCACCATCCCGGGAATTAACCTTGTGAACCTACGCTGCACTCCCTCAATAGCAAGAATGGCCTTCCTCAAATGAGGGGACAAAACTGCACACAATACTCCAGATGTGGTCTCACTAGGGCCCTGTACAACTGCAGAAGGACCTCTTTGCTCCTATATTCAACACCTCTTGTTATGAAGGCCAACATGCCAAAACTGCACACAATACTCCAGGTGTGGTCTCCGAATATCAAGCTCCGAATAAAATATCAACTATTTTCAAGGCCATAAAAGCACGTTGTCGTGGCGACGCCATTGGATGCGACTTGCATCGGTCAGTCTGGCCTGGCCTGGCCTGGCGGTTTTGCGGTTAAGTACACAAAATTAAATTAATTAATTAATTTACAATAATATTTACACATCAAACTATAACAAAACACCCGCCATCGTAATACAAAATAGGGATAGTGTAAGAAGGAACTGCAGGTACAGGTTAACATTGAAGATTGACAAAAAGTGCTGGAGTAATTCAGCCGGGCAGGCAGCATCTCTGGAGAGAAGGAATGGGTGACTTTGGTCGAGACCCTTCTTCAGACTCACACCCCCCCACTCCTCTTCTCTTCCCCCCCCGCCCCCACCGCCCCCCCCCCCACCCCCACCGCCCCCCCCCCCCCCGCCAGATCTCGCCTCAGCCTCTGTCCACCTCCAACCCTCCTCTGACCTCAACTCCCACCCTTGCCGTGTCTTCACTGTCCTCATCAGAGGCCTCACCTTCGTTCCCCTATGCCCCCGCCTCAACGGGTTCCAGGTCCGCCGCGACATAGAGCCCCTCTGAGCCCCTCTAAACCCGTCCAAACCCCTCTAAATCGTTCCAAACCCCTCTAAACCCTCGAAACCCCTCCAAATACCTCCAAAACCCTCTAAGCCCCTCCAAATCCCTCTAAACCCTCGAAACCCCTCCAAATACCTCCAAACCCCTCCAACACCTTTAAACCTCTCCAAACCCCTCTAAACCCCTCTAAAGTCCTCCAAATGCCTCCAAACCCCTCGAAACCCCTCGAAACCCATCGAAACCCCCATAAACCCTCTAAACCCCTCGAAACCCCTCGAAATCCCTGTAGACACATCAAAACCAGCCAAAACCCCTTGAAACCCCCCCAAACACCTCTAAAACCCTCTAAACTCCTCCAAACCCCTCTAAATTGTTCCTAACCCCTCTAAACCCCTCCAAATACCTCCAAATCCCTATAAGCCCCTCAAAACCCCTCAAAACCCCCATAAACCATCTAAACCCCTCAAAACACCTCAAAATCCCTCTAAATCCCTCATAACCCCTCAAAACCCCTCTAAACCCCTCTAAACCCCTCCAAACACATCCAAACCCCTCTTAACCCCTCGAAACCTCTCGAAACCCCTGTATATCCTCGAATCCCAGTGATGACTCCCTTCTCCCATCTCCACCGTATCCCCTTCCTCTTGCCCTTCTACTCTTAGTTTCGTTTGGTTCAGAGATTCAGAGCGGAAACAGGCCCTTCGGCCCACCGACTCCGTGCCCACCAGAGATCCCCTTACACTAGCACTATCCTACACGCATTAGGGGGCATTTTTACATTGATACCAAGCCAATTAACCTACAAACCTGCACGTCTTTGTGGAGTGCGGGAGGAAACCGGAGCACCCGGAGAAAACCCACGCAGGTCACGGGGAGAACGTGCGAACTCCGTACAGACAGCACCCGTGGTCGGGATGGAATCCGGGTCCATGGCGCTGTGAGGCAGCAACTCTACCGCTGCGCCACTGTGCCCTCTTTAAATCTTTCGTTCTGCGCAGTCTGTGGAGGAGGGCCTCGACTCGAGGCGTCACCCATTCCTTCTCTCCAGGGACGCTGCCCGACCCGCTGAGTAACTCCAACACTTCGCGAAAGCAAAAGGAAATGGAGGTCTCGGGGATGGGGGGGGGGGGGGGGGGGGGGGGGTGCGTAGGAAGGAGGGGTAAGAGGCAGAGTACCTGGGGGGGGGGTGGGGGTGGTGATGTGTGCGTGCGTGTGTGTGTACCAGGGGTGGGAGGGTGACGAGAGGCGGTGCAGGATGGTGGTATTAGTTGAAACAAGAGAATTCAGTGTTACAAGGGGGAAAGTAGGTGTGAAAACCAGTTGGCTGGAACTCAGATTGCAAAGTGGTTATGCAAATGTTTTTGCTGCATAGGTTCAATTGACAAAAAGTATATCACAGAATACCTCTCCATCACAGATGTTAAAGTATTAGCGGCGCTCTGATTATAAATGTACATTTTAAATCAGGATCAGAGCGCTTTCAGAGACGTGAGCTGATCAGAGACGTGAGAACCAAGGCAAAGACGCTGGAGAAACTCAGCGGGTGAGGCAGCATCTGTGGAGCGAAGGAACGGGTGACGTTTCGGGTCCAGACCCTTCTTCAGGCTGACCCGAAACGTCACCCATTCCTTCGCCTCACCCGCTGAGTTTCTCCAGCATTTGTGTCCACCTTCGCTTTTTCCGGCATCTGCAGTTCTTTCTTAAACATGGCATTGTAAGAGGTACCTTGGTTTTAGTAACCTTGCAACAAGGGATTTTACAGCGCCGGAGACCCGGGTTCCATCCAGACCACGGGCGCTGTCTGTACGGAGTTTGCACGTTCCGCCCGTGACCCGCGTGGGTTTTCTCTGAGATCTTCGGTTTCCTCCCACACTCCAAAGGCGTGCAGGTTTGTAGGTTAATTGGCTTGGTATAAATGTAAATTGTCCCTAGTGGGTGTAGGGTAGTGTTAGTGTGCGGGGATCGCTGGTCTCTGCGGACCCGGTGGGCCGAAGGGCCTGTTTCCGTGCTGTATCTCTACACTAGACTACACTGCAGTCAACCCTTTTATCCCAGGGTGGGGGCCAAAGACCAGAGGGTATAGTACAAACCACATCATGAAGTACGCTGATGACACAACAGTGGTGGGCCTCATCAGGGACGACAATGAGCTGGCTTACAGGGAGGAGGTGAAACAACTGGTGGACTGGTGCAATACGGACAACCTGATCCTGAATGTCGAGAAAACAAAGGAGGTCATCGTCGACTTCAGGAAAACCCGGCACAGTCCCACACCACTTCACATCAACGACAGCGATGTGGAGGTGGTCAGTAGCACAAAGTTCCTGGGGGTGCAGATCACTAACAGTCTCACCTGGTCGAATAACATCTCATCAACTGTTAAGAGAGCGCAGCAGCGGTTGCACTTTCTGCGCCGGATGAGAAGAGCTCACCTCCCCCATCCCATCCTCACCACTTTCTACAGGGGCACCATAGAGAGTATTCTGACCAGCTGTATCTCTGTCTGGTTTGGGGACTGTAGAGCCTCCGACGGGAAGTCCGTGCAGAGAGTGGTGAGGACAGCGGAAAAAAATCATCGGGACCTCTCTCTCCCCTCAATCGGGGATATTGCGACCAAACGTTGCGTGTCTAAGGCCAGCAGTATTATAAAAGACCCCACACATCTCCATCACGGACTGTTCACTCTGCTGCCCTCGGGCAAAAGATATCGCAGCATAAGGAGCAGAACATCAAGGTTCTGCAACAGCTTCTTCCCACGAGCCATCAGACTCCTGAATGCCATGTAATGGGCTGCCACCATTGTCTATTTATCCATTTTATCCATGCCTATCCTTCTGTTAATTATCGTGTTGCACAGGGAGCCAAATGCAACGGAATTTAGTTTGGAACTGCATATATCAATGTATTTCTAAATGACAATAAAGTTTGTTTGACTTGACTTTTGATATCTTAGAGGTGAGAGGGGTAAAGTGTAACGGAGATGTGCGGGGCAAGGTTTTTTACACAGAGGGTGGTGGGTGTCTGGAACCCGCTGCCAGGGGTGGTGGGTGGAGGCAGATATACGACAGTGGCTTTTAAGTGGTGGATATGCAGGGAGTAGAGGGATATGGATGACGTGCAGTTTTGCCATCACGTTCGACATTGTGGGCCGAAGGGCCTGTTCCTGTGCTATACTGTTCTATGTTCTGGATTTGTGGTGGTATATGTTCTGTCTAAGGGGGCAGAGAGGATTCACGAGGGTGTTGCCAGGACTCGAGGGAGCGGTTGAGCAGGCTGGGTCTCTATTCCTTGGAGCGCAGGAGGATGAGGGGTGATTTTATGAGGATGTACAAAGTCATGAGAGGAATAGATCAGGTAGACTCACAGAACCTCTTGCCCAGAGTAGGGGAATCGAGAACCAGAGGTCATAGGTTTAAGGTGAGGGGGGATTTAGAAACATAGAAACATAGACAACAGGTGCAGGAGTAGGCCATTCGGCCCTTCGAGCCAGCACCGCCATTCAATGTGATCATGGCTGATCATCCCCAATCAGTACCCCGTTCCTGCCTTCTCCCCATATCCCCTGATTCCCTGAGCCCCAAGAACTAAATCTAACTCTTTCTTGAAAACATCCAATGAATTGGCCTCCACTGCCTTCTGTGGCAGATCCACAACTCTCTGGGTGAAAAAAATCTTCCACATCTCGGTCCTAAATTATACTTAGAATAAAGGGGAGGTCATTTAAGACTGAGGTGAGAAAACACTTTTTCACCCAGAGAGTTGTGAATTTATGGAATTCCCTGCCACAGAGGGCAGTGGAGGCCAAGTCACTGGATGAGAGTTAGAGAGTAAGAGAGAGTTAGATAGAGCTCTAGGGGCTAGTGGAGTCAAGGGATATGGGGAGAAGGCAGGCACGGGTTATTGATTGGGGACGATCAGCCATGATCACAATGAATGGCGGTGCTGGCTCGAAGGGCCGAATGGCCTCCTCCTGCACCTATTTTCTATGTAAATGGCCAACCCCTTACTCTTAAACTGAGACCCCTGGTTTGGGGCTCCCTCGACATCAGGAAAATGTTTTCCTGCATTTATCCTATCCAGTCTTCTAAGAATTTTACATGTTATAGAACACAGCTCATATAGATCTTATAGAAACTTACAAAATTCTTAAGGGGTTGGACAGGCTAGATGCAAGAAGATTGTTCCCGATGTTGGGGAAGTCCAGGACAAGGGGTCACAGTTTAAGGATAAGGGGGAATTCCTTTAGGACCGAGATGAGGAAAACATTTTTCACACAGAGAGTGGTGGGTCTCTGGAATTCTCTGCCACAGAAGGTAGTTGAGGCCAGTTCATTGGCTATATTTAAGAGGGCGTTAGATGTGGCCCTTGTGGCTAAAGGGATCAGGGGGTATGGAGAGATGGCAGGTACGGGATACTGAGTTGGATGATCAGTCATGATCATGTTGAATGGCGGTGCAAGCTCGAAGGGCCGAATGGCCTACTCCTGCACCTATTTTCTATGTTTCTATGTTTCTATAAGATCCCCTCTCATCCTTTCAAATTCCAGCGACTACAAGCCCAGTCGCTCTATTCTTTCATTATATGTCAGTCCTGCCATCTCGGGAATTAACCTGGTGGATCTACGCTGCACTCCCTCAATAGCAAGAATGTCCTTCCTCAAATTAGGAGACCAAAACTGCACATAATTCACCAGGTGCAGTCTCACCAGGGCCCTGCACAACTGCAGTAGGACCTCTTTGCTTCTAAACTCAAATTCTCTCGTAATGAAAGCCAACATGCCATTCGCTTTCTTCACTGCCTGCTGCACCTGCATGCTTAGTTTCAGTGACTGATGTACAAGCACACCCAGGTCTCGTTGCACCTCCCCTTTTCCTAATCTGACACCATTCAGATAATAATCAGCCTTCCTGTTCTTGCCACCAAAGTTATCCATATTATACTGCATCTGCCATGCATCTGCCCACTCACCCAACCTGTCCAAGTCACCCTGCAGCCTCATAGCATCCTCCTCACAGCTCACACTGCCACCCAGCTTTGTGTCATCCGCAAACTTAGAGGTGTCACATTTAATTCCCTCGTCTAAATCGTTAATATATATAGTAAATAACTGGGGTCCCAGCACCGAGCCTTGCGGCACCCCACTAGTCACTGCCTGCCATTCTGAAAAGGACCCATTAATTCCTACTCTTTGCTTCCTGTCTGCCAACCAGTTCTCTATCCATATCAATACCCTACCCCCAATCCAATGTGCTCTAATTTTGACCACTAATCTCTTGTGTGGGACCTTGTCAAAGGCTTTTTGAAAGTCCAGATACACCACATCCACTGGCTCCCCCTTATCCATTCTACTTGTGAAATCCTCACAAAATTCCAGAAGATTAGTCAAGCACGATTTCCCCTTCATAAATCCATGTTGGCTTTCACCAATCCCATCTAAGTTTGTCTGAAGAAGGGTCTCGACCCGAAACGTCGCCTATCTCCTTCGCTCCTTAGATGCTGCTGCACACGCTGAGTTTCTCCAGCTTTTTGTGTAACCCTCTAAGTTTAGTTTAGTTTCGTTTAGTTTCGTTTAGTTACTGTCTCACAGCACAGGAGACCCCGGGTTCGATCCTGACTACGGGTGCTGTCCGTATGGAGTTTGCACGTTCTTCCCGTGACCTGCGTGGGTTTTCCTCGGAGATTTTCCTCTGGATGATCAGCCGTGATCACATTGAATGGCGGTGCTGGCTCGAAGGGCCGAGTGGCCTACTCCTGCACCTAATTTCAATGTTTCTATGTTTCTATCTCCAGTTTCCTCCCACACTCCAGGTTTGTAGGCTTATTGGCTCGCTATAAATCTAAATTGTCCCTAGTGTGTGTAGGATAGTGTTAGTGTGCAGGGATCGCTAGTCGGTGCTTGGTGGGCAGAAGGGCCTGTTTCCGTGCTGTATCTCTGAACTAAACGAAACTAAACGAAACAAAGTACAACAGCGGACGTTCGTGCCTTGGGCATGCTGCAGACAAAGGGATTTAGGTCTACAAGCACATAAGCGCATGGAATGGGCATCACAGGAAGAGAAATGGACATGAAATGGACATCACAGGTCCGAGAACACAGATGCAATTATTAAGAAAGCTCATCAGCGCCTCTACTTCCTGAGAAGATTACGGAGAGTCGGTCTGTCAAGGAGGACTCTCTCTAACTTCTACAGGTGCACAGTAGAGAGCTTGCTGACCGGTTGCATCGTGGCTTGGTTCGGCAACTTGAGCGCCCAGGAGAGGAAAAGACTACAAGAAGTAGTAAACACTGCCCAGTCCATCATCGGCTCTGACCTTCCTTCCATCGAGGGGATCTATCGCAGTCGCTGCCTCAAAAAGGCTGGCAGCATCATCAAGGACCCACACCACCCTGGCCACTCACTCATCTCCCTGCTACCTTCGGGTAGAAGGTACAGGAGCCTGAAGACTGCAACAACCCGGTTCAGGAATAGCTACTTCCCCACAGCCATCAGGCTATTAAACCTGGCTCGGACAAAACTCTGAACATTAATATCCCTCCATCTGTTATTTGCACTTTATTAATTTATTAATTCATGGGTGTATTTATGTATATAATTGTAGTCAATGCCTACTATGTTGTGCTATGCAAAGAAAGATTTTCATTGTCCTGTCAGGGACACATGACAAAAAACTCTTTGGACTTTTTGACTTTGGGATGGAGAAGACGACATTAGATACGCTGGTCTCCTGCGGTCAGGGCACTGTGTACAGGAGTTGGAACATTATGTCGCAGTTGTGGTGAAGAACACATTAGACTTTAGACTACGGAGGTACAGCACGGAACCAGGCCCTTCGGCCCATCCGACCTTCACCAACCAGCGATCACCCCGTACACCAGCCCTATCCTAAACGCACCAGGGACCATTTACAATTTTGTGGAAGCCAATTAACCTACAAACCCGCACACGTCTTTAAGAGTTTAAGAACAAGGTGTAAGCCATTTAGAACGGAGATGAGGAAACACTTTTTCTCACAGAGAGTGGTGAGTCTGTGGAATTCTCTGCCTCAGAGGGCGGTGGAGGCCGGTTCTCTGGATGCTTTCAAGAGAGAGCTGGATAGGGATCTTAAAGATAGTGGAGTCAGGGGATATGGAGAGAAGGCAGGAACGGGGAAGGCAGGATTGTGGATGATCAGCCATGATCACATTGAATGGCGGTGCTGGCTCGAAGGGCCGAATGGCCTACTCCTGCACTTATTGTCTACTGTCTATTGTCTATTGTCACGTGTACCGAGGTACAGTGAAAAGCTTTTTGCTGCGAGCTAACCAGTCAGCGGAAAGACAATACATGATTACAATCGAGCCGTCCACAGTGTACAGATACAGGATGAAGGAATAACGTTTAACATATAACAATTACAGCACGGAAACAGGCCTTCTCGGCCCTTCCAGTCCGTGCCGACCATTTATTTTCCCCTAGTCCCATCTACCTGCACTCAGACCATACCCCTCCATTCCCTTCCCGTCCATATACCTATCCACTTTACTTTTAAATGTTAAAATCGATCCTGCCTCCACCACTTCTGCTGGAAGATCATTCCACACAGCCACCACTCTCTGAGTAAAGAAGTTCCCCCTCATGTTACCCCTAAACTTCTGTCCCTTAATTCTCATGTCATGCCCTCTTGTTTGAATCTTCCCTACCCTCAATGGGAAAAGCTTATCCACGTCAACTCTGTCTATCCCTTTCATCATTTTAAAGACCTCAATCAAGTCCCCCCTTAACCTTCTGCGCTCCAAAGAATAAAGACCCAACTTGTTCAACCTTTCTCTGTAACTTAGTTGCTGGAACCCAGGCAACATTCTAGTAAATCTCGTATAACCATACAACCATATAACAATTACAGCACGGAAACAGGCCCTCTCGGCCCTTCCAGTCCGTGCCAACCATTTATTTTCCCCTAGTCCCATCTACCTGCACTCAGACCATACCCCTCCACTCCCTTCCCGTCCATATACCTATCCACTTTACTTTTAAATGTTAAAATCGATCCTGCCTCCACCACTCCTCTGTACTCTCTCTTTAGTTCAGTGCAAGGTGAAGCCAGCAAACTCCAAACTAAACTGAACTAAACTAAGCGGGCCCTGGGCCAGATGACTGAGCACCATATCCCGGACAGTGAGTTAGAACAGGGTTGATAAGTGACTTCTTGCTCCTGCTCAATGGACTGCAGCGTATTCTCGGTAAGGGATCTTAAAGCCTATTAAAGATTTACCAACACCCTGCAAGGCAAATGTTGCATCGTTGAAACTTGTGAGTGAGTCTAAAGCAAATTCCGCAGAATACAGGGTCATTTGACAATAACCAGAAAATTATCCATCTAAGGAAATAATTACAAGAGGTAAAAAGGTTCTAAGCAGTTGATTTTGAGCGCTGAATATGTTTAAGTATAGCTGCCGTTGGTCTGATGTTATTAATCTTTTGCTCACAGGTTGGCACCAGGTGCAGTCTGATCGACAGGGAGGGAGGTGGGGGGTGGGTCCCATAAGCGTTTAACCTGAGCAAGTGTGAGGTGTTCAATGTAAGGAGTATATTGTATACAGCACACAGTTAATAAGAGAGTTCGGTATTCCAAAAAAACACAAGGAATCATGGGATTTGTCAAAGGTCACGAGCGA
The DNA here is from genome assembly GCA_963514005.1 of Raja brachyura. The sequence continues at coordinate 9,322,987 of OY740781.1, forward strand.
TAAATGCTCTCGGACGGAGACCTGCGCCTCATCGGCCGCCAGGATCGATCCCGGGTCTCCGGCGCCGCAATCTACACCTCATGACCATCCGCGTCCCCTCCCGAGTGCCCCCCCCCCCCCCGAGACAGACGGGAGCGGTGCCCCCCGGGCCCACGGCCAGCGCGGAGAAGCAGCGCTAGATGCAGCTCAACTCTGCCTGTCTCGCCGGGTTAACCTGCCCGGACTGACGGGACACCGGCCCGGAGCGGCGGCGTTCGCCGTGCTTCTACACGCTGGCTGTATGGTGGCGCAGCGGTAGAGTTACCGCCTCACGCCGCCAGGGAGGAACGATATAGGATAGATATTGCCAAGCTCGAAAGGGTTCAGAAAAGATTCACGAGGATGTTGCCAGGACTAGAGGGTCTGCGCTATAGGGAGAGGTTGAGCAGGCTGGGTCTCTATTCCATGGAGTGTAGGAGGATGAGGGGAGATCGTATAGAGGTTTATGTATGTATCGGGTGGATGCCTACTCCTGCACCTATTGTCTATTGTCTATAATAACCATATAACCATATAACCATATAACAATAACAGCAAGGAAACAGGCCTTCTCGGCCCTTCCAGTCCGTGCCGACCATATATTTTCCCCTAGCCCCATCTACCTGCACTCAGACCATACCCCTCCATTCCCTTCCCGTCCGTATACCTATCCACTTTACTTTTAAATGTTAAAATCGATCCTGCCTCCACCACTTCCGCTGGAAGATCATTCCACACCGCTACCACTCTCTGAGTAAAGAAGTTCCCCCTCATGTTACCCCTAAACTTCTGCCCCTTAATTCTCATGTCATGCCCTCTTGTTTGAATCTTCCCTACCCTCAATGGGAAAAGCTTGTCCACGTCAACTCTGTCTATCCCTCTCATCATTTTTCCGAGATACACTGGAAGGCTGCGCTATTTTGGTTAAGGAGTGGGTGGGGGAGGGGAGAGAGTGAGACTGAGAGCGAGTGTCAGGTTAGAGCCTTAACCCGCAGAGGAGAGGTGGTGAAAGGACGGTGTGTTCTTTGGTGCCGTGTCAAGCCATCACCTAGACAACCCGTCGTTCCAATACACGCCAAGACTCAGTCTCACCCTCTTGCCTCGTTAAGTGTCAACGTTCTCCCTGATCCGGTTAATGTTTAGTCAACTCTCGGACTCATTGACACGGTGTCGGGCCAGTCATCCCTGGTGCCTTCACAACAATGACATTGAGTAGTTGAAGAGGCTCTTACAGACCTGTGGCCAATGGATAACATGGATGTTGTGGACCAGGCCAACATACTCCGTCGAACAGTACAGCGCGGGAACAGGCCCTTCGGCCCACAATGTCCATGCCGAAACATGACGCCAAGAGAAACTAGTCTCCTCTGTCTGCTCGTGATCCGTATCCCTCCAGTTCAGTTTCAGTTTCGGCTCAATAGACAATAGACAACAGGTGCAGGAGGAGGCCATTCGGCCCTTCGAGCCAGCACCGCCACTCAATGTGATCATGGCTGATCATCCACAATCAGTACCCCGTTCCTGCCTTCCCCCCCATATCCCCTGACTCCACTATCTGTAAGAGCCCTACCTAGCTCTCTCTTGAAAGTATCCAGAGAACCGGCCTCCACCGCCCTCTGAGGCAGAGAATTCCACAGACTCACAACTCTCTGTGTGAAGTTTATCGTCACATGTACCAAGATACAGTGATATAAAATCATGAGAGGAATAGATCGGGTCTGTTGACCAGAGTAGGGGAATCGAGGACCAGAGGACACAGGTTCAAGGTGAAGGGGAAAAGATTGAATAGGAATCTGAGAGGTAACTTTTTTCACACAGAGGGTGGTGGGTGTGTGGAACAAGCTGTCAGAGGTGGTAGTTGAGGCTGGGACTACCCCAATGTTTAGAGTTAGACAGGTACATGGATAGGACAGGTTTGGAGGGATATGGACCAAGCGCAGGCAGGTGGGACTAGTGTAGATGGGACATTGTTGGTCGGTGTGGGCAAGTTGGGCTGAAGGGCCTGTTTCCACACTGTATCACTCTATGACAGTGAAAAGCTTTTGATGTGTGCTAAACCAGTCAGCGGAAAGACAATACATGATTACAATCGAGCCGTTTACAGTGTACAGATACATGATATGGGATTAACATTTAGTGCAAGGTAAAGCCAGTAAAGTCCGATCAAGGATAGTCCGAGGGTCACCAATGAGGTAGATAATAGTTCAGCGCTGCTCTCTGGTTGTGGTGGGATGGTTCAGTTGCCTGATAACAGCCGAGAAGAAACTGTCCCTGAATCTGGAGGTGTGCGTTTTCACACTTCTGTACCTCTTGCCCGATGGGAGAGGGGAGAAGAGGGAGTGGCCGGGGGGTGAGACTCGTCCTTGATGATGCTGCTGGCCTTGCCGAGGCAACGTGAGGTGTAGATGGAGTCAATGGAAGGGAGGTTGATTCGTGTGAATATCCATGTGGCAGTGAAGAAAGCAAATGGTATGTTAGCTTTCATAGCAAAAGGATTTGAGTATAGGAGCAGGGAGGTTCTACTTCAGTTGTATAGGGTCTTGGTGAGACCACACCTGGAGTATTGCGTACAGTTCTGGTCTCCAAATCTGAGGCAGGACATTATTGCCATAGAGGGAGTGCAGAGAAGGTTCACCAGACTGATTCCTGGGATGTCAGGACTGTCTTATGAAGAAAGACTGCATAGACTCGGTTTATACTCTCTAGAATTTAGGAGATTGAGAGGGGATCTTATAGAAACTTACAAAATTCTTAAGGGGTTGGACAGGCTAGATGCAGGAAGATTGTTCCCGATGTTGGGGAGGTCCAGGACAAGGGGTCACAGCTTAAGGATAAGGGGGAAATCCTTTAGGACCGAGATGAGAAGGACTTTTTTCACACAGAGAGTGGTGGGTCTCTGGAACTCTCTGCCACAGAGGGTAGTTGAGGCCAGTTCATTGGCTATATTTAAGAGGGAGTTAGATGTGGCCCTTGTGGCTAAAGGGATCAGAGGGTATGGAGAGAAGGCAGGTACGGGATACTGAGTTAGATGATCAGCCATGATCATATTGAATGGCGGTGCAGGCTCGAAGGGCCGAATGGCCTACTCCTGCACCTAATTTCTATGTTTCTATGTTTCTATATCTAGTAGCCTCCGATATGCCATTATGTTATCTGCCTCCACCACCGCCCCTGGCAGCACATTCCAGACACACACAATTCTTTTTTAGATTAGTTTAGAGATTCAGCACGGATTCAGGCCCTTCGGCCCAACGAGTCCGTGCCGACCAGCGATCACCGCACACTGACACTATCCTACACAAACTAGGGGCAATTTACAATGTTACCGAAGCCAATTAACCTGCAGCCCGCACGTCTTTGGAGGAAACTGGAGCACCTGGAGAAAACCCACGCAGGTCACGGGGAGAACGTGCAAACTCCGTACAGACAGCACCCTTAGTCGGGATCGAACCCGGGTCTCTGGCGCTGTGAGGCAGCAACTCTACGTAAAAAACCTGTTCCTTTAAACGTTGTCCCTCTCGCCTTGTAGCCATGCCCTCTAGGCTTTGTATCACCTTGGGGTAAAAGGCTATCTATGCCTCTCATTATTTTATATACAATCGATAACAATCAGCACGGGAGCACCTCAGGGCTGCGTGCTCAGCCCCCTGCTGTACTCACTCTATACTCATGACTGCGTAGCCGGTCATAGCGCGAACTCCATCATCAAGTTCGCTGACGCCACCACTGTTGTGGGACGTATCACTGATGGGGATGAGTCCGAGTATAGAAGAGAGATCGAGCGACTGTCCATCTGGTGCCAGCACAACAACCTGGCCCTCAACACCAGCAAAACCAAGGAACTGATTGTGGACTTTGGAAGGAGGAGGATGGGGACCCTGTTTATATCAACGGGCCGATGGTTGAAAGGGTCAAGAGCTTCAAATTCCTGGGCGTGCACATCTGTGCAGATCTTTCCTGGTCCGAGAACACAGATGCAATTATTAAGAAGGCTCATCAGCACCTCTACTTCCTGAGAAGATTACGGAGAGTCGGTCTGTCAAGGAGAACTCTCTCTAACTTCTACAGGTGTACAGTAGAGAGCTTGCTGACTGGTTGCATCGTGGCTTGGTTTGGCAACTTGAGCACCCTGGAGAGGAAAAGACTACAAAAAGCAGTAAACACTGCCCAGTCCATCATCGGCTCTGACCTTCCTTCCATCGAGGGGATTTATCACAGTCGCTGCCTCAAAAAGGCTGGCAGCATCATCAAGGACCCACACCACCCTGGCCATACACTCATCTCCCTGCTACCTTCGGGTAGAAGGTACAGGAGCCTGAAGACTGCAACAACCCGGTTCAGGAATAGCTACTTCCCCACAGCCATCAGGCTATTACACCTGGCTCGGACAAAACTCTGAACATTAATATCCCTCCATCTGTTATTTGCACTGTATTAATTTATTAATTCATGGGTGTATTTATGTAGAGAATTGTAGTCAATGCCTTCTATGTTCTGTTGTGCTATGCAAAGAAAGATTTTCATTGTCCTGTCAGGGACACATGACAATAAACTCTTTTGACTTTGACTTTGACTTTTGATATACTTGGATCAGGTCATAATGGAAACCCAGTGATTATAATTCCTCACTTGCTTCTCAGACGAGATCTTGGCTTCAGGAAAAGAGAGCAGGACTGTTGGCAGCGTGGAATAGCCTTCACAATGAGAGGAGTTGAGTATAGGAGCAAGGAGGTCCTACTCCAGTTGTACGGGTCCCTGGTGAGACCACACCTGGAGTATTGTGTGCAGTTTTAGCCTCCAAATTTGAGGAGGGACGTTCTTGCTATTGAGGGAGTGCAGCGTAGGTTTACAAGGTTAATTCCCGGGATGGCGGGACTGTCATATGCTGAGAGAATGGGTCGACTGGAATTCAGAAGCATGAGAGGGGATCGTATAGAAACATTTAAAAATTTTAAGAATTGTTCAAGATTCAAGTGAGTTTATTGTCGTGTGTCCCTGACAGGACAATGACATTCTGGCTTTGATTCAGCACAGCAGAACATAGTAGGCATTGACTACAAAACAGATCAGTGTGTCCATATACCATTATATAAATATATACACACATGAATAAATAAACTGATAAAGTGCAAATAACAGATAATGGGCTATTAATGTTCAGAGTTTTGTCTGAGCCAAGTTTAATAGCCTGATGTCTGTGGGGAAGTAGCTATTCCTGAACCTAGTCGTTGCAGCCTTCAGGCTCCTGTACCTTCCACCTGAAGGTAGCAGGGAGATGAGTGCGTGGCCAGGGTGGTGTGGGTCCTTGATGATGCTGCCAGCCTTTTTGAGGCAGCGACTGCGATAAATCCCCTCGATGGAAGGAAGGTCAGAGCCGATGATGGACTGGGCAGTGTTTACTGCTTTTTGTAGTCTTTTCCTCTCCAGGGCGCTCAAGTTGCCGAACCAAGCCACGATGCAACCAGTCAGCAAGCTCTCTACTGAAGCTCTTGACCCTTTCAACCATCGAACCGTTGATATAAACAGGACTGTGGGTCCCCATCCTACTCCTTCCAAAGTCCACAATCAGTTCCTTGGTTTTGCTGGTGTTGAGGGCCAGGTTGTTGTGCTGGCACCATATGGACAGTCGCTCGATCTCTCTTCTATACTCGGACTCATCCCCATCAGTGATACGTCCCACAACAGTGGTGTCGTCAGCGGACTTGATGATGGAGTTCGCGCTATGACCGGTTACGCAGTCATGAGTATGGAGTGAGTACAGCAGGGGGCTGAGCACGCAGCCTTGAGGTGCTCCCGTGCTGATTGTTATCGAGTCTGACACATTTCCACCAATATGAATAGACTGTGGTCTGTGAATGAGGAAGTCGAGGATCCAATTGCAGAGGGATGCGCAGAGACCCAGATCTGAGAGTTTGGTAACCAGCTTGGAAGAGATGATTGTATTAAATGCTGAGCTGTAATCAATGAATAACAGCCTGACATATGAGTTTTTGTTGTCCAAGTGGTCCAGAGCGGAGTGGAGAGCCAGCGAGATCGCGTCCACCGTTGATCTGTTGTGGCGGTAAGCCTGCAGTGGGTCCAGGTTTTTGTTGAGGTAGGAGTTGATTTGCGCCATGATCAACCTCTCGAAGCACTTCATCACCACAGGCGTTAGTGCCACTGGTCGATAGTCATTGAGGCACGTCACCTTGCTCTTCTTGGGCACCGGTATAATTGATGCCCTTTTGAAGCAGGTGGGGACCTCAGACCTCAGAATTGAGGTTGGACAGGCTAGATGCAAGAAACATGTTCCGGATGTTGGGAGAGTCCAGAAGCAGAGGTCACAGTTTACGAATAAGGAGTAGGCCATTTAGGACTGAGATGAGGAAAAACCTTTTCACCCAGAAAGTTGTGAATCTGTGGAATTCTCAGCCACAGAAGGCCGTGGAGGCCGGTTCTCTGGATGGTTTCAAGAGAGAGTTAGATTTAGCTCTTAAGACTATGGGAATCAAGGGATATGGGGAGAAAGCAGGAACGGGGTACTGATTCTGGATAGTCAGCCATGATCATATTATAGACAATAGACAATAGGTACAGGAGTAGGCCATTCGGCCCTTCGAACCATTCAATGTGATCATGGCTGATCATCCCCAATCAGTACACCGTTGTAGCCTTCTCCCCATATCCCCTGACTCTGCTATCTTTACAAGCCCTATCTAGCTCTCTCTTGAAAGCATCCAGAGAACTCTCTTGAAAGTATCCAGAGATATTGAATGGCGGTGCTGGCTCAAAGGGCCGAATGGCCTACTCCTGCACCTAATTTCTGTGTTTCTATGTTTCTATTGATCCCCGGGAAGGCGGGACTGTCATATGAGGAAAGATTGAAAAGACTAGGCTTGTATTCACTGGAGTTTAGAAGGATGAAGGGGATCTTATAGAAACATATAAAATTATAAAAGGACTGGACAAGCTAGATGCAGGAAAAATGTTCCCAATGTTGGGCGAGTCCAGAACCAGGGGCCACAGTCCCAGAATAAAGGGGAGGCCATTTAAGACTGAGGCGAGAAAAAACTTTTTTACCCAGAGAGTTGTGAATTTGTGGAATTCCCTGCCACAGAGGGCAGTGGAGGCCAAGTCACTGGATGGATTTGAGAGAGAGTTGGATAGAGCTCTAGGGGCTAGTGGAGTCAAGGGATATGGGGAGAAGGCAGGCACGGGTTATTGATAGCGGACGATCAGCCATGATCACAATGAATGGCGGTGCTGGCTCGAAGGGCCAAATGGCCTCCTCATAGAAACATAGAAACATAGCAATTAGGTGCAGGAGTAGGCCATTCGGCCCTTCGAGCCTACACCGCCATTCAATATGATCATGGCTGATCATCCAACTCAGTATTCCGTACCTGCCTTCTCTCCATACCCTCTGATCCCCTTAGATCCCACAAGGGCCACATCTAACTCCCTCTTAAATATGGCCAATGAACTGGCCTCAACTACCCTCTGTGGCAGAGAGTTCCAGAGACCCACCACTCTCCTTCTCATCTCGGTCCTGAAGGATTTCCCCCTTATCCTTAAGCTGTGACCCCTTGTCCTGGACCTCCCCAACATCGGGAAAATCCCCAACATCCTCCTGAACATATTTCCTATGTTTCGATGTTTCTATAGATGGTGTAGACAGTCAGAACCTTTTTTCCCCCCAGGGTGGAAGGTGTGATAGCCTGGATGGCAGAACTATAAGATGAGAAGAAGAATGTTTAGCAAAGATGTGCGTGGCAAATGTATTTTTACGCAGAGGGTGGTGGGTGCCGGAACGTGTTGCCAAGGGGGGCGGTGGTGGAGGCTGATACAATAGTGGTGTTTAAGAGGCTTTTAGATCAGCACATGGATACGCAGGGAATGGAGGGATATGATTATACACAGGCAGATGATTTAATTTGGAATTATGTTCAGCACGGATATTGTGGGCCAAAGGGCCTGTGCCCGTGCTGTACTGTTGTATGCTCGGGGAGAACGTGTAGACTCCGCACAGGCAGCACCCAAGGTCAGGATCGAGCCCCGTATCGGAGGAAGGATGTGCCGGCTCTGGGGAGGGTCCAGAGGAGGGTTACAAGAATGATCCCAGGAATGAGTGGCTTAACATACGATGAGCGTTTGTTGGCACTGGGCCTGTACTCGCTGGAGTTTAGAAGGATGAGGGGGGGCCTCACTGAAACTTACAGAATAGTGAAAGGCCTGGATAGAGTGGATGTGGAGAGGATGTTTCCACCAGTGGGAGAGTCTAGGACTAGAGGTCACAGCCTCAAAATTAAAGGACATACCTTTACAAAGAAGATGAGGAGGAATTTGTTTAGCAGAGGGTGGTGAATCTGTGGGATTCTTTGCCGCAGACGGCTGTGGAGGCCAAGTCAGTGGATATTTTTAAGGCAGAGATAGATAGATTCTTGATTAGTGCGGTTGTCAGGGGTTATGGGGAGAGGGCAGGAGAATGGGGTTAGGAGGGAGAGATAGATCAGCCACAATTGAATGGCAGACTTGATGGGCCGAATGGCCTAATTCTGCTTCTAGACCTTATAAAACTTGTGTCTCTGGCTCAACCAGCTGTGCCACTGTGCTGCCACCACTTCGAACAGATGTTGTTCTACTGAAGGAAGAGAACTGCCCTTTGAACTGAAGTGAGAGACAGAAGCATCTACAGAGAGTGGGAGGGTGAGAGGGCTTGTGAACTAGCAACAACCATGCCCTTGAGAACCAGAGATGAGTTTTAGCTTAGCTCAGCTTCGAGATACAGCACGGAAACAGGCCCTTCGGCCCACCGAGTCCGGGCCGACCAGCGATCCCCGCACACTAACACTATCCTACACACACACACACACGCACGGGACAATTTACCAAATGATACCAAGTCAATTAACCTACAAACCCGCACGTCTCTGCAATGTGGGAGGAAACCGGAGCACCCGGAGGGAAACCCACGCGGGTCACGGGGAGAACGTGCAAACTCCGTACAGGCAGCACCCGTAGTCGGGATGGAACCCGGGTCCCTGGCGCTGTGAGGCAGCAACTCTACCGCTGCGCCACCGTGAGGGGGGGAAAGATTAAATAGGAACCTGAGGGGTAACATTTTCCCACAAAAGGTGATGGGTGTACGGAACAAGCTGCCGGAGGAGGTAGCTGAGGCTGGGACTGTCACATCATTTAAGAAACAGTTAGACAGGTACAAGGATAGGACAGGTTTAGAGGGCTATGGACCAAACGCAGGCAGGTGGGACTAGTATAGATGGGACACGTTGGCCGGTGTGGGCAAGTTGGGCTGAAGGACCTGTTTCCACACTGTATCACTCTATAACAAATGACTCGACAGCAGTGTAGGAAACATCACAAAGTCTTTATTCATCTATTGAGTTTTCAGAGAATGCAGGGGAACAAAAAATAGACCATTAACTGTCTGATGTACACAGCATTTCTCAATCAAGAACCACATCACAGCTATTTACAGCCTGTTTATGGGAACTGGGGTAGTCCCAGGGTCCACTGTCAGCGCCTGCACCTTAACTGGGTCTGGCAGTGGTGTAGACTCAGCGGGTCAGGCAGCGTCTGTGGGGAACATGGATAGGTGACGTTTCACAGAGTGCTGGAGTAACTCAGCGGGTCAGGCAGCATCTGTGGAGAACATGGATAGGTGACGTTTCACAGAGTGCTGGAGTAACTCAGCGGGTCAGGCAGCATCTGTGGAGAACGTGGATAGGTGACGTTTCACAAAGTGCTGGAGTAACTCAGCGGGTCAGGCAGCATCTGTGGAGAACATGGATAGGTGACGTTTCACAGAGTGCTGGAGTAACTCAGCGGGTCAGGCAGCATCTGTGGAGAACGTGGATAGGTGACGTTTCACAGAGTGCTGGAGTAACTCAGCGGGTCAGGCAGCATCTGTGGAGAACATGGATAGGTGACGTTTGAGGTCGGGACCCTTCTTCAGACATGGTCTCTCCACGTTCTCCACAGATGCTGCCCGACCCGCTGAGTTACTCCAGCACTCTGTCTTTTTTCCCCACCATGAGTGTGTTGGGTAGTCAACTGTTCAAGGAGAGTTGGGTCTGGGAATGATGGCATTTCCACAGCAACTGTGTGAACATGTCCCACAACATATGTGTGTGTGTGTGTGTGTCAGTGTATGGGTGTGTGTGTGTGTCAGTGTATGTGTGTGTCAGTGTGTGTGTGTGTCTGTGTGTGATAGTGTGTGTGTGTGTGTGTGTGTGTGTGTCAGTGTGTGTGTCAGTGTGTGTGTCAGTGTGTCAGTGTGTGTGTGTGTGAGTGTGTGTGTGTGTGTCAGTGTGTGTGTCAGTGTGTGTGTCAGTGTGTGTGTCAGTGTGTCAGTGTGTGTGTGTGTGAGTGTGTGTGTGTGTGTCAGTGTGTGTGTCAGTGTTTGTGTGTGTGTGTGTCAGTGTGTGTACATGTGTGTGTCAGTGTGTACGTGTGTGTCTGTGTGTGTCAGTGTGTCAGTGTGTGTGTGTCAGTGTGTGTGTGTCAGTGTGTGTGTCAGTGTGTCAATGTGTGTGTCAGTGTGTGTATGTGTGTCAGTGTGTGTGTGTATGTGTGTGTGTGTGTCAGTGTTTGTGCATGTGTGTGTGTCAGTCTGTATGTGTGTGTGTCAGTGTATATGTGTGTCAGTGTGTGTGTGTGCATTTGTCTGTCTGTCTCCCCTGTCTGCCAGCCCGTCTGCCTGCCTGTCTGTCTCTGTCTGCCTGTCTGTGTCTGTCTGTCTGTCTCTCTGCCTGTCTGTCTCTGTCTGCCTGTCTCCCCTGTCTGCCAGCCCGTCTGCCTGCCTGTCTGTCTGTGTCTGCCTGTCTGTGTCTGCCTGTCTGTCTGTCTGCCTGTCTGCGTGTGGGTGTTGAGGGGTGCTCCGGTGGTGTGCGCTTGTGAGGAGGTCGTGGTGTGTGTAGGGGTCGTCAGTGTGTGGACCTGTCTGTGTGTAGGTCGGGGTTTGGGGTTTGGGGTGGGGGGGGGTGTGGGGAAAGCTGAGGGTATGTTGGCGTCCGCACGTACATCAGGGCTCCAGTAGACACCTCTACAAACATCGTGTCACCAGAGAGAGCAGTGCAAACGCCTAAACACGGAACTGCAGGTGCTGCTTTACGAATAAAAAAAACGCACAAAGCACTGGAGTAACTTCAGGCACCACCTTTAGTTTCGGTTAGAGACACAGCGCAGAAACAGGCCCTTCGGCCCATCGAATCCGCGCCGACCAGCGATCCCCGCACACTAACACTGTCCCACACACGCTGGAGGCCAATTTTACATTGACGCCAAGCCAATTAACCTACAGAGCTGCACGTCTTTGGAGTGTGGGAGGAAACCGGAGATCTCGGAGAGAAGACACACGGGTCACAGGGAGAACGTGCAAACTCCGTACAGACAGCGACCTAATGGGCCTGTCCCAGTTGGCCGATTATTTGGGCGGCTGCCACAAAATGGCCGACATGTCGAAAGTTTTCGGCGCGAGTGGGGACAGTTTCTGCTGCCGTAGGTTGTCACCGTGTGTGAACCAGGGTGAATTCCATTAAAGTCAGCCCCTGGCAGTCGACTAAAGAGGGGCCTTAGTGGGACAGGCCCATTAGTGAGGATGGAACCCGGGTCTCCTGGCGCTGTGAGGCGGGCAACACTCCCGCTGCGCCACCGTTGCGCGCAGGTATCTCTGGAGAACATGGACAGGTGGCGTTTTTCGGACAGATGGTGGGTTGAGAGAATAGGACGCACTTGGAGGGGAGGGGCGGGACAAAGTGCCCGGCGATCGAAAAATACCCCCCTCACCCGTACCCTTTTTTCAATCAGAGGGTGGTGGGCGCATGGAACGAGCTGCTGGAGGAGGTGGTTGAGGCAGGGACTATCACAGCAGGTAAAAATCCATTTACCTGGACAGGTAAACGGATGGGGCAGGTTTAGAGGGTTACGGGCCAAACACAGGCAGGTGGGACGTGTCTATAGGAGCTGAGGAAACACTTTTTCACCCAGAGAGTGGTGAGTCTGTGGAATTCTCTGCCTCAGAGGGCGGCGGAGGCCGGTTCTCTGGATGCTTTCAAGGGAGAGCTAGACAGGGCTCTTGAAGATAGCGGAGTCAGGGGATACGGGGAGAAGGCAGGAACGGGGTACTGATTGGGGATGATCAGCCATGATCACATTGAATGGCGGTGCTGGCTCGAACCATTCTGCACCTACTGTCTATTGTCTATTCTCTATTGTCTATGGTGTAGATGGGGTATCTTGGTCAGTGTGGGCAAGATGGGCCAAAGGGCCTGTTTCTTGCCAAATTGTATCCTGCGCCTCCTGTCTTCCAGCTTTCATTATCCCCTGGACCAAACAATCCCAGTCTGAAGAAGGGTCTCGACCCGAAACGTCGCCTATCTCCTTCGCTCCTTAGATGCTGCTGCACCCGCTGAGTTTCTCCAGCGTTTTGTGTAACCCTCGATTCTCCAGCATCTGCAGTTCCTTCTTTAACACTAATCCCTGGACACTGTCTGCTGGATTATAATCATGTATAGACAATAGACAATAGGTGCAGGAGTAGGCCATTCGGCCCCTTCGAGCCAGCACCGCCATTCAATGCGATCAGGGCTGATCATCCCCAATCAGTACCCCGTTCCTGCCTTCTCCCCATATCCCCTGACTCCGCTATCTTTAAGAGCCCTCTCTAGCTCTCTCTTGAAAGCATCCAGAGAACCGGCCTCCACCGCCCTCCACAGACAGGATGGCACGCAACAAATGCTTTTCTCTGCACACGGGACAATAAACCAAACTCAAACTCAAAGCTCAAATTCTGAAGAAGGGTCCCGACCCAAAACTTCTCCCGCCTGTGTTCTCCAGAGGTGCCACCCGACCCACGTATTTACTCCAGCACTCTGCGTCTTTCTCGCGCAGTGAAAACGGACAGTTGTGAATCGGTGGCCAGAACTCACCCCTCCCTCCACAACCCCCCCCCCCTTCTCCCTCCCCCACACGTGATGGGGAACAAACAACGTGATCTACGCCACCCCCATTCGTTCACAGGTTGAAGGACCACATGGCGAAGAGGGACATGGAATAACTTAAGAAAAACTACTTTTTTTTGTTCCGGATAGCTTTTAATATAATATATATTTATATATATATATGTACACAGCGGATGCTGAGGGCGGACACACGCTCTTCCATCCACACACTCCAAGATTGGTTGTCGGATCTCGTCTCCGTTATGGGGACTTCGGGTGATTGTCAACGTGTCGGTTTGTAGACAATAGGTGGCTGAGTAGGCCGCTCGGCCCGTCGCTTCCCGGTTGGCCCCCGTACGCTGGTGGGAAAATGTCCATGCTTCGGTTTGGATCTGCTGGGACCGTCTCCTTCTGCAGCCCCAGAGCCACCGGGCTAGTCTTCCGAGATGACGTCAATGTCCTCGGGACTGGACTGCTTGGTGGCGAGTCTCCAACGGTTGACGTGGTGGGACCCTTTCTTCTTCTGCTGGGAGTCGGGACCCTCCTCCTCCAACTTCTGCCGCTTGTACTTGGTCCTCCTGTTCTGAAACCACACCTTCACCTGCAAGCAGAAAGTCACAGTCACAGAGACACAGAGACACAGAGACACAGAGACACAGAGACACAGAGACACAGAGACACAGAGACACAGAGACACAGAGACACAGAGACACAGAGACACAGAGTCACAGAGACACAGAGACACAGAGACACAGAGTCACAGAGACACAGAGACACAGAGTCACAGAGACACAGAGACACAGAGACACAGAGACACAGAGACACAGAGTCACAGAGACACAGAGACACAGAGACAGAGTCACAGAGACACAGAGACACAGAGACACAGAGACACAGAGACACAGAGACACAGAGTCACAGAGACACAGAGACACAGAGACACAGAGACACAGAGACACAGAGTCACCGAGACACAGAGTCACAGAGACACAGAGTCACAGAGACACAGAGACACAGAGTCACAGAGACACAGAGACACAGAGACACAGAGTCACAGAGACACAGAGTCACCGAGACACAGAGACACAGAGACACAGAGACACAGAGACACAGAGACACAGAGTCACAGAGACACAGAGACACAGAGTCACAGAGACACAGAGTCACCGAGACACAGAGACACAGAGACACAGAGTCACAGAGACACAGAGACACAGAGTCACAGAGACACAGAGACACAGAGTCACAGAGACACAGAGACACAGAGACACAGAGACACAGAGACACAGAGACACAGAGTCACCGAGACACAGAGTCACAGAGACACAGAGTCACAGAGACACAGAGACACAGAGTCACAGAGACACAGAGACACAGAGACACAGAGTCACAGAGACACAGAGACACAGAGACACAGAGACACAGAGTCACAGACACAGAGTCACAGAGTCACAGAGACACAGAGACACAGAGTCACAGAGACACAGAGACACAGAGACACAGTCACAGAGACACAGAGTCACAGAGACACAGAGACACAGAGACACAGAGACACAGAGACACAGAGTCACAGAGACACAGAGACACAGAGTCACAGAGACACAGAGACACAGAGTCACAGAGACACAGAGTCACAGAGTCACAGAGTGACGGAGTGATGTAGCATGGAAACAAGCCTTTCAGGCCCACTTGCACACCGGCCAACGTGTCCCATCCCAAACGCCTGCGTTTGGCCCAAATCCCTCCAGACCCAGTCCTATCCATGTACATGTCTAAATGTTTCTTAAACGTTGCCTCAACTACCTCCTCTGGCAGCTCTTTGTGTGAAAAAGTTACCCCTCAGATCCCGATTAAATCTTTCGCCCCCGGCCTACTCCGGGCAAGTGACTCTGTGCATCTTCCCGCTCTGTACCCCTCATGGTTTTTTACACCCCCCCCAAGATCATAGGGATTGAGTTTGAGTATCGTTTTTCGTCACGTGTGCAGAGTAAAACGTCCGTTGCGTGCTAACCAGTCAGTGGGAAGACAGTCTGAAGAAGGGTCTCGACCCGAAACGTCACCCATCCCTTCTCTCCAGAGATGCTGCCTGTCCCGCTGAGTCACTCCAGCATTCTGTGTCCATCTTCCGTGGAAAAACAGAGGGTGGTGAATCTGTGGAATTCATTGCTACGGAAGGCTGCGGAGGCCAGGTCAGTGGGTATTTTTAAGTCAGAGATAGATAGATTCTTGATCATGTTGTTAAAGAAGGAACTGCAGATGCTGGAGAATCGAGGGTTACACAAAAAGCTGGAGAAACTCAGCGGGTGCAGCAGCATCTAAGGAGCGAAGGAGATAGGCGACGTTTCGGGTCGAGACCCTTCCTCTTGATCATTACGGGTGTCAGGGGTTATGGGGAGAAGGCGGGAGGAAGGAGTTAAGAGGGAAAGATAGATCAGCCATGATTAAATGGGGTAGACTGGATGGGCCGAATGTCCTAATTCTGCTCCTATCAGTTCTGCAGTTGTACAGGGCCCAAGTGAGACCACACCTGGAGTATTGTGTGCAGTTTTGGTCCCCGAATTTGAGGAAGGACATTCTTGCTATTGAGGGAGTGCAGCGTAGGTTTACAAGGTTAATTCCCGGGACGGCGGGACTGTCATATGTTGAGAGAATGGAGCGGCTGGGCTTGTACACTCTGGAGTTTAGAAGGATGAGAGGGGTTCTTATTGAAAAATATAAGATTATTAAGGGTTTGGACACGCTGGAGGCAGGAAACATGTTCCTGATGTTGGGGGAGTCCAGAACCAGGGGCCACAGTTTAAGAATAAGGGGTAAGCCATTTAGAACGGAGACGAGGAAACACTTTTTCTCACAGAGAGTGGAGAGTCTGTGGAATTCTCTGCCTCAGAGGGCGGTGGAGGCCGGTTCTCTGGATACTTTCAAGAGAGAGCTAGATAGGGCTCTTAAAGATAGCGGAGTCAGGGGATATGGGGAGAAGGCAGGAACGGGGTACTGATTGGTGACGATCAGCCATGATCACAATGATGACGGTGCTGGCTCGAAGGGCCGAATGGCCTGCTCCTGCACCTATTTTCTATGTTTCTATGTTTCTATGACACAAAGTGTCGCCTGGGTTTGGCTCCTCGGAGGTTTAGGAGGCTTAGCAAGTTGATACGTTCGCAGGTTCATAGGTTCTAGGAGCAGAATTAGGCCATTCGGCCCATCAAGTCTACTCCGCCATTCAATCATGGCTGATCTATCTCTCCCTCCTAACCCCATTCTCCTGCCTTCTCCCCATAACTCATTGACGCCCGCTCTAATCAAGAATTTGTCTATCTCGGCCTTAAAAATATCCACTGACTTGGCCTCCACAGCCCTCTGTGGCCATGAGTTCCACAGATTCACCACCCTCTCACTGAAGAAGTTCCCCCTCATCTCCTTTCTAAAAGAGCGCCCTTTAATTCTGAGGTTGTGACCTCCAGTCCTAGACTCTCCCACTAGTGGAAACATCCTCTCCACATCCACTCTATCCAGGCCTTTCACTATTCTGTAAGTTTCAATGAGGTTCCCCCTCAACCTTCTAAACTCCAGCGAGTACTGGCCCAGTGCCGACAAACGCTCATCGTACGTTAACCCACTCATTCCTGGGATCATTCTTGTAAACCTCCTCTGGAACCTCTCCAGAGCCGGCACATCCTTCCTCAGATATGGGGCCCAAATTTGCTCAGATATGAGTACCCCAAATGCAGCCTGACCAGCTCCTTATTTTAGATATGCTGCTTTAGATATGTAAAGAGGAAAGGATTAGTGAAGTCCAATGTAGCCCCCTTATAGACAGAGACAGGTGAATTTATAATGGGCAACAAGGAAATGGCAGAACAGTTAAACGAGTACTTTGGTTCTGTCTTCACTAAAGGGCCTGTCCCACCAGCATGCAACTCTATGCGATTAGCGCGACCTAACGTGGTCGCTTGAGCCGTCCGGTGTCGCGGGGCCGGTCCCACTTCGATCGCCGGAGCCATGCGGAATTGTGCGGAGTTCGTCCCGACATCGCGCGGGGCTCCGAAAAACTGACTATGTCCAAAAATTCCGCGCGGCAACGGCTTGTCGGCTCGCAGTCGCCTCGACATTTACATACCGCCTCGACGTCGTGCCTCCGTGACCCTCTCTGTAGGTGCCTCCGTGACCCTCTATGTGTGTGACTCCGTGGCCCTCTGTGTGTGTACCTCTGTGCCCCTCTCTGTGTGCCCCTCTCTGTCCTGGCGAACTTACCTTAGACTTCGCTCCAAGTTCGCCTCACTTTGCGCCGCGTTGCGCCACTCACCCGACCTCCGCGCGGCCCCTACTGCCGGTTTGGTCGCGCTTGCCGCATGCAGGCGCATGCTGGTGGGAACGGCCCTGTACAGGGGATCACCCGACCTCCGCGCGGCCCCCACTTCTAGTTTGATCGCGCTCATAGCATGGAGTCGGACGCTGGTAGGACAGGCCCTTAAGGAAAACACAAACAATCTCCCGGAAATACTAGAGGACCGAGGGTTTAGTGGGAGGGAGGAAGTGAAGGGAATCCACATTAGTCAGGGAATGGTGTGTGGTAAACTGTTGGGACTGAAGGCAGATAAATCCCCAAGGCCTGATGGTCTGCATCCCAGAGTACTCAAGGAGGTGGCCCTAGAAATCGTGGATGCATTGGTGATCATTTTCCAATGTTCTCTTGACTCTGGATCAGTTCCTGTGGACTGGAGAGTAGCCAACTTTTTAAGAAAGGAGGGAGAGAGAAAACTGGGAATTATAGACCAGTTAGCCTCACATCGGTGGTGGGGAAGATTAATACAGATGTTATAGCAGCGCATTTGGAAAGCAGGGACAAGGTCGGTCAAAGCCAAAGAGTAGGAATTAACGGGCCCTTTTCAGAATGGCAGGCAGTGACCAGTGGGGTGCCGCAAGGCTCGGTGCTGGGACCCCAGTTTTTACAATATATATTAACGATTTAAACAAGGGAATTAAATGTAACATCTCTACGTTTGCGGATGACACAAAGCTGGGCGGCAGTGTGAGCTGCGAGGAGGATGCCATGAGGCTGCAGGGTGACTTGGATAGGTTGGGTGAGTGGGCAGATGCATGGCAGATGCAGTATAATGTGGATAAATGGGAGGTTATCCACTATGGTGGCAAGAACAGGAAGGCAGATTATTATCTGAATGGTGTAAGAAGGAACTGCAGATGCTGGTTTCAACCGAAGGTAGACACAAAATGCTGGAGTAACTCAGCGGGACAGGCAGCATTTCTGGAGAGAAGGAATGGGTGACGTTTCGGGTCGAGACCCTTCTTCAGACTCGACCCGAAGCGTCACCCTTTCATTATCTGCATGGTATCAGATTAGGCAAACAGGAGGTGCAACGAGACCTGGGTGTTCTTGTACATCAGTCAGTGAAAGTAAGCATGCAGGTACAGCAGGCAGTGAAGAAAGTGAATGGCATGTTGGCTTTCATTGCGAGAGAATTTGAGTTTAGGAGCAAGGAGGTCCTTCTGCAGTTGTACAGGGCCCTGGTGAGACCACACCTGGTGTATTGTGGGCAGTTTTGGTCTCCTAATTTGAGGAAGGACATTATTGCTATTGAGGGAGTGCAGCGTAGGTTCACCAGATTAATTCCCGGGATGGCGGGACTGACATATGATGAAAGAATGGAGCGGCTGGGCTTGTATTCACTGGAATTTAGAAGGATGAGGGGGTACCTTATAGAAACATATAAAATACTTAAATGATTGGACAGGTTAGATGCAGGAAAAATATTCCTGATGTTGGGGAAAGTCCAGAACCAGGGGGTCACAGTTTAAGAATAAGGGGTAGGCCATTTAGGATTGAGATGAGGAAAAACTTTGTGAATCTGTGGAATTCTCCGCCACAGAAGGCAGTGGAGGCCAATTCACTGAATGTTTTCAAGAGAGAGTTAGATTTAGCTCTTCGGGCTAAAGGAATCAAGGGATATGGGGAAAAAGCCAGAAACATGGAAACACAGCAAATAGGTGCAGCAGGCCATTCAGCCCTTCGAGCCAGCACTGCAATTCAAAATGATCATGGCTGATCATCCAAAATCAGTACCCTGTTCCTGCCGTCTCCCCATATCACCTGATTCCGTTAACTCTAAGACCTAAATCTAAAGGGCCGAATCTTTCTATGTTTAAAGAGCCTCAGAATGACATCTCTGCATTGGTATTCCAGTCCTCTTGATATAAATGCTAGCATTGAATTTGCCTTCTACAGATCAACTTCGATAGATGCGCTGACTTAATTGGACTTAATCTTGCACTAAATGTCATTCCCTTTATCCTGCGTTTTTGTACACTGTGGACGGCTCGATTGGAATCACGTATTGTCTTTCCACTGATAGGTTAATGTGCAACCAAAAAGCATTTGACTGGATGTCTTTGCACGTGACAATAACTAACTAACTAACTAACTAACTAACTAACCAGAAAGCATTTTATCAAAATGGTTTAAAAGCACGGTTTGAAAATAGCTCCGTCTAAGACCACATGAGGTGGCTGAGAATTGCAGCCCAGACCGTCGCACAAACCAACTTCCCTTCCAGTGACTCCATCTACACCTCACGCTGCCTCGCGAGGCAAGGCCAGCAGCATCATCAAGGACCAGTCTCACCCCCGGCCACTCCCTCTTCTCCCCTCTCCCGTCGGGCAAGAGGCACAGAAGTGTGAAAACGAACGCACACCTCCAGATTCAGGGACAGTTGCTTCCCAGCTGTTATCAGGCAACTGAACCATCCCACCACATCTCATTCGAGACCCTCGGACTATCTTTAATCGGACTTTACCTTGCACTAAACGTTACTCGCTTTATCTGCGGACGGCTTGATTGTAATCGTGTATGTGTATTCCACTGAATAGATAGCACACAACACATTTTTTCACAGTACCGTGAACTAAAGTAATAACAATGACATTGGACCATTACACAGTGAATGGGAAAGTGTTTCACCAGGATGTTACCTGGGCTAGTGGGATTGAGTTGTAGAGAAACGTGTGCGGACAGTACGTCGAAGGACAAGAAGCCGAAGCGAAGGAGTGGAAGCCAAGATACCGAACGGACGCGACGCTGAAAAGCCAAATAACAGAATGGACACGATACTGAAAAGCCAAATAACAGAACGGACACGATACTGAAAAGCCAAATAACAGAATGGACACGACACTGAAAAGCCAAATAACAGAATGGACACGATACTGAAAAGCCAAATAACAGAACAGACACGATACTGAAAAGCCAAATAACAGAATGGACACGACACTGAAAAGCCAAATAACAGAACGGATACGACACTGAAAAGCCAAATAACAGAACGGATACGCCACTGTAAAGCCAAATAACAGAACGGACACGACACGGAAAAGCCAAATAACAGAGTGGATGCGACACTGAAAAGCCAAATAACAGAACGGATACAACACTGAAAAGCCAAATAACAGAATGGACACAACACTGAAAAGCCAAATAACAGAATGGACACAACACTGAAAAGCCAAATAACAGAAAGGACACAACACTGAAAAGCCAAATAACAGAACGGACACAACATTGAAAAGCCAAATAACAGAATGGACACAACACTGAAAAGCCAAATAACCGAACAGGCACAACGCCGAAAAGCCAAATACACAACGCGGAAAAGCCAAATAATTAGACATGACATCTCCGGGGATGGGACGTCCCCGGAGATGGGATGTCCAAGACGTTGTCAGCGATTGGACCAGACCCCCGCGTCCATCACATCACTGGCCGGGGAGACGGGAGGGTGGGGGGAGGGATTTTAGATTTTCCTTCGCCGCTTTTGGACTGCCAAAGAATCGTAGAGCGTATTATTTTTGTAAACGTTGATTTAACACGGTCCTTGGGGTTAAGAGGCTGGAATTTCGGTTATTTGGCTTTTTTGCGTTGTTTCCATTCGGTGTCTTGGCTTCCACTTCTTCACCAGCTTCTCGTCCTTCAACGCCCTGTCCGGGTACCGTACGGTACGGTTCCGCAGGCTGGGACATTTTTCTTCAGAACAGTGAAGTTTGAGGGAAGAATGACCTTATTGAGATGCTCATCAGTATGATCATGGTATGAAACATATAAGATTAAGGGTTTGGACACGCTGGAGGCAGGAAACATGTTCCCGATGTTGGGGGAGTCCAGAACCAGGGGCCACAGTTTAAGAATAAGGGGTAAGCCATTTAGAACGGAGACGAGGAAACACTTTTTCTCACAGAGAGTTGTGAGTCTGTGGAATTCTCTGCCTCAGAGGGCGGTGGAGGCAGGTTCTCTGGATGCTTTCAAGAGAGAGCTAGATAAGGCTCTTAAAGATAGCGGAGTCAGGGGATATGGGGAGAAGGCAGGAACGGGGTACTGATTGGGGATGATCAGCCATGATCACATTGAATGGCGGTGCTGGCTTGAAGGGCCGAATGGCCTCCTCCTGCACCTATTGTCTATTGTTTACTGGTCTTGAACGGCTGGGTAAGTAGGTCCATCACGGGTTCTGACCTCCCCACCATTGTATCTACACGAGGCGCTGCCTCAAAAAGGCAGCCAGCATCGCCAGAGACCCACACCACCCTGGCCACGCACCCATTTCACCCCTGCCATCGGGAAGAAGGAACAGGAGCCCGAAAACTGTAACGTCCAGGTTCAGGAACAGCTTCTTCCCCACAGCCATCAGGCTATTAAACACCATGACCTTATCAAAACTTAACAGGATCTTATTGAAACATATCAGATTATTAAGGATTTGGACACGCAAGAGACAGGAAACATGTTCCCGATGTTGGGGGAGTCCAGAACCAGGGGCCACAGTTTAAGAATAAGGGGTAAGCCGTTTAGAACGGAGACGAGGAAACACTTTTTCACACAGAGAGTTGTGAGTCTGTGGAATTCTCTGCCTCAGAGGGCGGTGGAGGCCGGTTCTCTGGATGCTTTCAAGAGAGAGCTAGATAGGGCTCTTGAAGATAGCGGAGTCAGGGGATATGGGGAGAAGGCAGGAACGGCGTTCCAATTGCACTTACGCTTCCAATCGCACTTAGTTTAGGGTCATCAACAAACTGGACAATATGGCACTGAAGAAACTGCCGTTTACTGAAAAGGCCCCGACTCTGAACAGGTATTTAAGGCCCAGTAAAGAGACTATATTATTAAGAACTTTGAAACTTGAAGGATGCAAGATGGTGCGGGAAAATATGGTGAAACAGGCCCTTCGGCCCAACTTTGCCCACACCGACCAACAATGTCCCATCTATACTAGCCCCACCTGCCTGCGCTTGGTCCATATCCCTCTAAATCTGTCCTATCCAT
This sequence comes from Raja brachyura, assembly GCA_963514005.1. Next base: position 9,345,265 of record OY740781.1, read on the forward strand.
GTACCTGTCTAAATGTTCCTTAAACATTACAACATTGTGGACTATCTCAGTGTAATCTACTAGTCTAACACTCTTGCACTTATGTATGATTGTGTTCATGTATACTTAGTCCAGCACTCTGTGAAACGTCACCTGTCCATGTTCTCCACAGATGCTGCCTGACCCGCTGCGTTACTCCAGCACTCTGTGAAACGTCACCTGTCCACGTTCTCCACAGATGCTGCCTGACCCGCTGAGTTACTCCAGCACTCTGTGAAACGTCACCTATCCATGTTCTCCACAGATGCTGCCCGACCCGCTGAGTTACTCCAGCACTCTGTGAAACGTCACCTATCCATGTTCTCCACAGATGCTGCCTGACCCGCTGAGTTACTCCAGCACTCTGTGAAACGTCACCTATCCATGTTCTCCACAGATGCTGCCCGACCCGCTGAGTTACTCCAGCACTCTGTGAAACGTCACCTATCCATGTTCTCCACAGATGCTGCCCGACCCGCTGAGTTACTCCAGCACTCTGTGAAACGTCACCTATCCATGTTCTCCACAGATGCTGCCCGACCCGCTGAGTTCCAGATTCTGTTCCGGATTCTTGTCCTATGGAGGTCGGGACCCCTCTCTCGTTGGTGAGAGGACGGTTCAGTTGCCTGATAACAGCTGGGAAGAAACTGGCCCTGAATCTGGAGGTGTGCGTATGGAACGAGCTGCCAAAGGAGGTAGTTGAGGCAGATGCCATGAACAACATTTAAAAGACAGTTAGACAGGCACATGGATAGGAAAGATTTAGAGGGATATGGGCCAAACGTAAGCAGATGGGACTAACGTAGATGGGGCATCTTGGAAGGCATGGGTGAGTTCCGTCGAAGGGCCTGGTTCTGTGCTTTATGACCCTGTCAGTGTTCATAAGTTTGTAAGCAGAATTAGGCCATTCGGCCCATCAAGTCTACTCCACCATTCAATCATGGCTGATCTATCTTCCCCTCTCAACCCCATTCTCCTGCCTTCGCCCCATAACCATATAACCATATAACCATATAACAATTACAGCACGGAAACAGGCCTTCTCGGCCCTTCCAGTCCGTGCCGACCATTTATTTTCCCCTAGTCCCATCTACCTGCACTCAGACCATACCCCTCCATCCCCTTCCCGTCCATATACCTATCCACTTTACTTTTAAATGTTAAAATCGATCCTGCCTCCACCACTTCTGCAGGAAGATCATTCCACACAGCCACCACTCTCTGAGTAAAGAAGTCCCCCCTCATGTTCCCCCTAAACTTCTGTCCCTTAATTCTCATGTCATGCCCTCTTGTTTGAATCTTCCCTACCCTCAATGGGAAAAGCTTATCCACGTCAACTCTGTCTATCCCTTTCATCATTTTAAATACCTCAATCAAGTCCCCCCTTAACCTTCTGCGCTCCAAAGAATAAAGACCTAACTTGTTCAACCTTTCTCTGTAACTTAGTTGCTGGAACCCAGGCAACATTCTAGTAAATCTCCTCTGTACTCTCTCTATTTTGTTGACATCCTTCCTATAATTAGGCGACCAAAATTGTACACCATACTCCAGAATTGGTCTCACCAATGCCTTGTACAATTTTAACATTACTTCCCTACTCCTATATTCAATGCTCTGATTTATAAAGGCCAGCACACCAAAAGCTTTCTTTACCACCCTATCTACATGCGATTCCACCTTCAGGGAACTTTGCACAGTTATTCCTAGATCCCTCTGTTCCACAGCATTCCTCAATTCCCTACCATTTACCATGTAACAGGTCATTTTTTCAAACTCTTCTAAACTCACCAATTAGGTTGGCCAAGTGGGACAGCCCCTTAACTGGATCTCAGTGCTGCGTTTTACACGGTCGACTAAACCGATGTTACTAGACCAATTGGAAAACTGGGTAGGGCTTTCTGGCACAGTACTGAACTGGTTTGAATCCTACTGAAAGAACCGGGACTACTTTCTGTCTAGAGGTAAATACACATCAGAACGGACAAATATGACACGTGGAGTTCCCCAGGGCTCCATTCTGGGGCCTCTTCTGTTTAACATCTACACACGCTCCCGTCGGCTCAGATTATGGAAAACAACAGAATAAGTGACCCGAATTATGCAGACGACACACAAATAACCATATCACCAGCGGACTGTGGTGCAATACGAATACTGAGTAAGTGCATCGAACAAACCAACGACTGGATGGGCCAAAACATTCTTCAATTAAACGAAGACAAAATGGAGGTCGTTGCTTTTGGAGCCAAAGAGGGACGATTAAAAGTCAGCGCTCAGCTTCAATCGGCAATGTTAAACACCACGGTCGTAGAAACGTAGACACATAGACAATAGGTGCAGGAGGAGGCCATTCAGCCCTTCGAGCCTGCACCGCCATTCACCGCCATTCATTGTGATCATGGCTGATCGTCCCCAATCAATAACCCGTGCCTGCCTTCTCCCCATATCCCTTGACTCCACTAGCTCATAGTGCTCTATCTAACTCTCTCTTAAATCCATCCAGTGACTTGGCCTCCACTGCCCTCTGTGGCAGGGAATTCCACAAATTCACAACACTCTGGGTGAAAACGTTTTTTTCTCATCCCAGTCTTAAATGACATCCCCTTTATTCTAAGACTGTGGCCCCTGGTTCTGGACTCGCCCAACATTGGGAACATTTTTCCTGCATCTAGCTTGTCCAGTCCTTTTATAATTTTATATGTTTCTATAAGACCCCCCCCTCATCTTTCCAAACTCCAGTGTATACAAGCTAGAAGGTCAAAACCAGAACTCTTGGTGTAATCATGGACTCAGACCTGAATTTCAACAACCACTTTAAGACAATGACCGAGTCAGCCTACTATCACCTGCATCTAGCTTGTCCAGTCCTTTTATAATTGCAGGTACACAAAAGGCTGGAGAAACTCAGCGGGTGCAGCAGCATCTAAGGAGCGAAGGAGATAGGCAACGTTTTGAGTCGAGACCCTTCTTCAGACCCTTCTTTTATAATTGTATATGTTTCTACAAGATATTCCCCTCATCCTTCTAAACTCCAGTGAATACAAGCCTCGTATTTTCGGTGTACAGATACACGGTAAGGGAATATCGTTTATTGGTCTCTTTGTATAACTTGTACCCGACGTCCTGGCTACTGTTTGGGGCCTGTAAATAATTCCCATTTTGGGTCTTTTTACCCTTGCAGTTTCTCTCAGTTTCTAGTTTCAGTTGAGCTTATTGTCACGTGTACCGAGGTACAGTGAGAAGCTTCTGTTACGTGTTATATAGTCAGCGGGAACTCAATACATGATTACAATCCATCCATTTACTGTGCAGAAATACCAGGTAAAGGGAATAAAGTTAAGGGGCTGTCCCACTGTGGTGACATAACCGGCAAGTTTAGAAGAGTTTACGAGAGTTTGGAAAAGTGTCATGTTGAAGACCACCTTCGATTATGTAGAAGACCTCCTTCAACCTCCTGCGACCATGTTGAAGACCAGCCTCGACTAGCTACGGGAAAATTGGACACCGAATAGTGGAGAGTGAAGACATAGAAACATAGAAACATAGAAAAATAGGTGCAGGAGTAGGCCATTCGGCCCTTCGAGCCTGCACCGCCATTCAATATGATCATGGCTGATCATCCAACTCAGTATCCCGTACCTGCCTTCTCTCCATACCCCCTGATCCCTTTAGCCACAAGGGCCACATCCAAATCCCTCTTAAATATAGCCAATGAACTGGCCTCAACTACCTTCTGTGGCAGAGAATTCCAGAGACTCACCACTCTCTGTGTAAAGAATGTTTTCCTCATCTCGGTCCTAAAGGAATTCCCCCTTATCTTTAGACTGTGACCCCTTGTTCTGGACTCCCCCAACATCGGGAACAATCTTCCTGCATCTAGCCTGTACAACCCCTTAAGAATTTTGTAAGTTTCTATAAGATCCCCCCTCAATCTTCTAAATTCCAGCGAGTACAAGCCGAGTCTATCCAGTCTTTCTTCATATGAAAGTCCCGACATCCCAGGACGACATCCTTCGACCTCCCTTCGACTATGTTGAAGACTATCTACGACTACCTTCGACTTCCCTCGATTACCTACGACTAACATGCCGACCGACCTCGACTAAACCTACGAGTTAAAAAAATATCGATTTTTTCCATGGCAACTTCTTTTTACCCGAGGGCATTTTTCAACATGTTCAAAAATACGCCGCGACCTAGCTGAGGCCTCGAGTGTGCGGGGACCACTCTCGAGCATGAAGGAGAGTTACAAAGACCTCCTAGGACCACGTGGCGGCCATGTTGTGAGTATGAGTCGAGGGCAAACCTGCCAGAACTCGCGGATTAGGTCGTTGCAGTGGGACCTGTGTCTGTGGCTACCAGGCAAATACTCACCTGGGTTGGGAGCCATCTTGGATGGGCCTTGGTTTATCAGCGAGAACTTAATGAACAGGAAGGAGCTGCCAGAGGAGATAGTGGGAGGAAACCGGAACACCTTGGGAAAACCCACACAGGTCACAGGGAGAACGTACTAACTCCGTACAGACAGCACCCATAGTCAGTTTCGAACCTGATGCTGTGAGGCAGCATTTGTGTGACAAAATCATGAGAGGAATAGATCGGGTAGATGCACAGAGTCTCTTGCTCAGAGTAGGGGAATCGAGGACCAGAGGACACAGGTTTAAGGTGAAGTGGAAAAGATTTAGTAGTAATCTGAGGGGTAACATAGAAATATAGAAAATAGGTGCAGGAGGAGGCCATTCGGCCCTTCGAGCCAGCACCGCCATTCATTGTGATCATGGCTGATCGTCCCCTATCAATAACCCGTGCCTGCCTTCTCCCCATATCCCTTGACTCCACTAGCCCCTAGAGCTCTATCCAACTCTCTCTTAAATCCATCCAGTGATTTGGCCTCCACTGCCCTCTGTGGCAGGGAATTCCACAAATTCACAACTCTCTGGGTGAAAAAGTTTTTTCTCACCTCAGTCTTAAATGACCTCCCCTTTATTCTAAGACTGTGGCCCCTGGTTCTGGACTCGCCCAACATTGGGAACATTTTTCCTGCATCTAGCTTGTCCAGTCCTTTTATAATTGTATATGTTTCTATAAGATCCCCCCCTCATCCTTCTAAACTCCAGTGAATACAAGCCTAGCCTTTTCAATCTTTCCTCATATGACAGTCCCGCCATCCCAGGGATCAATCTGGTGAACCTACGCTGCACTGCCTCAATCACAAGGATGTCCTTCCTCAAATTAGGAGAACAAAACGTTTCACTTTTCGCAACTATTCACACAAAGGGTGGTGGGTGTATGGAACAAGCTGCTGGAGGAGATAGTTGACACTGGCCTTTAAGAAACAGTTGGACAGGTACATTGATTGGACAGGTGTGGAGGGATGTGGGCCAAACGCAGGCAGGTGGGACTAGTGTAGAAACATAGAAACATAGAAAATAGGTGCAGGAGTAGGCCATTCGGCCCTTCAAGCCTGCACCGCCATTCAATATGATCATGGCTGATCATCCAACTCAGTATCCTGTACCTGCCTTCTCTCCATACCCTCTGATCCCCTTTAGCCACAAGGGCCACATCCAACTCCCTCTTAAATATAGCCAATGAACTGGCCTCAACTACCCTCTGTGGCAGAGAGTTCCAGAGACCCACCACTCTCTGTGTGAAAAAAGTCCTTCTCATCTCGGTCCTGAAGGATTTCCCCCTTATCCTTAAGCTGTGACCCCTTGTCCTGGACCTCCCCAACATCGGGAACAATCTTCCTGCATCTAGCCTGTCCAACCCCTTAAGAATGTTGTAGGTTTCTATAAGCAGGTGTAGCTGGGACATTGTTGGCCGGTATGGGCGAGTTGGGCCGAAGGGCCTGTTTGCACTCTCCGTCACTCTACGACTATGATTAGCGTGAGCCTACCTGTGTCTCGGACAGGCTGAGGCTGCCAGCGAGCTGCTTCCTCTCGGCTCCCACCACATAATGGTTCTTCTCGAAGGCCCTCTCCAGGCGCAGCAGCTGAGACGGTGAGAAGGCCGTGCGGATCCGCTTGGGCTTACGGGCAAACGGGCCGTGAAGTAACATCGTCTCCTGGGCACCGTCCGGCCCTGTGGACAGAAAAAGAAAACCCCGCTCTGTTAAAGGTGCCCATTCCATCCTATCTCATCTTGGCTCCACCATTTCATTCATATGTACATCTCCCCTCCCCACCCAGAGCATGTCCAGTCCATTAGCTGGCTTCTCACCAATACTTACTCTAGCCCTTTACGTCCCCCCCCTCCCCCTCCATCCCCATTTCATTCACATCCCAAGGCTTTTTCAAAACTTTACAATACAAAGCTTCTCACTGTGCCTCCGTACTCGTGACAATAAACCCCTAACCCTAACTCTAACCCTAACCCTAACTCTAACCCTAACCCTAACCCTAACTCTAACCCTAACCCTAACCCTAACCCTAACCCTAACTCTAACCCTAACCCTAACTCTAACTCTAACCCTAACCCTAACCCTAACCCTAACTCTAACCCTAACCCTAACTCTAACCCTAACCCTAACTCTAACCCTAACCCTAACCCTAACCCTAACCCTAACTCTAACTCTAACCCTAACCCTAACCCTAACCCTAACCCTAACTCTAACCCTAACCCTAACTCTAACCCTAACCCTAACCCTAACCCTAACTCTAACTCTAACCCTAACCCTAACTCTAACTCTAACCCTAACCCTAACTCTAACCCTAACCCTAACCCTAACCCTAACCCTAACTCTAACCCTAACCCTAACTCTAACCCTAACCCTAACCCTAACCCTAACCCTAACCCTAACCCTAACCCTAACTCTAACCCTAACCCTAACTCTAACCCTAACCCTAATCCTAACCCTAACCCTAACTCTAACCCTAACCCTAACCCTAACTCTAACTCTAACCCTAACCCTAACCCTAACCCTAACCCTAACTCTAACCCTAACCCTAACTCTAACTCTAACCCTAACTCTAACCCTAACCCTAACCCTAACCCTAACCCTAACCCTAACCCTAACTCTAACCCTAACCCTAACTCTAACCCTAACCCTAACCCTAACCCTAACTCTAACCCTAACCCTAACCCTAACCCTAACTCTAACCCTAACCCTAACCCTAACCCTAACCCTAACCCTAACCCTAACTCTAACTCTAACCCTAACCCTAACCCTAACCCTAACTCTAACCCTAACCCTAGCCCTAACCCTAACCCTAACCCTAACTCTAACCCTAACCCTAACTCTAACTCTAACCCTAACCCTAACCCTAACCCTAACCCTAACCCTAACCCTAACCCTAACCCTAACTCAAACACTCAATATTTCAGCATCTGCAGTCTCTTGTGTCTGAAAGCCAGACAATAGACAATAGACAATAGGTGCAGGAGTAGGCCATTTGGCCCTTCGAGCCAGCACCGCCATTCAATGTGATCATGGCTGATCATCCCCAATCAGTACCCCGTTCCTGCCTTCTCCCCATATCCCCTGACTCCGCTATTTTTAAGAGCCCTATCTAGCTCTCTCTTGACAGTATCCAGAGAACTGAAACATTGCCAGTTCCCCGTTCCCCAGATGCTGTCTCATCTGGCCAGGTTATTCCTGCATTTTCTGGTTTATTTTAAACTTCATGTTACTGCAGCTTTGAACATTTCCTATCACAGATGGAAGGGCGGTCGATAAGGTCGATAAGGTCATGAGTGATAGCTGTAGAATTAGGCCATTCGGCCCATTAAGTCTACTCTGTCATTCAATCATGGCTGACCTATCTCTCCCTCCTAACCCCATTCTCCTGCCTTCTCCCCATATCCCCTGACACCCGCACTAATCAGGAATCTGTCTATCTCTGCCTTAAAATTATCCACTGACTTGGCCTCCACAGCCCCCTGTGAATTCCACAGATTCACCACCCTCTGACTAATGCAATTTCTCCTCATCTCCTTCCTAAAAGAAGTCCTGTAATTCTGAGGCTGTGACCTCTCGTCCTAGACTCTCCCACTAGTGGAAACATCCTCTCCACATCCACTCTATCCAAGCCATTCACTATTCTGTAAGTTTCAATGAGGTTCCCCCTCATCCTTCTAAACTCCAGCGAGTTCAGGCCCAGTGCCAACAAACGCTCATCATCTGTTAACCCACTCATTCCTGGGATCATTCTAGTAATCCTCCTCTGGACCCTCTCCAGAGCCGGCACATCCTTCCTAAAATATGGGGCCCACAATTGCACATAATACTCTAAATGCGCCTTATATAGATAGCAATGTTACAAAAGTTTGAGATTTAAAAAATCAAGTCTGCAATTTATCCCATCAGATAAAGCATAAAAAGAAGTTTAATTTGACACCTAATTCACTTTCATATCTTCAGTATTAAAAAAGTTATGGCCATTTTCATACTCGGAAATTAGCATCTTGCTCCCCATTGCCTTTCAATTGACTTAACTCAAAAGCTGTGATCTAGAACAGTTTAAAGCCCATAACTTTCTTAAAAATTAAGAGAACTCAATGAAATTTCCAGTTATTATAGATTGAAGCATTCTGAAACAAATATGAAACAATCTTACTTGGATGACCTGAAATTAAAGCATATAATTAGTTAGTTATCTAACTAATTATATGCTAATTAGGCCCTCAAGTACCTATTAAATCTCTCCCCCTTTGCTCAAACTGAGCGAGTCAGGCAGCATCTGTGGAGGGAATAGACAGATGACGTTTCTGACTGTTCTGGCCACTGTCCTGGATATATCCACCCCCCCCCCCCCCCCCACTGCCCTTTTGTACGGGAAGGGGAGGGGGTGGTGAGAGTGGGGAGGGGGGGGGTGACAATGATTAATACAAATTAGACCCCACTCTGTGGTAAGTCATCAGTTCAGTTTAGCTTATTGTCACGTGTATCGAGGTTCAGTGAAAAGCTTTCGCTGCGTGCTAACCAGCCAGCGGAAAGACAATACATGATTACAGTCGAGCCGTCCACAGTGTACAGATACACGATCAAGGGAATAACGTTTAGTGCAAGGTAAAGCCAGCAAAGTCCAGATTGACTAGGTTTGCATTCACTGGAGTTTAGAAGGATGAGAGGGGAACTTATTGAAACATATAAGATTATTAAAGGATTGGACACGCTAGAGGCAGGAAACATGTTCCCGATGTTGGGGGGGTCAAGTCAAAGTCAAAGTCAAACAAACTTTATTATCATTTAGAAATACATCGATACATGCAGTTCCAAACGAAATTCTGTTGCATTTGGCTCCCTGTGCAACACAATAATTAACAGAAGGATAGACATGGATAAAAGGATAAATAGACAATGGTGGCAGCCCATTACATGGCATTCAGGAGTCTGATGGCTCGTGGGAAGAAGCTGTTGCAGAACCTTGATGTTCTGCTCCTTATGCTGCGATATCTTTTGCCCGAGGGCAGCAGAGTGAACAGTCCGTGATGGAGATGAGTGGGGTCCTTTATAATACTGCTGGCCTTAGACACACAGCGTTTGGTCGCAATATCCCCGATTGAGGGGAGAGAGGTCCCGATGATTTTTCCCGCTGTCCTCACCACTCTCTGCACGGACTTCCAGTCGGAGGCTCTACAGTCCCCAAACCAGACAGAGATACAGCTGGTCAGAATACTCTCTATGGTGCCCCTGTAGAAAGTGGTGAGGATGGGATGGGGGAGGTGAGCTCTTCTCATCCGGCGCAGAAAGTGCAACCGCTGCTGTGCTCTCTTAACAGTTGATGAGATGTTATTCGACCAGGTCAGACTGTTAGTGATCTGCACCCCCAGGAACTTTGTGCTACTGACCACCTTGTATTCACTGGAGTTTAGAAGGATGAGGGGGGGATCTTATAGAAACATATAAAATTATAAAAGGACTGGACAAGCTAGATGCAGGAAAAATGTTCCCAATGTTGGGCGAGTCCAGAACCAGGGGCCACAGTCTTAGAATAAAGGGGAGGCCATTTAAGACTGAGGTGAGAAAATACGTTTTCACCCAGAGAGTTGTGAATTTGTGGAATTCCCTGCCACAGAGGGCAGTGGAGGCCAAGTCACTGCATGGATTTAAGAGAGAGTTAGATAGAGCTCTAGGGGCTAGTGGAGTCAAGGGATATGGGGAGAAGGCAGGCACGGGTTATTGATTGGGGACGATCAGCCATGATCGCAATGAATGGTGGTGCTGGCTCGAAGGGCCGAATGGCCTCCTCCTGCACCTATTTTCTATGTTTCTATGTTTCTGTCATTCAAATGTTAACAATAACATCCTTTAATAAGCAAGAGCCGAGACAAAGCTCTGGTTCTGTCTGTCACAGGCTGTAGAGAGCTGTTCAAGGCTTTGCTTTCTCTCTCTCTCTCTCTCTCTCTCTCTCTCCTCCCCTCTCCCTCACTCTCCCACCCCCTCTCTCTCTTTCTCTCTCTACCTGTCTCTCTCTCACTCTATCCCTCCCCCTTTCTCTCCCCCCTCTCTCTCTCTCCCTTTCTCTCTCTCTCGTCCCCTCTCCCTCACTCTCTCCCACCCCCTCTCTCTCTCTCTCTCTCTACCTGTCTCTTTCTCGCTCTATCCCTCCCCCTCTCTCTCCCCTCTCTCTCCCTCTCTCTCTATCTATCTATCTCCCCCCCCTCCCTCTCTCCCTCTCTCTCTCTCTCTCTCTCTCTCTCTTCTCTCCCCCTCTCCCCCCCCCCTCCCTCTCTCTCTCTCTCTCTCTCTCTCTCCTCCCTCCCTCTCTCTCTCTCCCTCTCTCTCTCTCTCTCTCTTCTCTCCCCCTCTCTCCCCCCCCCCTCCCTCTCTCTCTCTCTCTCTCTCTCCCCCTCTCCCCCCCCTCCCTCTCTCTCTCTCTCTCTCTCTCTTCTCTCTCCCCCCCTCCCTCTCTCTCTCTCTCTCTCTCTCTCTCCCCCTCTCCCCCCCCTCCCTCTCTCTCTCTCTCTCTCTCTCCCCCTCTCCCCCCCCCTCCCTCCCTCTCTCTCTCTCTCTCTCTCTCTTCTCTCTCCCCCCCCTCCCTCTCTCTCTCTCTCTCTCTCTCTCTCTCTCTTCTCTCTCCCCCCCTCCCTCCCTCTCTCTCTCTCTCTCTCCCCCTCTCCCCCCCCCCTCCCTCTCTCTCTCTCTCTCCCCCTCTCCCCCCCCTCCCTCCCTCTCTCTCTCCCCCTCTCTCTCTCTCTCTCTCTCTCTCTCTCTCCCCCTCTCCCCCCCTCCCTCTCTCTCTCTCTCTCTCTCTCTCTCTCTCTCTCTTCTCTCCCCCTCTCCCCCCCCTCCCTCCCTCCCTCTCTCTCTCTCTCTCTCTCTCTCTTCTCTCCCCCTCTCCCCCCCCCCTCTCTCTCTCTCTCTCTCTCTCTCTGGACACTCCTTCAATTTGAGTTTAGTTTAGTTCGGAGATACAGCGTTAAACAGGCCCTTCGGCCCACCGAGTCCGTGCCGACCAGCGATCCCCGCACACTAGCACCATCCGACACACACACACTAGGGACAATTTACAATCTTTACTGAAGCCAATTAACCTACAAACCTGCACGTCTTTGGAGTGTGGGGGAAAACTGGAGCGCCCGGAGACAACCCACGAGGTCACTGGGAGAACGTGCAAACTCCGTACAGACAGCGCCCGTGGTCAGGATGGAACCCGGGTCCCTGGCGCTGCGAGGCAGCGACACTACCCGCTGCGCCACCGTGCCGCCATGTTGGCTTGCTGGGCCTGCATTTGGTCCACATCCCTCCAAACCTATCCTATCCTCGTATCTGACTCCCTGCCCTGGAAAAGTGGCAACTGTGTCCTCTTTGCTATCTTTGGTCCGCTCTCCTTCACCTCCCCCTCAATCTCCCGCTGTCCTGGGAGAGTCATCCAGCGGGGAAACAGGCCCTTCGGCCCGACATGTCCATGCTGCCCCTTCCGACTAATCCCATTTAACGGCAGCAACCGTCCAGCAAGCATAACCTCCTCCGGCAGCTCGTTCCGGATACGGATTCACCCTCCCAGTGAAAATGTTTTCCCCCTGAGGTCCCTCTTAAATCTCTCTCCCCTCTCGCCTCAAGCCCGTGCCCTCTAGGGTAGAATCCTCTACCCTGGGGAAAAGACTGCGAGCGTTGAAACAAGGAACTGCAGATACTGGTTTATACCGAATGTAGACACAGAGTGCTGGAGTAACTCAGCGGGTCAGGCAGCATCTGTGGAGAACATGGATAGGTGACGTTTCACAGAGCGCTGGAGTAACTCAGCGGGTCAGGCAGCATCTGTGGAGAACGTGGATAGGTGACGTTTCACAGAGTGCTGGAGTAACTCAGCGGGTCAGGCAACATCTGTGGAGAACATGGATCGGTGACGTTTCGGGTCAGGACCCCTCTTCCCACTGAGTTACTCCAGCACGTTGTGTCTCCCTATAATGATCTTGTACACCTCAATAAGGTTTACACTTGATGGGCCGAATAGCCTAATTCTGCTCTGATGACCTATGCACTCCAAGGAATACAGTCCTAGCCGGCTCAACCTCTCCCTATAGGTCTGGCCCTTGAGTCCTGGCAACATCCTCGTAAATCCTGATTATCCCAACACCTCTCCCTCTCCCTCCTCTCCCTCCCTCTCTCTCCTCTCCCTCCCTCTCTCTTCTCTCCCTCCCTCTCCTCTCCCTCCCTCTCTCTCTCCTCTCCCTCCCTCTCTCTTCTCTCCCTCCCTCTCTCTGCTCTCCCTCTCTCTCCTCTCCCTCCCTCTCTCTCCTCTCCCTCCCTCTCTCTCCTCTCCCTCCCTCTCTCTTCTCTCCCTCCCTCTCTCTGCTCTCCCTCTCTCTCCTCTCCCTCCCTCTCTCTCCTCTCCCTCCCTCTCTCTCCTCTCCCTCCCTCTCTCTTCTCTCCCTCCCTCTCTCTGCTCTCCCTCTCTCTCCTCTCCCTCCCTCTCTCTTCTCTCCCTCCCTCTCTCTCTCCTCTCCCTCCCTCTCTCTGCTCTCCCTCCCTCTCTCTCCTCTCCCTCCCTCTCCTCTCCCTCCCTCTCTCTCTCCTCTCCCTCCCTCTCTCTGCTCTCCCTCCCTCTCTCTCCTCTCCCTCCCTCTCCTCTCCCTCCCTCTCTCTGCTCTCCCTCCCTCTCTCTCCTCTCCCTCCCTCTCCTCTCCCTCCCTCTCTCTCTCCTCTCCCTCCCTCTCTCTTCTCTCCCTCCCTCTCTCTCCTCTCCCTCCCTCTCCTCTCCCTCCCTCTCTCTGCTCTCCCTCCCTCTCTCTCCTCTCCCTCTCTCTCCTCTCCCTCCCTCTCTCTCTCCTCTCCCTCCCTCTCTCTTCTCTCCCTCCCTCTCTCTCCTCTCCCTCCCTCTCTCTTCTCTCCCTCCCTCTCTCTCTCCTCTCCCTCCCTCTCTCTGCTCTCCCTCCCTCTCTCTCCTCTCCCTCCCTCTCTCTTCTCTCCCTCCCTCTCTCTTCTCTCCCTCCCTCTCTCTTCTCTCCCTCCCTCTCTCTGCTCTCCCTCTCTCTCCTCTCCCTCCCTCTCTCTTCTCTCCCTCCCTCTCTCTGCTCTCCCTCTCTCTCCTCTCCCTCCCTCTCTCTCCTCTCCCTCCCTCTCTCTGCTCTCCCTCCCTCTCTCTCCTCTCCCTCCCTCTCTCTTCTCTCCCTCCCTCTCTCTTCTCTCCCTCCCTCTCTCTGCTCTCCCTCTCTCTCCTCTCCCTCCCTCTCTCTCCTCTCCCTCCCTCTCTCTGCTCTCCCTCCCTCTCTCTCCTCTCCCTCCCTCTCTCTTCTCTCCCTCCCTCTCTCTGCTCTCCCTCTCTCTCCTCTCCCTCCCTCTCTCTCCTCTCCCTCCCTCTCTCTGCTCTCCCTCCCTCTCTCTCCTCTCCCTCCCTCTCTCTCCTCTCCCTCCCTCTCTCTCCTCTCCCTCCCTCTCTCTGCTCTCCCTCCCTCTCTCTTCTCTCCCTCCCTCTCTCTGCTCTCCCTCTCTCTCCTCTCCCTCCCTCTCTCTCCTCTCCCTCCCTCTCTCTGCTCTCCCTCTCTCTCCTCTCCCTCCCTCTCTCTCCTCTCCCTCCCTCTCTCTCCTCTCCCTCCCTCTCTCTCCTCTCCCTCCCTCTCTCTGCTCTCCCTCTCTCTCCTCTCCCTCCCTCTCTCTTCTCTCCCTCCCTCTCTCTTCTCTCCCTCCCTCTCTCTTCTCTCCCTCCCTCTCTCTCCCTCTCCCTCTCTCTCCTCTCCCTCCCTCTCTCTCCTCTCCCTCCCTCTCTCTGCTCTCCCTCCCTCTCTCTTCTCTCCCTCCCTCTCTCTTCTCTCCCTCCCTCTCTCTTCTCTCCCTCCCTCTCTCTCCCTCTCCCTCTCTCTCCTCTCCCTCTCTCTGCTCTCTCTCCCTCTCTCTTCTCTCCCTCTCTCTCCTCTCCCTCTCCTCTCCACTCTCTCTGTCACTCTCTCTGTCACTCTCTCTCTCTCTCTCTCTCCCTCTCTCTCCTCTCCCTCTCCTCTCCACTCTCTCTGTCACTCTCTCTGTCTCTGTCTCTCTCTCTGTCACTCTCTCTGTCACTCTCTCTGTCCCTCTCTCTGTCACTCTCTCTGTCACTCTCTCTGTCCCTCTCTCTGTCACTCTCTCTCTCTGTCACTCTCTCTCTCTGTCACTCTCTCTCTCTCCCTTTCTCTCCTCTCCCTCTCCCTCTATCTCCCTCTCCCTCTCCTTCTATCTCTCTCCCTCCATCCCCCTCCCTCTCTCTTCTCTCCCTCTACCTCCCCCTCTCACTCCCTCTCCGTCTCTCTCCTCCTCTCTCATCTACCTCTCCCTCTCTTCTGAACGGCCCTTCCATAAGCTAGGGTACTGTCCGATTCACCTCTACCCCATCGCGGACATTGGACTTTGTCTGTGGGACTGATGCGCTACAATGCTGAGAACTATATTCTGCACTCTGTATCTTCCCCTTTGCTCTACCTGTTGGACTGGAGTTTGACCGGATTGTATCTATGTGGAGTATTATCTGTTCTGTTTGTACAGCGTGTGAAACAAAGCTGTTCACTGTACCTCGGTACAGGTGAGAATAATAAACTTAAACCTAAGTCCTTTCAGCATCAATTGAACACAAGGATGTTGCCAGGACTCGAGGGTGTGGGCTACAGGGAGAGGTTGAGCAGGCTGGGTCTCTATTCCTTGGAGCGCAGGAGGATGAGGGGAGACCTTGTAGAGTTGTACAAAATCATCAGAGGAATAGGTCGGGTAGACGAATCGGGGACCAGAGGACATGGGCTTAAGGTGGAGGGGGAATTATTCAATCTGAAGGGTAATATTTTCACACAGAGGGTGGTGGGTGTATGGAACGAGCTGCCAGTGGAGGTAGTTGAGTCTGAGACTCAAGGTTAGACAGGTACATGGATAGGACAGGTTTGGAGGGATATGGACCAAACTCAGGCAGGTAGGACTAGTATAGTATGTTGGCCAGTGTGGGCAAGTTGGTGTAAAGGGCCAGATTCCACACTGTATCACTCTATGCTTAGAAACATAGAAACATAGAAAATAGGTGCAGGAGGAGGCCATTCGGCCCTTCGAGCCTGCACCGCCATTCAATATGATCATGGCTGATCATCCAACTCAGTATCCCGTACCTGCCTTCTCTCCATACCCCCTGATCCCTTTAGCCACAAGTGCCACATCTAACGCCCTCTTAAATATAGCCAATGAACTGGCCTCAACTACCTTCTGTGGCAGAGAGTTCCAGAGACTCACCACTCTCTGTGTATAGAATGTTTTCCTCATCTCGGTCCTAAAGGAATTCCCCCTTATCCTTAGACTGTGACCCCTTGTTCTGGACTCCCCCAACATCGGGAACAATCTTCCAGCATCTAGCTTGTCCAACCCCTTAAGAATTTTGTAAGTTTCTATAAGATCCCCCCTCAATCTCCCAAATTCCAGCGAGTACAAGCCGAGTCTATCCAATCATCCTTCTAAACTCCAGTGATTTTATAAGACCACTCAGCCCCTCAAGATATTCCCTGATATCCCAGGTCTTGTTGGAGTCATGGGGTCATACGGCACGAGAGGGTGGTCCTGAGCTACCATCGACCTCATTGGAGACCCTTGGGCTATCTTTAATCACAGGGCTTCACCTCGCACCAAACGTTATTCCCATTGTCCTGTATCTGTACACTGTGGACGGCTCGATTGTAATCACGTATTGTCTTTCCGCTGGCTGGTTTAGCGCGCAACAAAAGCTTTTCACTGTACCTCGGTACACGTGACAATAAACTGAACTGAACTAAACTACAGTGCCAGTTCTCAGAGTCACAAAAGTGATACTTTGTCTATATGTTTCAATTCCACAATCTAACAAATTTTCAATCTGACGAAGGGTCTCGACCCGAAACGTCACCTATTCCTTCGCTCCGCAGATGCTGCCTCACCCGCTGAGTTCCTCCAGCATTTCAGTCTACCTTCGATTTTTCCAGCATCTGCAGTTCCTCCTTTAAAAAATTCAATCCATGTACCCTGGTGCTTGTTGCCTCTGCTAATGAGAACAATTTATCTCTCTCTCTCTCTCTCTGCTCACAGGTACTGACCTCCCCACCATCAAAGGGATCTACATCTGCAGTTGTATAGGGCAGTGAAGAAAGCTAATGGAATGTTAGCCTTCATAACAAGAGGATTTCAGTATAGGAGTAAAGAGGGTCTTCTGCAGTTGTATAGGGCTCTGGTGAGACCACATCTGGAGTATCGTGTACAGTTTTGGTCTCCTCATTTGAGGAAGGACATCCTTGTGAATGAGGCAGTGCAGAGTAGGTTCACGAGATTGATCCCTGGGAAGGCGGGACTGTCGTATGAGGAAAGATTGAAAAGACTAGGCTTGTATTCACTGGAGTTTAGAAGGATGAGGGGGGGGGGATCTTATAGAAACATATACAATTATAAAAGGACTGGACAAGCTAGATGCAGGAAAAATGCTCCCAATGTTGGGCGAGTCCAGAACCAGGGGCCACAGTCTTAGAATAAAGGGGAGGCCATTTAAGACTGAGGTGAGAAAAGACTTTTTGACCCAGAGAGTTGTGAATTTGTGGAATTCCCTGCCACAGAGGGCAGTGGAGGCCAAATCACTGGATGGATTTAAGAGAGAGTTAGATAGAGCTCTAGGGGCTGGTGGAGTCAAGGGATATGGGGAGAAGGCAGGCACGGGTTATTGATTGGGGACGATCAGCCGTGATCGCAATGAATGGCGGTGCTGGCTCGAAGGGCTGAATGGCCTCCTCCTGCACCTATTTTCTATGTTTCTATGTTTCTATGTTACAGAGAGTGATGAACAATGTCTGGTCCATCACGGGCACTGACCTCCCCCCATCACCCCCCCTCCCCGACTCAGAAAGGCAGCCGGCATCATCAGAGGCCCACACCACCCTGGCCTCACCACTCGCATCTCACTGCTATCATGGGGAAGAAGACACAGGAAGCCTGAGAACCATGACTTCCAGGTTCAAGAACATCTTCTTCCCAACAACCATCAGGCTCTTGGACCCTGCACAACACTAATTTGAGGAAGGACATTCTTGCTATTGAGGGAGTGCAGCGTAGGTTCACCAGGTTAGTTCCCGGGATGGCGGGACTGTCATATGCTGAGAGAACGGAGTGGCTGGGCTTGTACACTCTGGAGTTTAGAAGGATGAGAGGGGCTCTCATTGAACCATATAACATAGAAAATAGGTGCAGGAGTAGGCCATTCGGCCCTTCGAGCCTGCACCGCCATTCAATATGATCATGGCTGATCATCCAACTCACTATCCTGTACCTGCCTTCTCTCCATACCCTCTGATCCCTCTATAAGATCACCCCTCATCCTCCTACGCTCCATGGAATAGAGACCCAGCCTACTCAACCTCTCCCTATAGCTCACACCCTCTAGTCCTGGCAACATCCTCGTAAATCTTCTCTGTACCCTTTCCAGCTTGACCACATCTTTACTAGAACATTCTATTCCTCAGTTCCCGAAACTCCTCCAGGGATCCACTTGATCCCAGCTGCTTATACTTGTCCCAGGCCTTCTTTTTCCTGACCAGAGACTCAATTGCTCTCATCATCCAAACTTCCTTACTCCCACCTTCCTTGCCTTCACTCAAAGATACTTTGGGACACGCGTCATCCAACTCAGTATCCCGTACCTGCCTTCTCTCCATACCCCCTGATCCCTTTAGCCACAAGGGCCACATCTAACTCCCTCTTAAATATAGCCAATGAACTGGCCTCAATTACTTTCTGTGGCAGAGAATTCCACAGATTCACCACTCTCTGTGTGAAAAATGTTTTTCTCATCTCGGTCCCAAAAGATTTCCCCCTTATCCTTAAACTGTAACCCCTTGTCCTGGACTTCCCCAACATCGGGAACAATCTTCCTGCATCTAGCCTGTCCAACCCCTTAAGAATTTTGTAAGTTTCTATAAGATCCCCCCTCAATCTTCTAAATTCTAGCGAGCACAAGCCGAGTCTATCCAGTCTTTCTGCATATGGAAGTCCTGCCATCCCAGGAATCAGTCTGGTGAAGGGTTACACAAAAAGCTGGAGAAACTCAGCAGGTGCAGCA